>JABWTJ010000745.1:0-327859 GCA_016801875.1 Solanum sitiens
TCTTGTTGTGTGCATTCAAGATTGAGTCTTTTGTAGCACTATTTGAGACATTCTTTTTGAACTACTGAATTTAAGTTTTATTTGACGACAAGAAAAACTTTAAATTTGGGGTGTTGATGAGTACGACATTTGGACTCATTTAAGGCTTTATTTATATAGATTTAGTGTGCTAAAATGCTTATTTTGTGATAATATTTGATGTAAAACCCTTGATTTCTAGCTATATGAATTGAGGACACTAATGTACAAAAAGGAACGAAGCAAACTGAAAAAATGAAGAAAAACAGGCCAAGTGATCGCCAAGTCGACTTGGCGAGTCGCCGAACGACTTCTTGACTGCGTAAAGTTCCAGTGAGACAAGCCCCGAAAGAAAGAAACAAATTGGCGAGAGAAAAAAGCAGTCGGCGGATCACCGAGTGGTTCTGTAATGTAGTGTCGGATCGTCCAAAGTTACACACCTTGAGGATGTTGAATGCAAATACAGAAGGGCGATGGAATTGAACAAAGGGAGGATCATTGGGTGGATCGGCGAGCCCAATTTTCCACGCCTAATGGCTCTTCCGTGCAAATTTTTGGAGACTATAAATACATTTTTGAAGATTTAGTTTAGTATCTATCTATCGTTATATAGATTTTTGAATTAAGTTTTGAACTGTGAGACAAGTTTTCTCTAGTTTTTCCTTTAGCTTTGAAGAATTGAAGTTTTTCACTTTTGATAAATTGGAAGTGGGTCTTTAGGATTCTTCGATTTGGAACTTTGTAAAGATGAAATCAATGTAACCCACTTGATGGAAACTCAGTTTGGCAACAATTTTTATCTTTTTATGATGTCTAGATAAAACCCTAATTCTTGGGGTGTGATTATGAGATTATGGGTTGATTTAATTTATGGGTATTCCTAATTGGTAGTTTAAATGCTATTTAGAAGTTAGTTTAATCATTAATTGCGACTTAATTTAAGAATTATAGTTGAAAATATAGTTCTACCCTTGTGTTTTGGCTTACTTGAAAGGGAGGTTTTAAAACTAAGAATATTGATTGACATTATGTGGTATTGGATTGTCATGGGTTCAGCTCGAGAGAGTGAATCCTAAACCCTTTTCCACACATTCAGCTCGAGAAAGTAAATGAGGTAAAGTGTAGGTTGTTCATATTTGCATGCTAGTTGATATTCGAGAGAAATCGACTTGATTGGGGGTAAATTATTTGAGAGAAATTTTACCTCCTCTATAGTGTAGATTACTCACTAATATTTAGCTATTTCCTAACAATTGCAATTTACCCATTTGTCTATTAGCCTATAATCAAATCACATCCCAAAAATCTATCTGATTATTATCATTTCGTATTGTTTGATGCTTTTGTAGTTGATAATGTCAAACCAAATCCCCCAATTGACATTTGTTTCACCCCCTAATTTGAATTATTTTTTCGTTTGATAATTTATATTCCTGTGACTGATTTAACCATGTTCACACTTTCCTATTAAATCTTAAATATGCACCGCTCCTTGTGGGATTTGACCCCCACTCATTTAGTTGGATTTTACTGACTAGAGATCGTTAACACTTAGAATTTGATCAAGTAACTTTGAAATGTTAAGTTAAACCTCGAGGAGGTAATGGTAGTGGTTCTTATGTGACTAGGCATATTAGTGCAAAGTGTGGAAGAAAATATGATGGCAAGTTCCTTGTCTGCATGAATTGTTTCTTTAGTTGTTGAAAGAGTGGTCACAAGATGAGAGATCGTCTGATGTTAAGGTTCAAGTGAGAGAAGGAAAGCAAGCTCCTCCTAGAGGTTCAAACTCCAATGCTCCAAAGCAAAACCGTTTCTATTCCCTCAAAACCCGAGGTGACTAAGAGAGATCCCCGGATGTAGTAAACGGTATGTTAAAAGTCTTTCTTATGATGGGTATGCCTTGTTGGATCCCTGTGATACTTTATCTTTTGTGAGGAACTATGGGTCAATGAGGTTTGCTTTTATCTTTAACATCTAGCTTGAGAAAGTGGGTTTGATTGTATCTTTACAAATCCAACTTGAGAGCGTGGATTAATTAAGCGATTTTGTTTTTTGGTTATTTTATGCTTGTTAATGTTCGAAAAAACTCACTTGACATGCAATAGTTCATTGATAAATGGCTACTTTACTCAAAATCTAGTCTACCTATTGAGATTCAACAACTTTGAGCAACTAGTAATCACCCATTGGGGAAAATTAGCATTTGACTAATCACTTTCCTAAGATCAAATCTCTACTTGTTTACTTCCTGTATTAAGTAATATTGTCTTAAATTGATTACCAAATCCCCCCCCCCATTTGATATTAATCATTAATTTGTGGTTTATTTTATTGTTGGGGAGCCTTTACTTCTACAAGTGATTAGGTCACATTTTTACTACTTAATTGAATTCATTACCATATCACTCTCTGTGTGATCGACCCTAACTCTTAGTTGGATTTATAGTTTTTAGCGACCGCCTACATTTAGAATTGGATGAAGTGTAGTTGAGCATTATAAAAAAAATGGTGTTGCTGCTTGGGAGTGGTGTTTAGAATTATTTTATTGAAGTGTGTTGATGAACTAATTTTATTATAGTTGAATTATCTTATTTTTTCTCTTGTTGGCTGATATGAAATAGGTGAATAAATGAGTGTAAATGGGAGTAATGCCAACAAACTTTGGAACAATGATGACATCAGGAATGTGCATGATGTCAATGAGGATCAGTTTGGAAGTGCGGGTGCTATTTCATTTTCTCCAACTGTGGGCAATGTGGTGTTTCATGTGACCAGCACATTGTTGTAGTTGTTGCAAATGAATGGTCTCTTTAGAGGACTTTCTTGTGACACCTCTAAGATGACTTAGGTGAAACTATATCTTAACACTTGTGTTTAGAGGTTATCAGGTACTAAAATGGTTTATAATGATGTTTATATGCAGTGTATAAAGTTTGGTGAAGTTTGGAGGTCAAACGTCCAAGAACGTCAATGACGTTCGAAAGATGTGCCTTAAAGCGTGCTTGTGCATCTTAGTATGTTTCGGCAAATTTTACGTGTTCGTTTTGGTTGAATTTGATGTGACAGGTTCCTAACATGTGTATGAGTGTATTAGGATTGGAAAAGTCCGGGAACAACTCCCCAAGGAAGAACCAATGGGTCATTGAAGAGGACCCAACTTGTGGGCAAAAGTTGTCCCAAGTTGGCAGCTCACTGCCTGCATGTTCACTGACCACTTCACGGCCAGTGGAGTGGACCACGGTCCGTGAAGATGGTCGTGGACCTTCCTTAGCCACTTGGGGGCTTGTAAAGTCAAGAAAGACACTACCCCAAGGACCACTGACCGTCATAAGGGTCGTGAACCACCTTCACGGACCGTAAAGGTTGCCGTGGTCACTGGGCGGGCTGTTAAAAATTTGATTTCCAAATTAGTCCTATTCGAATTTTTATTAATTGGGATTGATTTTAAAAGGTTTATATCATTAATATAAATAGTTTCAGGTCTTAAAACCTTCCATTAACTAATTATTTCAATATCCCAAATTAAAATCCCAAAGTTCTCACTCAAATCAATTCCTCCATTGCCGAACCTCAAGTTTCAAGGAAGAGGACGAATTTATCGAGTTTTTCAAACAATTTTCGTGGGTTACTTATACTCAAGGTATGGTTTCTTCATACTTGAACTCTTTTTCTTCAAGGAGCCAAGCTTCAAAGTGTTTTCCAAAGATTTCTCAAAAGATGAATTGTCCTATTTTGATATCTAGCCAAAGGTTATTGCATAAAACATTTTGAATCATTAAATATTGATTGAATAGATGTTAATTAGATGATTTTAACCTAAAATATTCATGAACCCATGCAAAACATAAACTCTTTATATTGGTTATATTATGGATGTTATGATCATGTCTCAATGCTTATGAATTCTAGTGTAGTTTTCTTTAGTCTATTGAATGATGTAAGAATTGTATTGTATTGATATATAGGTTGTATTATATTGATGAATTCATATTGAATTGATTTAGATTCATTGTGTATTATCATTTTTGTATTGAATTGATGATCGTGGCCACGGGTAAGGGCCTTTGGGTATTGTATTAAATGATTTGTCCATGGATCGAAGTGGTGAGACTGGATTGGTGGTATGCTGACCTAATTCTCTTTATATTATTTAAATTAGGTCTTGAATTATGTTGTGATTTGTATGGTCCACTTATGGTGGCGGTGCTATGTGTTTTACTTGTGAATTATGTGGCCTCGTCGGCATTACTCATGTATTATGATAATCATGGCCTTGTCGGCATTACTTGATATATTATGATGAAATGTGTAGTTGATTTATGTGAAGTATGATCATATCTACCTACATGTGAGTAATGTGAAAGTATGCATTCTTCTATTGATGTTAGGTTTTCGTGTTAGACTATGAATATGTCATTATGTGTGTAGTCTTAGGGTTGATACATGATTTTTCCTAATGGGTTATATGAGTCTTGTGATGGTTATGTCGATGATTCTATAGTAGTGTATAGGGTGACCTAATGTTGACTTGGTTTTTCTTATGTGCTACTTGAAATATATTCTATACGTGATAAGGTAAAGTGAAGTCTGTCTTGTTTAGGTAGACCTATGTCCCTTGCTTTATACATGAATGAGTATGAACCCTTGACTTAGATTGCCCACTCTCCTTTGTCATATGTGTATATGTGTTATTGGAATGTGAACTTGAACATACAAAAGAGGGTCATTTGTGTGAAACCTTCAACCTAGATAAAAGGTTATGATATCCTTGAAGTCGAAAGTCGTAATGGTATCCCTCTTGTGTGAATGGTGGACTTAGGAATGGTTGGATGGAACAGCATGAAATCATTCTTAGGAAAATCATTTAGCTATCCTCTTAAGCATTGTAGGTAGCCTTAGTGGACCCTATTTCGTAAGGTGTAATGTGATTGGGTTATGAACATGAAATGGTACCCCTTCATATGCTCCTTTATTGAATTACTCTATGAGAACAAAGGCTCGCACCGAGTGAATATGGTTGGGAAGTAGCACTAGATAATTAGATAGCTAGAGTACAAAGGAACCCTTGATACTGCCGAACCATGTACCTATATGGGATCTATCCAAGTTCTACCATTGCAAGTAGAACACCCTCCGTCAGAGTAAGTTACACCTCCGTATTCCATGCCTAGATACCATGGTCTATGTCGATTATTGTATTTTCTTATCATGTGGGATACCTATTATTATTGGAGAAGTTCTATGAAGTTTAGGTAGTGGTATGGGACTCCATTTAGGCATTGTACGATTAGGCATTAAAGATATTAGTAAGTGAGTCCCTAGGTCTTATCCAAGACCATTACTTGAATGTCTTTATGTGTTCAATGTATCTTAAATGGACTAATGGCAGTAATGACTTAAGCTATAATGTATGTTATTGAATAAGTACCTAGTCTAGAGTAACTTTAAGGATTGCCTAGTTAAAGTGTGAAGGGGGCATAAAGGATGGTCTCTTCATGTCTTACCTAGGGAAGTCTTAAGAATGACTCTAGATAGGAAAGTTTATTAATGAAGTAAGAATGATATTATCTTAGGTAGTCAAAAAGATCTCTTAGGTGTGTGTGTGAAGGGATTGTATGGGCGGTCGCTTCACAACTCACTCAAGTGAGCCTTACAATCACCTTTGGTAGGAGGATCTCATGTTTATGTGTTTTGGTGTATTGTAAGTGTATTTGTCTCATTATAGGTAGTACTAAGGATCATTAAGTGTGCTTTGATAGGGTGTATGGGTGGTCTCTCTTTGTCTTACTTAAGTGAGTCTTAGGATAGCTTTTAGTTAGAAGGTTGCATGATAAAAGGAGTTCACTGTAATGTTGAAATAGGTTCACTGTAACATTTGCTAGTTCACTGTAATGTTCCTTAAAATTTGATAAAATGTTTATGTGATTCCTTATGTGTTTCTAAGGTGTTAAATTTTGTTCTTATGCTTATACTATGATGTTTTAATCAAAAAGAACACATTTCAGTTAAATGTACGTTATCATGATTTTTATGCATTAAGCCATAGTTAGTACATCTGTTTGTACTAATTCCATACCTTTATCTATCTCTAAAGTGATTCGTAGGTGAAGGTGCTTTTGGAGAAAAGCTTGGATTATAAGATCTTTCAAGCGAAGTTGAAGTATGTCCTCATTTGACTCGAGGGCATCACTGTTTAGAGCTCTTTTATTAAAGCATTGTAATAGACTTAATAGTACTATATTTCGATTGTATGGGATGTGTCCCAAGTATATTTCGAGTCTAAGATTTGATGACATGAGACTTAGTATTTCCTTTGGTTTATATAAAAGATATTTTGAAAGACTATTCTAATGCTTGTGAAATGTTTTAATTACGCACTACTTTTCACAAATGTATATGCGATGAATAATGCGAAAAGAGTTGTACAAGACCTTCGAGAGGTCAAGTATGCCAGTTGCACTCTGAGAGTGCCATATCTTCTGGGGTGTTATCCCGGGATGTGACAAGCCTGGTATCAGAGCATAGGTTATAAAAGTGGTCTGAGGAATCAAAAAGTCGCATCAAGTCACGTCTAGTAGAGTTCCGTTCATCGGTGTGAGTCGCGACACATATATGGGAGAGAGGCTATAGAATGATAGATTTTCCCTTCTTTTCTACTCCTATGTCGTGTCATAGAGTAAAATGTTATGAGCGTCTTTTTCTTATGGTTTTCCTTGTGTTTCTAGGAATGTTAATACTAGAAGGACACCGACTAGGAGAGTTGATAATAATGATGTGAATGAGGATATTCCTCCTCAAGTTGAACAAGTTGAGCTAGTTCCTTAAGGTTCTCAAGGTGCTAGGAATGCTCAAGTCCCTATTATGGAAAGAGGTAATGATGTTTTGGTGTTTCCCCCAGAAATGACTAATGGGGAGATTAGAGAGGATTTACTTGCTTTATCCCAAGCCATGACTACCCATGTGAATAGGGGTATTTAGCCTAGAGTGAATGTCGTGGAGAGTACTATGACATCTAGACTGAGAGACTTTGTGAGGATGAATCTCCTATCTTTCTTGGCTCTAAGGTGGGAGATAATCCCAACAGTTCCTAGATGGTGTGTATAAGGTGTTTAGTGCCATGGGGGTGATTTCTAGGGAGAAGGTGGAGTTAGCTTCGTACCAATTGAGGGAGGTTGCTCAAGTATGGTACACTCAAAGGAAAGATAATATGTCGGTTGAGTTGGGTCCTATAGAGTTTGAGGAGTTTAAGGAGGCTTTATTAGGAAAGTACTTTCCCCGTGAGAGGAGGGAGGTGAAGGTTGAGGAGTTCATTAACCTCAAGCAAGGCAATATGAGTGTTGAGGAGTACTCTTTGAAGTTTACTAGGCTGTCTAGGTTTTCTCCATCGTTGGTGTCTAACCCAAGGGATGAGATGAGTAGGTTTGTGACCGGTTTTGCCGACCTTATGAAAGAAGAATGACGTATGGCCATGCTTCATGATGATATGACCCTATCTAGACTCATGGTGTATGCTCAATCCATTGAGGAGTCTAAACTTGGTTGGATTGCTAGAAACTTGAAGAGAGGTGGATCTAGTGATCAAAACCAACCAAGGTTTAAGAAGAGAGCTTCAAGTCAAGATGAACCTAGTGCTCCTAAAGTGAAACTTGAGAAGGGTAGTAGTTCTCAAGGTGGTAAGCCTACTTGTGTCACCTCTGGGAAGAGACATTATGGGCAATGTCTATTGGGTACTGGGAGTTGTTTTTGGCTGTGCTAAGGATGGAAACAAGGTGAAGGATTGTCCTACTATTTCTTCTAAACAAAAGAAAGGTAAGAAAGTTCCTCCAAGTGTTCTGGGTGGTGATGCTCCAAAGAAGAATCGTTTCTATGCACTCTGGGCTAGAGGATAAAAGTCGGATGAGGATGATAATGATGGTAAGATCTAGTATTATCTCTTTTGTTTTATGATTTCCTTATAAGTGGGGGAGTATGGTTAGTAGAGGAGATAGATGGTCATAGTAGCATGTTGCATGTGCATTGTGTTTAGGAGTCTTGTTGAAATTGAATTTCATTGATTCCATGCATAGTGCATTTCAAGAGATTTTGTTCATGTTGTAAAATGTGTTTATATTGTTTTATCTTTCATATTAGCATGTTTCCATGATTAATTTCCTAAATGTTGCATTTTTGAAATTTTGAAGCATGTTCACTGTAATACCTGACAGCTTACTGTAAAAATTTTCTGAACATTGACTGAATTGTTCTTTGGTTCAAAAATTTTGTAGTGTGTATATAATTGATGTATATGAGAATGATAATGAATGTAAAAGGATATCTTGCTATTTGAAATGGATATTGTTAGTCTTATGGCATGATGAGTCGTAGACTTATTTCTAGCTTCTTGTTGTGTTGTGAGTCTCTTGATTTTGTGAAATTGATGTTTTCTCCTAGATTATGTATTGTATAATGTATTATGTGGTATGGTTGTGAGCTGTTATTAGAATCTCTACTCTCGGTAGTGTTTGGAGAGTGGAAAGTGTCATTCGAGGACGAATGTTTTCCAAGTGGGGGAGAATGTGAAACCTCTAAAATGACATAGGTGAAACTAGAGTTTAACACTTTTGTTATGAGGTTGTAAGGTCCTAAAATGGATTATAATGATGTTTTTAGGCAGTTCCTAAATTTTGGTGAAGTTTGAAGGTCAAACGTCCAAGAACGTCCATGACGTTCAAAAGATGTGCCTTCAAGCGTGCTTGTACATCTTAGTGTGTTTCGGCAAGTTTTACGTGTTCGTTTTGGTTGAAATTGATGTGAGGGGTTCCTCGAATGTGTATGAGTGTATTAGGATTGGAAAATTGCGGGAAAAACTCCCCAAGGACAAACCAAAGGTTCCTTGAAGAGGACCCAACTTGTGGGCAAAAGCTGTCCCAACATGGCAGCTCACTGCCTACATGTTCACGGACCACTTCACTGCCAGTGGAGTGGACCACGGTCCGTGAAGATGGTCGTGGACCTTCCTTAGCCACTTGGGGGCTTGGAAAGGCAAGGAATACACTACCCCAAGGACCACTGACCGTTATAAGGGTCGTGAACCACCTTCACGGACCGTGAAGGTGGCCGTGGTCACTGGGCAGGCTGTCCAAAATTTGATTTCCAAATTAATCCTATTCGACTTTTTACTAATTGGGGTTTATTTTAAAAGGTTTATATCATTAATATAAATAGTTTCAAGTCTTAAAACCTTCCATTAACTCATTATTTCAAGACCCCATATCAAAACCCCAAAATCTCATTCAAATCAATTCCTCCATTGTCGAAACCTCAAGCTTCAAGGAAGAGGAAGATTTTCTCAAGGTTTTCAACCAATTTTTGTGGGTTTATTCTAATAAAGGTATTTTTTTTTCATCCTTTAACTCTCTTTCTTCAATGAGGCACGCTTCAAAGTATTTTCCAAAGATTTCTCAAAAGATGAATTGTCCTATTTTGACATCTAGCCATGGATTATTGCATAAAACATTTTGAATCATTGAATATTGATTGAATAGATGTTAATTAGATGATTGTAACCTAAAATCTTCACGAACCCATGCAAAACATAAACTCTTCAAATTGGCTATATTATGGATGTTATGATCATGTCTCAGTGCTTACGAATTCTAGTGTAGTTTTCTTTTGGCTATTGAATGATGTAAGAATTGTATTGGATTGATGAATAGGATGTATTAGATTGATGAATTCATATTGAATTGATATAGATTAATTTAGTATTATGATTTTTGTATTGAATTGATGATCATGGCCATGGGTAAGGGCCTTTGGGTATTGTGTTAGATGATTTGGCTATGGATCGAAATGGTGAGAGTGGATTGGTGGTATGCTGCCCTAGTTATCTTTATATTATGTAAATTAGGTCTTGAATTATGTTGTGATTGGTATAGTCAACTTATGCTGGCGGTGCTATGTTTTTTACTTGTGAATTATGTGGCCTTATCGGCGTTACTTATGTATTATGATGATTATGGCCTTGTCGGCATTACTTGATATATCATGATGATATGTGTAGTTGTTTTATGTGAAGTATGATCATATCTACCTACATGTGAGTAATGCGAAAGTATGTGTTCTTCTATTGATATTAGCTGATCATATTAGACTATGACTATTGCATTATGTGTGTAATCTTATGGTTGATGCATGATTCTTCCTAATAGGCTATATGAGTATTGTGATGGTTATGTTAAAGATTCTATAGTAGTGTATAGGGTGACCTAAAGTTGACTTGGTTGTTCTTATGTGCTACTTGAAAGATATGTTATATGTGATAAGGTAAAGTTAAGTGTGTCTTGTTTAGGTAGACCTATGTCCCTTGCTTAATACATGAATGAGTATGACCCCTTGACTTAGATTGCCTAGGCTCCTTTTTCATGTGTGCACATGTGTTATTGGAATGTTACCTTGAACATAGAAAAGAAGGTTATTTATGTGAAACCTTCAACCTAGGTAGAAGGTTATGATATCCTTGAAGTCGAAAGTCGTAATGGTATCCTTTTTGTGTGAATGGTGGACTTAGGAATGGTTGGCTGGAACGGCATGAAATCAAGGAAAATCATTGATCTATCCTCTTAACCATTGTAGGCAGCCTTAGTGGACCCTCTTGGTAAGGTGTAATGTGATTCGGTTATGATCATGAAATGGTATCCCTTCATATGCTCCTTTATTGAATTACTCTATCAGAACAAAGGCTAGCACCGAGTGAGTATAGTTGGGATGTAGCTCTAGATAAATATATAGCTAGAGTACAAAGAAACCCTTGATACTCCCGAACCATGTGTCTATATGGGATGTGTCCAAGTTCTACCATTGGCAAATAGAACACCCTCCGTCGAAGTAGGTTACAACTCCGTATTCCATGCCTAGCTACCATGGTCTATGTCTGTTATTGCCTATTCTCATCATGTGGGATACCTATTATTATTGGAGAAGTTCTATGAAGTTTAGGTGGTGTTGTGGGACGCTATCTAGCCATTGAACGATTAGGCTTTAAAGATATTAGTAAGTAAGTCCCTAGGTCTTCTCCAAGACCATTACTTGAATGTCCTTATGTGTTGAATATCTCTTAAATGGACTAATGGAAGTAATGACTTAAGTTAGAAGGTATGTTGTTACATAAGTACCTAGTTTGGAGTAACATTAAGGATTGCCCAGTTAAAGTGTGAAGGGGCAATAAAGGATGGTCTCTTCATGTCTTACCTAGGGAAGTCTTAAGAATGACTCCAGATAGGAAACTTGACACACTGCCTATAAACACAAGTATTACTCATATAAGGACCTCATAAGCTCATGACACACACATAAGCACAAAAAAACACATGAGGCACATAGGTAACTTAGTCCTCAAACGTATTGGTCATCCCTTGAACCTCATGACCAACATGTTAGGCTCTAGATTCACCTAAGTCGTTTTAGAGGTGTCACATTCTCCCCCACTTGGACAACATTTGTCCTCCAATGACACTTGCCACTCTCCGAACACTTCCAAGAGTAAAGATTCAGTTAACATCTCTCAGTCATACCACATATCACATTATACAATGCACAATCTAGGAGAAACATCAATTTCACATAACCAAGAGAATCACAACACAACAAGAAGCTAGAAGCAAATCTACAACTCATCGTGCCATAAGACTCACATTATTCATTCCAAATAGCATGAACTCCTTTTAAATTAATTATCATTCTCATATACATCAGTTCTTTACACATTACAACAATTTTCAACCAAAGAACAATTAGGTCAAATTTGCAAAAATCTTACAGTAAGCTGCCAAATGCTATAGTAAATATGCTTCAAAATTCCAAAAATGCAACATTTAGGCAATTGATGATATAAAACAATATAAAGACATTTTACAACATAATCATAACTTCATAAAATGCACAATGCAAGGAATCAATGAAATTCAATTCCACAAGACTCCTAAACACAATGCAACATGCAATATGCTTCTATGATCATCTAGCTCCTCTGCTAACCATACTCCCCCACTTAGAAGGAACTCATAAGACAAAAGAGAGAATACTAGTTCTTTCCATTATCATCATCCTCAACCGGCTTTGATCCTGTAGCCCGAAGTGCATAGAAATGATTTTTCTTTGAAGCATCAACACCCAGAACACTTGGAGGAACTTGCTTACCTTCCTTTCCTCTATAAGCAATAGTAGGACAATCCCTCACCTTGTGTCCATCCTTACACATCCAAAACAAATCCCGTTACCCAATAGACATTTCCCATAGTGTCTCTTCCCACAAGTAACACAAGTAGGCTTACCACCTTTAGAACCACTACCCTTCTCAAGTTTTACTTTAGGAGCACTAGGTTCATCTTGACTTGAAGCTCTCTTCTTGAACCTAGGTTGGTTTTGGTCACTAGATCCACCTATATTAAATTTTCTAGCAATCCTACCAAGTTTAGATTCCTCAATGGATTGAGCATACACCATGAGTCTAGATAGGGTCATATCATCATGGAGCATGGCCGTACAACATTCTTCTTTGACAAGGTCAGCAACACCGCTCACAAACCTACTCATCTCATCCCTTGGGTTAGACACCAAGGATGGATAAAACCTAGTAAACTTTAAAGAGTACTCCTCAACACTCACATTGCCTTGCTTGAGGTTAATGAACTACTCAAACTTCACCTCCCTCCTCTCACGGGGAAAGTACTTTCCTAAGAAAGCCTCCTTATACTCCTCCACTCTATAGGACCCGACTCAACCGGCCTATTATCTTTCTATTGAGTGTACCATACTTGAGGAACCTCTCACAATTGGTATGAATCTAACTCCGCCTTCTCCTTAGAAGTAACCCCCATGACACTCAACACCTTAAACACACCATCAAGGAACTCTTAGGGATCTTCTCCCATCTTAGAGCCAAGAAAGATAGGAGGATTCATCCTCACAAAGTCTCTCAGTGTAGATGTCAGAGTGCTCTCCATGACATTTACTCTAGGCTCAATACCCCTATTCACATGGGTAGTCATGGCTCGAGATAAAGTAAGTAAAGCCTCTCTAATCTCCCCATTAGTCATTTCCGGGGGAACCACCAGAACATTATTACATCCTTCCACAATAGGGACTTGAGTATTCCTAGCACTTTGAGCCCCTTGAGAACCTTGAGGAACTTTCTAAACTTGTTCAAATTGAGGAGGAATCTCCTCATTCACATCATTATCCTCAAATATCCTAGCCGGTGTCCTCCTCGTATTCATCTTCCTAGAAATATGAGGAAAACCATAAGAAAAGGAAACTCATAACATTTTACTCTATGGCACAACATAGGAGTACAAAATAAGGGAAACTCTATCATACTACAGACTCTCACCCATAGATGTTTCGCGAATCACACCGATAAACGGGACTCTATTAGATGTGACTTGATGAGACTTTTTGATTCCTAAGACCACTTACATAACCTATTCTCTAATACCAAGCGTGTCACGTCCCAAGAGCACACCCAAGAAGATATGGCACTCTCGGAGTGCAACCGGCGTACTTGACCTCTCGGAGGTCTTGTACAAGCCCTTTAACATCATTCATCGCATATACATATATGAAAAGTAGTGCGGAATTAAAACTTTTCACAAGCATTCGAATAGTCTTTCAAAAAGTCTTTCATATAAACCAAAGGAAATACTAAGTCTCATGTCATCAAATCTTAGACTCAAAATATACTTGGGACACGGCCTATACAATCAAAATATAGTACTATTAAGTCTATTACAATGCTTTAATAAAAGAAACTCTAAAGACATCTATACCCTAGAGTAAAATGAGGAGATACTTCAAAATTGATTGAAAGATCCTATAATCCAAGCTTCGCTCAAAAACACCTTCACCTATAAATCACTTTAGAGATAGATAAATATATGGAATTAGTACAAACACAGGTACTAAGTATGGCTTAATGCATAAAAATCATGATAAAAACATTTAATGGAAATATGCTCTTTTTTGTTAAAACATCATAGTAGAAGCATAACCACAACATTTAGCACCTTAGAAACACATAAGGAATCACATAAGCATTTTATCACATTTTAAGAAATATTACAGTAAACTAGCAAACGTTACAGTGAACCTATTTCAACATTACAGTAAGCTCCTTTTATCATGCAACTTTCTCACTAAAAGCTATCCTAAGACTCACTTAAGTAATACAAAGAGAGACCGCACATACACCCTCTCTAAGCACACCTAAATGATCTTTAGGACTACCTATGATGAGATGAATACACTTACAAGACTTTCACGAAAGGGAGCAAGTGATCCGTGGTCCTGCCTTGGTGGGAGAAATGGAGAGGGGCTCCTTGGAGGAGCTACTGACTCACCATTACACGACCACCACCATGGTCCGTTGAGCACTTCACGGACCGTGAAGTGGGGCGTGGTGATGAACGGGGGCCTCACAGTGAAGTCAAGTTGGACTTCACTTTTGGAAGTTTAACTTAATGAGGGGTAGTTTGGGTATATTGGGGGTGGACTATATATTGACTTTAGGTCAATTTTCATTCATTTTCAACTCCAATAACAAAAACTCTAATTGAAACCCAAATTGATCTCACTTCTCTCTACTTTCTCTCTCTTCATTCATCCTCCATTGAAGAACAGGAAGTATGAGGAAGAAGACAAAGTCTCTAAGATTTTCACTCAAGTTTTGGGGATAAAGATTCATTAAGGTATGGGTTCTTCACTCTTGGGATTCCTTTCCCCATGAGGTCCTTTGAATGTTTAATTTCAATTACCAAATTCTTTGTTTTTTTCTCTACAAATGGGTTTTCTTCTAAAGTCGAAATTGATGATTGATTGTGTTGAATTATGATTTCATATGACTAATCTAGTGTAGATTATTGCGTAATTGATTTTAATTGTGGGAATTTTGTATAGATCATGTCTCTTCCCCAATGATCCCAAGTATTGGTTCTTACTTGTGAATTGAAGAGGAATTATGAATGTTTGATTTTTCTAATCATCTTATTCAATCTATGGGCTGCCTAGAGACTTGTATTGTTGGATTAGACCTAGTTATTGAAGAATTCATGATGAACCCTTCTTCCCTAACCCTATGTTATGAATTAAAGTTAATTTGGATAATGATGATACAATTGATTTAGTTCCTGTTTTAGTTACTATTGAATGGTGTTACTACACCGATTATTGGATAATATTGGTTGGTTGATGGTAAGACCATGATGATGTCTTTTGAAGAGGAAGAGGTAAGACTTTGTAATCTTAAAACCTTAACTCTATTGTGATGAATTATATCTAATAATGTTGATTCAATTGAAGTATGTGGGTTGTGATTGGGTTGATTAGGATGGTATGATGTTGCTATTGAGATGTCTTATGAATTGTGAGATCATGTTAAGGTTGTAATGATATAAGGATTATAATGATTCCTTTGTGTGCATTACTATGATTTGGTATATGGTGTTGATCTCACTATGAGGGATGTATTGAAAGGTGATTCTCATACAATTCCTAATGAGCTAATTTAATATACAAGGGGTTAGTATACTATGACCTAAACTAAGTTTTGATAATAATGGATGACATAAAGACATTTAAAAAATAGACTTTAGCTTAGCACCGAGAGAACTTGACAATGGGAGGTGTTGACTTTCCGTAGAGGAAGATTCACCCTATAGTTCCACATGAGGTGTTGACTCCCCTATGAGGGATACTCACCCTATCGATTCTCATGAGATGAGTATTCAATGCTATATGGCATGTAGATAGTTCATACATAACTCCTAGTTCCTTAAATATGTTGCCCCCATAGGAAGACTAGCTAGTGGATCCACCTAGAAAGCTATGTTTATGTTTGGTTCTACTTTAGTCGGTAGACCACCTTCCATCGGTGTAAGGTTTTACAACACCTGATTCCACACTTAGATCTTGTGGTCTATGTCGGTTAAGGCAAGAGTTCCCTAAACTAAAATGAAGTAATGAAGTATAAACTAACTAGGGTGACTTAACAGGTTTGAGTTTTCCTAGGTAGGGGCATGGGACTCTACCTATGCCTTGCACTAGTTTGCCTTGAGGGAAGCCTTAGGAGGTTGTTCTTGTGTTCTTATAATATATATGTTATGTATATGTTGACTTTACATGTTATTGACTCTATATGATGTTAGTCTCACTTATAAGAATGTTGTTGGTCTATATTGCTAACGTATGATGATGGTTACTCTTAATGATATGTTATGTAAAGTTAGGCATTGCTTATGGTCCTTTGTGTTGGTTTATTTGATTAAGTGAGGTTATAGAGCTTTGCTTGGTCATTGCACTTGTAGACTTGATAAGGGATTATGGGTAAGGGTCTTGTATATGTTTCAATATTATGAAGTTATTATATGTGCCTTGTACTTATAATATGATGTTGAGGTCGTTTGGCTATACATATGTGAACTTGACTTAGTAGTGTTGGTCTTGTGATGATTATGTTGTTGCTTGGAAGATTATATACTTAGCGGCTGGCAAGTTAATTTAAGTATGCATAAAGGAGGGATTTAAAGTAAACTCCCTCATATTTTGATGAAATGTCCTTTTAGCATGAATATATGTTATTTGTGCATGTAATCCTATACTTACTACAAGTGATGTGCTAACCCCATTTCTTCCTTTCCCCCCAACATTTTAGGTTCCGGTCGTTGAAGGGCTTGTGACGACTTTTGAAGGAAGACTTGGAATTCTCACTCTCCAAGTTGGGTAAGTCCTCACCTTCCGAGGACAATGCTACTATCAAGCTATTGATGTTGTTCTAGTTATAAGACTTCTAGTTCTTTCCTTTTTATTTGAAGAAGATTATTTTATAGCCTATATGTGACTTTATTTTATTGATGTATGGGCTATGCCCAATTGTTATACTCTTGTTAAAATGGTTATGAGATGAGATATCCGTTTTAAGACTATGTTATATGTTATAGATATATATGTGCAATAAAAGTAGAAGACTATGTAATCTTCTTATACGAAGGGTCTATGTATACTCGATATGAATGTATTATGTGTATGCGAGAGGTCTATGTAAACCTCAAGATAGATAGAAGAAAAGTTTTAAATTTTCCTCATTTTTAACCTATGAATGAATTATGTAAACTAAGAGGTTAGTCTTTGTCCTATTTGAAAATGATGACGCCGGTTACATCTAGGGGGTGCTCACAGGATGTGACAAACTAAAATAACATGTTGCATGTGGGGGAGTATGGTTAGTGGAGGAGCTAGATGGTCATAGTAGCATGTTGCATGTGCATTGTGTTTAGGAGTCTTGTTGAAATTGATTTTCATTGATTCCTTGCATTCTGTATTTCAAGAGATTTTGTTCATTTTGTAAAATGTGTGTATATGGTTTTATCTTTCATATTAGAATGTTTCCATCATCAATTGCCTAAATTTGGCATTTTTGAAATTTTGAAGCATGTTCACTGTAATACCTGGCAGCTTACTGTAAAATTTGGAAAATTGACTAAATTGTTCTTTGGTTGAAAATTGTTGTAGTGTGTATATAATTGATTTATATGCGCATGATAATGAATGTAAACGAGTTCTTGCTATTTTAAATTGAGAATGTGAGTCTTATGGCATGATGAGTCGTAGATTTATTTCTAGCTTTTTGTTGTGTTGTGATTCTCTTGATTTTGTGAAATTGATGTTTTCTTGTAGATTGTGTATTGTATAATGTGTTATGTGGTATGGTTGTGAGATGTTAGTAGAATCTCTACTCTTGGTAGTGTTCGGATAGTGGCAAGTGTCATTCGAGGACGAATGTTGTCCAAGTGGGGGAGAATGTGACACCTCTAAAATGACTTAGGTGAAACTAGTGTTTAACACTTGTGTTATGAGGTTCTCAGGTCCTAAAATGGTTTGTAATGATGTTTATAGGCAGTGTCTAAAGTTTGGTGGTGTTTTGAAGTCAAACGTCCAAGAACAGCCATGACGTTCGAAAGATGTGCCTTGAAGGGTGCATGTGCGTCTTAGTGTGTTTCTGCAAGTTTTACATGTTCGTTTTGGTTGATATAGATGTGAGGGGTTCGAAAGATGTGCCTTGAAGGGTGCATGAGGGTTGGAAAATTAGAGGCAAAACTCACCAAGGACCAACCAAAGAGTCCATGAGGAGGACCCAACTTGTGGGCAAAAGCTGTCTCAAGTTGGCAGCTCATTGCCTGCATGTTCACGGACCACTTCACGGACAGTGTAGTGGACCCAGGTCCGTGAAGATGGTCGTGGACCTTATTTAGCCACTTTGGGGCTTGGGAAAGAAAGTAAACCACTTCCCCAAGGACCACTGATCGTCATAAGGATCGTGAACCACCTCCACGGACCGTGAAGGTGGCCGTGGTCACTGGGCGGGCTATCCAAAATTTGATTTCCAAATTAGTCCTAGTCGAATTTTTATTAATTGGGGTTGATTTGAAAAGGTTTAAATCATTAATATAAATAGTTTCAATTCATAAAACCTTCGATTAACTAATTATTTCAAAACCCCAAAGTTCTCTCACAAATCAATTCCTCCATTGTCGAAACCTCAAGCTTCAAGGAAGAGGACCAATTTCTCAAGGTTTTCAACCAATTTTAGTGGGTTACTTCTAATAAAGGTGTGATTTATTATCCTTGAACTCTCGTTTTTCGAGGAGCCAAGCTTCAAAGTGTTTTCCAAAGATTTCTCAAAAGATGAATTGTCCTATTTTGACATCTAGACATGGGTTATTGCATAAAACGTTTTGAATCAATGAATATTGATTGAATAGATGTTAATTAGATGATTTTAACCTAAAATCTTCATTAACCCATGCAAAACATAAACTCTTAAAATTGGCTATATTATGGATGTTATGATCATGTCTCAATGCTTACGAATTCTAGTGTAGTTTTCTTTGGGCTATTGAATGATGTAAGAATTGTATTGGCTTGATGTATAGGATGTCTTATATTGATTAATTAATATTAAATTGATTTACATTCATTGAGTAGTATGATTCTTGTATTGAATTCATGATCATGGCCATGGATTAGGGCTTTTGGGTATTGTGTTGGATGATTTGACTATGGATCGAAGTGGTGATAGTGGATTGGTGGTATGCTTCCTTTGTTCTCTTGATATTATGTAAATTAGGTCATAAATTATGTTGTCATTTGTATGGTCCATTTATGGTGGCAGTGATATGTGTTTTACTTGTGAATTATGTGGCCTCGTCGGCATTACTTATGAATTATCATGATCATGGCCTTGTCGGCATTACATGATATATTATGATGATATGTGTGGTTATGTGAGGTATGATCATATCTACCTACATGTGAGTAATGTGAAAGTATGTGATCTTCTATTGATGTTAGGTTATTATGGTAGACTATGACTATGACATTATGTGTGTAGTCTTAGGGTTGATGCATGATTCTTCCTAATGGGCTATATGAGTCTTGTGATGGTTACTTTGATGATTCTATTGTAGTGTATAGGGTGATCTAAAGTTGAGTTGGTTTTTCTTATGTGCTACTTGAAAGATATGCTATATGTGGTAAGGTAAAGTGAATTGTGTCTTGTTTAGGTAGACCTATGTCCATTGCTTGATACATGAATGAGTATGAACCCTTGAATTAGATTTCCTACGCTACTTTGTCATGTGTGTATATGTGTTATTGGAATGTGACCTTGAACATAGAAAAGTCAGTCATTTATGTGAAACCTTCAACCTAGTTAGAATTTTATGATATCCTTGAAGTCAAAAGTCGTAATGGTATCCTTCTTGTGTGAATGGTGGACTTAGGAATGGTTGGCTGGAATGGCATGAAATCATTCTTTGTAAAATCATTGAGCTATCCTCTTAACCATTGTAGGTAGCCTTAGTGAACCCTCTTTTCTAAGGTAATGTGACTGGGTTATGAACATGAAATGGTACCCCTTCATATGCTCCTTTATTGAATTACTCTATGAGAACAAAGGCTAGCACCGAGTGAGTATGGTTGGGAAGTATCTCTAGATAAATAGATAGATAGAGTAAAAAGGAACCCTTGATACTCCCAAACAATGTGCCTATATGGGATGTGTCCATGTTCTACCATTGCCAAGTAGAACACCCTCCGTCGGAGTAGGTTACAACTCCGGATTCCAGGCCTAGCTACCATGGTTTATATCGGTTATTGCCTATTCTTATCATGTGGGATACCTATTATTATTTGAGAAGTTCTATGAAGTTTAGGTAGTGGTATGGGACGCTATCTAGGCATTGCATGACTAGGCTTTAAAGATTTTAGTAAGTGAGTCCCTAGGTCTTATCCAAGACCATTACTTGAATGTCCTTATGTGTTGAATGTCTCTTAAATGGACTAATAAAAGTAATGACTTAAGTTAGAAGGTATATTATTGAATAAGTACCTAGTCTAGAGTAACTTTAAGGATTGCCTAGTTAAAGTGTGAAGGGGGTATAAAGGATGGTCTCTTCATGTCTTACTTAGGGAAGTCTTAAGAATGACTCTAGATAGGAAAGTTGATTAATGAAGTGAGAATGATCTTATCTTAGGTAGTCTAAAGGATCTCTTAGGTGTGTGTGAAGGGATTATATGGGCGGTCACTTCACAACTCACTCAAGTGAGCCTTAGAATCACCTTTGGAAGGAGGATCTCATGTTTATGTGTTTTGGTGTATTGTAAGTGTATTTGTCTCATTATAGGTACTCCAAAGGATCATTTAGGTGTACTTAGAGAGGGTGTATGGGCGTTCTCTCTTTGTCTTACTGAAGTGAGTCTTAGGATAGCTTTTAGTGAGAAGGTTGCATGATAAAAGGAGCTCACTGTAATGTTGAAATAGGTTCAATGTAACATTTGCTAGTTCACTGTAATGTTCCTTAAAATGTGATAAAATGCTTATGTGATTCCTTATGTGTTTCTAAGGTGCTAAATGTTGTATTTATGCATATACTATGATGTTTTAATCAGAAAGAGCATATTTCCATTAAATGTCCGTTATCATGATTTTTATGCATCAAGATATACTTAGTACATGTGTTTTTACTAATTCCATTCTTTTAGATATCTCTAAAGTGATTCGTAGGTGAAGGTACTTTTGGAGCAAAGCTTGGATTATTGGATCTTTCAATCGAAGTTGAAGTATGTCCTCATTTTACTCGAGGGCATCACTATTTTAGAGTTTCTTTTATTAAAACATTGTAATAGACTTAATAGTACTATATTTCGATTGTATGGGCCGTGTCCCAAGTATATTTTGAGTCTAAGATTTGATGACATGAGACTTAATATTTCCTTTTGTGTATATGAAAGATATTTTGAAAGACTATTCAAATGCTTGTGAAAAGTTTTAATTCCGCACTACTTTTTATATATGTATATACGATGAATGATGCAAAAGGGCTTGTACAAGACCTCTGAGAGGTCAAGTACGCCGGTTGCACTCCGAGAGTGCCATATCTTCTAGGGTTTTCTCTCGGGATGTGACATATCTCATAAGCACCCTCATGGCCACATCTTAAACTTCGTGGACGTGTGTGGTCCATTTTCTTCAAGAACATCACTCAAGAGTCAGTCTAAGTTTAATAATTTTCCTTTTATTTAATAGGGAAAGCAATAAAGTGGTTGAGCGAACTACCAAGGAATTCAATTACTTCTTGGAAGGATCTCACAGAGGTGTTTTATGAAAGTTTTTACCTCCTTAGAAGATGGTTAAGTTGAGGGATAATAATCAAATCATCTAGTGAATTGATGGTGAAGCTATCCATGAAACGTGGTTGACATTTTAAAAGTTGATGCTCTAATTTCCAAGTCATGGGTTGTCGGATAATGTTCTCTTGCAACATTTATACCGCATCCTTGACACAATAAACAAAGGTGTACCTGATCAACTGATTCGAGGTGGTATAATGGGTCAGCCTTTTTATATGGCTTCAGTATTGGTCTACGAGATGACAAAAGTTAATCATTCATGGTTTACAAGGGACGATCAAGTGTGTCATCTAAATCTCGGTCTGACCAAAGACAAGTTGAAGAAAAATCAAGAATGTGATGAAAACATGGCAAAAATGATAATTCAAATGGCATTTTTGACAAAGCATGTCATGGGGGTGGTTATGAGGCTATGAATCTAGTTGGTGCGAAATTATAAAATGAAAATGCTCATTTTGCGTGAAGACAAACGGGGGGTTATCATTCGATCATTTCAATACCGAACGGGAATCAAGATTGGAATACAATTTGTGAGGATGGATGGAGAGATCAAGATCAAGATTGTTTCAATAGGGACACATATAAGAGGAGTGTAGATGATTATAATGCTTGTTATGTCAACTTTACGATAGTCCAATGATGAAGGATGATTCCGAAATCTTTTGAACTAAGGATATCCTTACTCGTATTCTAAAAAATGTTGAAGGACTAGATGAAGTGCAGAAAATCAAGGTGGACTTATGTAACACACCAAAATAAATTAGGTCAAGATACACCCTACATGTGTGTTACATGATTTTATAAAGTCTTAAAATGAATAATTATAGTGTTAAGAGTCAGTTTGTTGAGTTTGGAAGAGTTTAGAAGGGAAACGTCCAAGTACGAGACATTGCCTAGTTGAACTAGTGTGTAGTAGGGTTTTTCAGTGGAGTTTTGGAGTATAGCATGAGGGTGAAATTGAGTATCGAGGGTTCCTAAACATAGAATGACATGTAAAGGGTCAAAAAATTTGAGTACGACACCCCGTGGACCACCCTAAGGGTCCCCAAAGAGGACCCAAACGCTGGACAAGAAAGCTGCTAGGCAGCAAAGATATGGAGTCCGCTGCGCATCGCGCCTGCAATACTCAAAGGGCAAAAAGTCGTCCTGAAATGCGGGGACAACACAAACCATTATGTCTCAAAATAAATTCCAGAACCAAGAATCAGAGGTGACCCCGCGACATGCAGTAACTTCCCAGATTTGGTCGCGTCGTTTTTAAGTAAAATTTGAATTGGTTAAATGGTCCAATAAGTGCAGGGGTCTTTAGGGTACTTTAGGGATTAATTATTGTCAGTTAATTTAGTGTTTGAAGTGTATTTAAGCATTACAATAGTCATTTAGACCCTAGACTCCAAATCAAAACCTCTCCCTCACCAAAATTCTCTCAAGAGCACCATTGAAGAAGAAGAGAAATTGGAGGCAGATCTTACAAGTAAATTCAATAAGGAATCAAGTTGGGTTTAAGGCTCTAATATAAGGTATGTGAAGTTTGTCCATTCATGGATTCTTCCATCCATTAAGTCCCCCTAGTTTTCCTCAATTGTTAATCCAAAGAACCCCAATCTAGAGAGGGTTGTGATTGCATTGTGGGTAAGGCTTGATTGTGATCCCAATCTAGTGGGTAGCAATCAATTATTTTCCTATGATGATTATGTGATGTTTTCATGAGGTTTTGATGGTGAATTATAGTAGTTGACGTTGAAGATGATCATGGAGGTTTTAGGCCATTAGAGGCAAGATGAAGGTTCTTGGTTGATCTTCTTAATTTAATTGTATTGTATGCTATTTGATACGATTGAATCACCTAGATATGAATATAACTAGTCCTAATTGATTAAGGATGATATTGACTTGTAAAGTTGGAATTGAACCTATTTGATCAAGTATGACTAGATTGACCTTCTAATGATTTAATTGAATGAACTAGGGTTGTAAGTGGACATGGATCATGATACATTCAAGTTGATAATCGATTGTAGGGCTGGTATGTCATTTTTTCTAGGGCTTTGGGGGGTGAAGTCAATATGAAGGAAGTATGGTGATGTTTCCTTTCTTCTTTTAAACTTAGATATAAAAAAGTTAGAGGAAGTAAGTTCTCTCACATAGATCGATTCTAGGTTGACCTAAGGACCTAAAATAAATCAAAGCATGGTAGACTAGAACAACTTGAAGTTGTATTGAATAGCCTCTTCTTGTATAATTAACTTGGTAAGATAAGACCAAGGGGAAATAGCTTGAGATGCTAGGTCTCATGATATCTTGATATGTTGGTTCTAATGGTAGCTTGAAGTGATGAACTTCATGATAGCTTGGGATGGAGGAAGCAAGATCTCCCATGATTAGCTTGGTCTTGTGATGCTAGTATGCTTCATCTTGATAGCTTGACTTGGTTTGGCCCAAACCATTTCAGGATAGCTTTAGGTTAAAGGCCTATACTCTCCTAATGATTAGCTTGACTTGCATGTAAGGTGTATTTCATGAAATAGGATAATATAGGTTTCTCATGATAGCTTAGGGTTGAGGATTCATGCTCGCCTATGATTAGCTTTCATCTACATGATTGGTTGCATTGTGGTTAGGTTGGTACTTGTCTATCCTTCCTTGTTAGCTTGGTTGGTATCTTGAGATGGTTTTCATTATAGTAGGTCTATTATGTTAGTACGATTAAGCTTAATAGACAATAGTGCAAGATAAATTATTTTGCAGTAGGTTAGTCTAGATAAGTACTTAGTATCGATGGTATTATGGGATGACATCCATACATTGAACAAGTATGACTTGAAGCTACCTATGACATGACCCATATGTGATGTATATTTAGCTTGGGTAGTATCTATGGTTGCTTTCCATGACATGATTTACTTAAGATGATAGTCCTTGTCAATAATAAATAGGTCTACTAGAGATTCCTTAAATGAAAGGGAATAGAGTGACTTCAAGATATACTTAGTGTGTGAGGTAGAATGGGATGCTTCACATGCATCGCACAAGTGTTCTTTGAGATTGACTAGGGGAATAGTGCTCATATGACATGAAGAAGTTAGGTCTTAATTATTAGACTTGATTATGATAAAAAATGACCAAAGAGAGATACTTATCTTTGGTAGTAGTATGGGATGCTACCTTAGCCTTGCACAATTATACTTGGAGGTGGCTTGTGATGTAGTTCATTTGAATAAGAAGGACAATTATTTAAGTATCAACTCTTATATGACTTATGATGTTTTATTATGCCTATGATATGCATGTTATGCTTATGCCTTTATCTCTTATGATTATGTCTATTGTTGACTAACCCTTTGAGATATCTTATGTTGGTATGATAGTTTTCATACTTAGTACAATTCGTACTAACGCATATTTTGCCTACATTCAAATTCAATGTAGGGTCTTGAATAGATTGAGTTGCTTCAATGGTAGAGTTTCCAAGGCTTGTCAAGGATTTAAAATTGGTGAGTCCTCATAGCACCCGATGACAACCACCACTATGTTGTCTTTTATGTTCTTTTATATGTTAGTGTCACATCTGGGGAGCAGCCCATAGAAGTACCATGGCGTACTTGACCTCTCGGAGGTCTTATACACGCCCATAGTTATCATTCATCGCATTGACATAGTAAATTTAGCGGATAATCTAAAACTTTTCATAGCACATCATATGCTAGAAACTTCATCTCATATATAGATAAAACATAAGTCATAATTCATATTTATACCTTAAGTCTCTTTGCCATTTCAGACTCAATCAAAATTAGAATATATTAGGGACACGACCCTTAAGACATAAATATAAGTACAAATTTATTCACTTTACAGTAAAGACATAGCATAGGAAATCCTTTGACTTAAGGATTCCTTTCCTTGATCCAGGAAATCACATATCAAGCTCCTCAATTATATAGACATCCTTTAAGAATCCATAACCTACACTTTGTGTAAAAAGTAGAGAAGAATGAAGTTAGTAAAGAATGCACTAAGTATGACAACCATGCAAAAACATGCATTTAAAAGGGACATTTTCTTGAAATCATATTTCATACCTTTTTGAGTAAATCTTTATACAACATAATTTATATCATTACATGCTTCATATAGACATATTCAAAGGCCAAACATTATATAAAATAACATATAGAATTTAAACCATATTTGAGGTCACTTTACAGTGAGCTCATTCTTCTTTACAGTGAAATCCTTCTTTTAATTCATTAACCTCCCAAGTAACCCTCTAGTGATACTTGGTGCAATGCATCACCTTAGGACCACAAGGGAAGCATACATACAACTACATAAGCCAACACATTTAACCATGAAAGCATAATACATCATAGACACATTTAAGTCAAGACTTATTAGCTTTACAGTAAGTTACTTCCATTTATACATATTTTTACTTCTTTTCATATTCATCATTATAAGACCTTGTTCATGACCCAAATCTTAGTCTACTAGTGCAATGTACATGTGAAGCCCCATGACCTCACACATACTTATTAAACCCATCATGAGACCACAAACCATAACATTCAATTCTTACATCAACATATTAAGTGAAGACAACTTCATTCATGTCCACAACCTTTATCATATAGTCATTAAGACCAACATAAGCATGTACATCAAGAACACTTCATATAGGCTCATACCATGCATTTCATCACAACAAGTAGACAATTACTACAATGTCATGCATAAAGACATAACCATAATCATACACATTAGGTCACCTACCTAGGACTTCCTAAGGAGCTACTTGTGCAATGTCTATATGGGTTCATTACTTCCACCTATACTAAATAACCTCCCTTAAGTCATCCTAGTTAGTCTCCTAGTTATTTACTTCCATTGTCCATTTTACTTTAGGAAATCTATAGCCTTAACTGACACTAAGACCATGGGTGCTAAACATGAAATTTGGTGTTGTAGAGACTTACACCAAGGGAAGGTGTTCCTACCTATTCAAGGTAGAACATTAACATACATCCTAGCATCCTAAGTGAATTCACTTTGCTAGATCCTATGTGGCAAGCATAGTTTATGGAACTAAGAGATAGGTATAATCCCTCTACATGCCATTTAGCAATTGGGGCCTCCTCTCATGAGAAAACTTGGGTGAACCTTCCTAAATGGGAAGCCACCACCTCATGTGGGTCCATAGGTGAGTATTCCTCTAAGGGAAGTCAACAGTCTATAAGGGACAAATGGTGAATCTTTATCCAAGGGAAGTCAACACCTCTCATTGTCAAGTTCACTCGGTGCTAAGCTAAGTTTCCTTTATTGAAAAACCTTTATTACATTTTTCATAAAACATAGGCTTAGGATATTTGATCCTCATATGCTTATAGCATATTCAACCACCTATCTAGTTTTATAGTACTCTTGGGCACACCTTTCATGGCCCCTCTATTAACTAAATCTTCATACATGTGTGTGTACTTATATGTGAGCAAGTCTTTCACATAACACATAAATGTCACACATGTTCCTATATCAATGCATGAGTCTATAGGTATAATAACTATATGAGCAATCCTTTCATATAAACCCACTAAGACACCATGCAAATTCATTCTTCCATCATATAATATAAGTCATATTCATAACATGCCCATTCATTCATTTTCATGTACATAGAAACCAAACCTAGGAACTATCCTATCAAGGTACACATGTGCAATGCATAGACAAGGTCCCATACCCTTGCCCATACTAGTACACCTATAAAGTCATCCTAGTTAAGGAAACACATATCATATTTTAATATAAATAAACTTAACATGCATAGTAGTAGACACTAGTGAATATGAGAACTACCTTTCATTTAGACACCATGAACCTTTACTACTTTTAAGCATGCATGAAGTGTGAGTGTGTGTGTGAATTGGTCAACATGATCACATAATGACTATCAAGAACACATTGAGGCAGACACCCTCTTAAGACCATATTACACTTACAAGTATATACCACACAACACTCAATAGCATAGGATACAAGTCAACTTCATATTACACTTAAGACTCCTAACTTTGGCTATCCATGCATTGACATAGGGGTACATAGGCAAGGGAGTATTAACCATTTTAATTCACCAATGGAAGCAACTACACTTTACCCTAACATGGATAAACACATGCTTATACAATAGCCATCCAACCTAAATCACAACAAGAATAGGAAAAGTAGGCATAAGCTTCACATAGTGTGATCATAAGCACATATTCATATATTCATCAATTTTCCTTCAAGGCCATAATCAACACATATATAGATTGACAAAAAGTAAACAACTCCACCATAAGTGGACCATACCACACAAAGCCATACAAGGCTTCATCAACTACAATAGTACAGAAAGTAGAGAAATAGAAGAGTAGAGCAATTCTTACCAATCCTTTAGTCTTTGGTCATCATTGACCATTACTACTCTTTCATAAATAATTCAAGTATAGGGCAGTAGATAAAGTACCATAATAATATATGAAGTCAAGTATAAGCTACTACAAGGTCATGCTACAACTAGTACAATACATTAACATACTAGAAGGTAGAAGAACATAGACCATTAACCAATTTCACTTGCATGTATCATAAATCATATTTCATTAATAGTATCAATCTAGGGCAGTAGATAAATATACAACTTAGAACAACGAAATCATGCCTACATCCCTACAAGATTAAGATACTAACATAGACATTAAACTATCAATTCAATATAGAAAAGAGGGAATAGGCCATCTTACTAATTTTCCCAAAGTTTGATCATCAATAATATTTTACCAATAAATTACATGCTAGGCAGTAGCTAAAGATATGAAATCAAGTCTTAATCATACTTTATTCATCTTAGAACGTAGATCACCTCACCTACATAGCATTATAAATTCATTGACTAGAAGAATCTTGATCAATTCATGTAAGCCTTTCTTTAATTTGATAATCAGGGGTTTATACCCATAATTCATACATAATGTTAACTTAAGGCAGTAGCTACAATGAGTCCTGCCATAATTGATATCCTACACAATTGTTCTACAATCGATATCACTGTAACACATAGAAATATAGGCTATCAATACTCAAATATTCATACATTGATACCCATGGATCCTTCATCATCAACTCATAATCAATTCATGTAAATAACAGTAGGTATAAGAAATTAAATGTAAGAGAATCACAATTTAACCATTAACAAGCCATGATCACAAAGTTCATGCAAGGGCTAAATCGATTTTGGGAAGGAACATGGGTTCATCATTCAACTAAATTAAAATCACGTTAAAACCAATATAATAACATCAATTCATAATGATTTAATCATTAAAAATGTTTTTAGAAAGAACCCATGGCTAGATTGAAGAAAGAAGACATTTGATCATGAAACTACTTTGAAATCTTTGAGATTAACTCTCCAAGTGAAAGGTTACTTGGAGATGAAGGATTACCATAACTTTGTCTAGTTGAAAACCTCTAAAACTTGGTGAATAACCCATGTGAATCCAATCTACAAGTTGTTCTTGAGCTTCAACAACAATGGAGGTTTCTAGAGAGAATTGGTTTTGGAGGGAAGGTTTAATTTGTGAGCATGGGATTGGGAATGAGTTGGTCACGTTTTAGATCCCTTATATACACCCAAAAATAGGTAAATAAATTAATTAGGGTCCGTTTAGGACGTGGGGTGAATTTCTCACTCACCCCTTAATGAGGCAGTCGCATGGCACCAGTTGCAGGCCACCATCGACAGCCAGTAGGTCCATCGACGGGTCGTCTGTGGCTGCAGTTGATTGGACCTTGGCCTGTTCTTTTGCTGAGCATTGTCAAGGATAAGTTTCCATCGACGCTACCTCTATTGACGGGCCGTTGATCAACCAACTGGGCATCGTTTTGGCTCGTCGATTGACACTGCCAAGGTAGTGTCTCAACAGCATTGGGTCGTTCTTGTAGGCCCTTTTGTGGGGCTCTTAAGAAGTCGTACCCGGATGTTTCCAAAGTAAATATGAACATTTACAAGTCAAGGAGCTTCCATGCAATGTTCACCCAAAATTCACACGTAGAACATGTCCAAACATGCTAGGACCCATCAAGACATACTTGGACGTCTAAAGGGCTAACTTTCGAATGTCTTGGACGTTGTTGGATGTTTGACCTCCAAACTTCACAAAACTCCATATACTTCCTATAAACATTATAATAACTCATTTTAAGACATTATAATCTCATGTTATACAACAATGGGCACGTATAGACACATGAGGCACATAGGTGACTAGTCATCGAGCGTCTTGGTCGTCCCTTGGTGTTTGACTTCCAAATCACCTCAAACTTTACACACTGACTCAATACCTTGTTATAAGCCATTTTAGGACCTTAATATGTTAGGATCTAGACACCCTAACTCATTTTAGGGGTCTTACAGTTAGACTTTTATGGGCTTTAACCCAAGATATTTGTAATCATGTTGTCATTGATGGTTTCTGAGACATATGTTAGAAGTTTTATGAAATTATTCCACATTATGTTTTGAAGAAGAAGTTTTATTTCTGTGCTACTTTTCGTATATATGCAATAAATGATTTCTTATAGACTTGTACAAGACCTCCGAGAGGTCAAGTATGCCGTGTGGCGACTCAAGAGTGCTCTAACTTGTAGGGTGTACCTGCGGGTCATTACAAACTTTGTATAAGAGCATAAGGTTATGAAATGGTCCTAGAATGTCTCAAAACCATGTCTAATATAATCTTATTTATCAATGTGAGTTGCGACACACCTATGAGTAGGAGGCTATGGATGCTTAGGAAAGTTCCATTTCTTCATTCTTCAAGTCGTGCCATAGATTTTGCCTTTCGTAGGCCCTCTTCTAATGTTTGCCTATGATTTTATAGGTTATGGCTAACACTAGGGCTAATTCTAGAAGAGAAGGAGATTACATTGAGAATCAATAGGCTCCTCCTCAAAGAGGTCAAGCTCCTTCTCAAGTTCCTAGTGATCCACAAGTGGGGAAAGTTTCTCTAGAGGAGTTTTCTCAACAAATAGAAGAGTCCAAAATTAATAAGGATAAACAGAGAAGTAGGATGGACAAGGATGGATGTGATGGACATCGTCGTTCTAAGAATCGATAAAAGTTTTCCAAGCAAGGTTATTCTAAGGCTTCTAGGTATGAGGATGAGAGGATGTCTAACCCTAGACCTCAAGGGAAGAGCAATGAGTATTCCCGACCTACTTGCCCTAGCTGTGGTAAGAAACGTGAGGGTAGGTGTTTGGTCGGTAGATATGGTTGTTATGGGTGTGGTGAGAGTGGCCACATGATGAAGGATTGCCCTAAGTCAAAGGCTAGTGTGAGAGAAGGCTAGCAAGTTGCTTCTAGTAATGTGGAAATTGTTCCTCAAGACAACAATAGGTTCTATGCTCTCCGATCCAAGAGTGATCTCCTTATGTCCCTTTCTGGTATGTGTTTCTTTAATGATTTACGAAAATTTCCAGAATTTCCTATGATTATGATCTGCTTTGCTGATTTTTCTGCTCTTAATGATGATGAATTGATGTTAGAAAGACATGTGTGGCTTATTCCCAAGTGGGGGATAAGGAGTTATTTTCATAAGGTATTTATATGATTATGTGTAGTTATGATTAGCTTGGAATTGAATTGTTTCCTTGATTTGGGTATGTGCATTTAGGTATAATGCATGTACGATGGGTTGTTAGTCTAGAATTGGTCCTTTAGATAGATGTTTAGTAAGGTGTCATTCGAGGACGAATATTTCGCAAGTGGGGGATATTCTAACACCCCAAAATGAATTAGGTCAAGATAGAGCTGAACATGTGTGTTCCATTAGCTTATAAGGTCTTAAAGTGACTATTATAATGTTAAGAGTCAGTGTGTTTATTTTGGAAGAGTTTGGAAGTGAAACGTCCAAGGATGACCTAGACGTTTGGAAGCTAGCCTAGTTGAACTAGTGTGTAGTAGGGTTTTTCAGTGGAGTTTTGGAGTATATCATGAGGTTGAAATTAAATATAGAGGGTTCCTACACATAGACTCACATGTAAGGGGTCAAAACGTTCGAGTACGATACCCCAAGGACCACCCCAAGGGTCCCGAAAGAGGACCCAAACGTTGGCCAAGAAAAATGCCGGGCAGCCAAAATATGGAGGCTGCTGCACGTCGCGCCTGCAACACTCAAAAGGAAAAAAGTTTCCCTACGACACGGGGACAACACGAACCATTCTGTCTCAAAAAAATTCCAGAACCAATAATAAGAGGTGACCTCGCGAGGCGCAGTGACTTCCCAGATTTGGTCGCATTGTTTTCAAGTCAAATTAGAATTGGTTAAATTGTCCAATAAGTGCAGGGGTATTTTTGGTACTTTAGGGATAAATTATTGGGGATTGAAGTGTATTTAAGCAGTACAATAGCCATTTATAACATAGAATCCAAATCAAAACCTCTCCCTCACCAAAATTCTCTATAGAAAACAATTGACGAAGAAGAAAAACTGAAGGAAGCTCTTAGGATGAAATTCACCAAGGAATCAAGTTGGTTTTAAGGCTCTAATCTAAGGTATGTGAAGCTTTTCATTCATGGATTCTTCCATCCATGAAGTCCCCTAGTTTTCCTTAATTGTTAATCCAAAGAGCCCCAATCTACAGAGGGTTGTTATTGCATTGTAGGTAAGGCTTGATTGTGATCCTAATCTAGTGGGTAGCATTCAATTATGTTCCTATGATTATTATGTGATGTTTTAATGAGGTTTTGATGGTGAATTATAGTAGTTGACGTTGAAGGTGATCATGGAGTTTTTAGGCCATTAGAGGCAAGATGAATGTTCTAGGTTGATCTTCTTAATTCAATTGTATTGTATGTTATTTGATCATGATTGAATGACCTAGATATGAATTGAAATAGTCCTAATTCATTAAGGATGATATTGACTTGAAAAGTTGGAATAGAACCTCTGTGATCAAATATGACTAGATTGACCTACTAATGATTTAATTGAATGAAGTAGGCTTGTAATTGGACATGGATCATGATACATTAAAGTTGATAACCGATTGTAGGGCTGGTATGTTATTGTTTCTAGGGATTTGGGGGTGAAGTCATTATGAATGAAGTATGGTGATGTTTCCTTTCTTATTTTACACTTAGATATGAACAAGTTAGGGCAGGTAAATTCTCTCAAAGGATTCTAGGTTGACCTAAGGACCTAAGATGAATCAAAGCATGGTAGACTAGAATAGCTTGAAGTTGTATTGAATAGTCTATTCTTGTATAATTTATTTGGTAAGATAATACCAAGGTGAGATAGCTTGATATGCTAGGTCTCATGATAGCTTGAGGTTATGAACTTCATGATAGCTTGGATGGAAGAAGCAAGCTCTCCCATGATTAGCTTGGTCTTGTGTTTCTAGGATGCTTAATCATGATAGATTTACTCTTCAAGGCGCAGATGAGCATTATCTTCTTCAGTAAATCCCTCTTGGATAGCAAGCCTCAATTACGGTATTTATCGTTCAAGTTGAAGGACTACTTCAGTTCCAAAAACAAGAGAATAAGGAGTTGCTTGAGTCGGCGTGCGATGAGTCATCCGGTATGACCAAAGAGCTTCTTCCATTCTATCATGCCAATCTATTTTAGATTTGGAGATGACCTTCTTTAAGAAGTTGCACAGGGTCTTGTTAAATGCTTCAGCTAGACCATTTGCAGCAGCATAATACATTGAAGAATTACGTTGCTTGAAGCCAAAAAGGTCGCAGATCTTATCCATCAATTTATTGGAAAATGGCTTTCCATTATCCGTTAGTATATAACTAGGAATGCCAAAACGATAAATGATATTCACCTTCAAGAAGTTTGCAACATTTTCCTTCTTTACTTCTTTGAGAGCTACCGCCTCAGCCCATTTTGAGAAGTAATCTATCGCATCAAGGATGTACAAGTGGCCGCCAGAAGATTTTTGTAGTGGTCCAACTACGTCTAACCCCCAAGCATCAAATGGCCAAGAAGCCACAGTCGGATGTAATACATCAGGAGGTTGGTGCATAAAGTTTGCATGAAATTGGCATTCTTGACATCTTCGAGCATAATCCAAGAAATCTTTACCATTGTTGGCCAATAATACCCCATTCCTTTTATATGAAAATGCAACTTTGGCCCAGATTGATGCGATCCACAAACTCCAGAATGTGCTTCTTGAATAGTTTGATTTGCTTCTTCTTCTCCCAAACAACGCAAGAGAACCCCCTCGAATGATCTTCGATATAGAGTATCTTTATAGTAAAAAAACTGAGGAGCACGACGACGGATTTCAATATTTCTCTTTGGATCTTCTGGAAGTATATTGTAGCACAAGTAATCAATAAAGCATGTCTCCAGTCGGCTATCTCAACTTGTGAAACATCTACAAGAATTTGAAGCTTGCTTTCTTCATTTGCATCTGGTGGTACTATCCATTTTTGGCAGATAGTGATTTGAGCTTGGTCGGGCAGAGTCAATGTTGAAGCCAAAGCAGCTAAGGCATCAACTTTCTTATTCTCCTTTCTTGGAACATGTTGAAGAGTTAAATCTCCAAGCCATCTAATCAGTTTCTGTGCATAGTCATGATAGAGGCACAATTCTGGCTTTTTGACTTCATAGCTACCCACCAATTGATTGATCACTAATTCAGAGTCTCCAAAAGCTTGTAATTGCAATTGCTTCATATCGACCGCCATTTCAAGCCCAAGTGTTAAGGCTTGATATTCTGCAACATTATTAGAGCAACATTGTGTTAAGGTGAAGGAATATGACAAGATCTCATCTTAAGAAGTGACGAATATCACTTCAGCGCCGGCTCCTTCACGATGTGAGGCCCCATCAAAATACATCTTACAAGGCAGTTGAACTTCAACAACCATTGTATCTTCATCAAGTAATTCATCAGTGAGTTCCCAATCATTAGGTATCGGGTGGTGTGCTAAGAAGTCTTCCAATGCTTGCCCTTTTACAGCCTTTTGAGAAACATACACAATTTCAAATTGCTGAAACTGGAGGTACCATCTTGCTAGTCGATCATTGAGGACGGGTTTCGACATCACAAATTTGATGGGATTTGCCTTAGAAACAAGACGGACGATGTGAGCTTGAAAGTAGTGTTTCATCTTCTGAGTTAAAAACACCAAGGCTAAACATAGCATTTCGATTGGCGAGTACTTCAACTCATTTGGTGTCATCATCCTACTCAGGTAGTAATGGGAATTTTCTTTCCCTTAGTTATTCTCTTGGGCTAAGAGTGATCCCATTGATCTTTCTTGAGCTGATATGTAAAGTATCAATGGTTTTCCGGGAACAGGAGCTGCTAAAACTGGTGGTTTGGTCAAGTAAGACTTGATGCTCTCAAAGGCATTACTACAAGCTTGGTCCCATTCGAAAAGAGTTCCCTTTTCATAAGACGACTGAATGGTTGGCACTTTCCTGTTAGATTCGAGATGAATCTCCTAAGATATGCTAGCTTTCCTTGCAAACTCTTCAATTCATGGATGTTTCTTGGCTCGACCATCTTCAGAATTGCATCTATTTTTGCTTGATCAATTTCGATTTGTCTATGTCGTACAATGAAGCCAAGGAATTTTCCTGAGGTAACTCCAAACGCGCATTTCAAAGGATTCATTCTAAGTTGATACCTTCGTAGTAGATCAAACACCATCCTTAAGTCTTGCAAGTGTTCACACTTTTTCCTTGATTTCACTACTAAATCATCAACATAACATTCAAAATTTTTGTGAAGAATGTCATCAAAGATGTTCTGCATAGCTCTTTGGTATGTTGCTCCTGCATTCTTCAAACCAAAAGGCATTACTTTGTAGCAATAAATGCCTTTAGGAGTGCGGAATGCGGTCAAATCTTCATCCTTTGGTGACATGCGAATCTGGTTGTAGCCTGATGAACCATCCATAAAATACATCGCCTCATACCCAGTAGTGGCATCAATCATAAGTTCAGGGATAGGAAGTGGAAATTCATCTTTTGGACATGCATTATTGATATCCCTAAAGTCGACGCAAACTCGAATTGCCTATTTTTCTTCCTCACGGGGACAATACTTGAAACCCATGTGGGGTACTTAACTTCACGGATAAATCCAACCTCAATAAGCTTGTTAACTTCAGTTTCGAACACGGGAACCAATTCAGGCCTAAAACGTCGTTGAGCTTGCTTGATGGGACGTGTACCGTTTTTCACAGCAAGATGATGGACTGCTACTTTCCGGTCTAATCCAGGCTTTGTAACTCAAAGAAAATACATCTTTATACTCTTTGAGTAAGTCGACGTAGGCCCTTTCCTCATCACTTGTTAGTGAAGCATTCACATAAGTGGGTTTTGGATCTTTATCAGTTCCAAGGTTGTTTTCTTTTAATGCATCAACGGTCACCTTTACTCCTTCTTCAAGTTTGGGTGGCGCATCTTTAGCATCTTCATCTTCATGAGGTTCTCCATCGTTGAAAGATATATAGTAGCACCATGAAACGTTCTCAGACATTCCAGCAATTTTAATTGGAGAAAAAATATGCCTTTCATCTTGTGTAGTGACATGATATGAAGAGCCAACACTTTCTTCATCTTCCTCACGTTACTTAGTGTAGACAACAACATGCGACTTTGCCTTTAGTATTTCTCCACAAGAGACCACAATGTTCGTATGTCGCCTCATTCTAGAAGGGATTAAACTTTGAAAATCTTTAGGAGCATTTTAAGATTTGGGTAAAGCAGATGCTTGCATACCCTTTCTATTTCTCCAAACCTTATTTTTTTTCCTCAATGGCCCTAACCTCTAAAATACAGAAATCCTCTGCGTTGAGCTTCCAAGTTGATCGAAGACAGAAGGACTCTTGCTGGAATTAGCAGACTTATCTTCCGCAGTTATGTAGTTGTTGCTCACCCTTTTTATGGAGATGCGGATAGGTGGAGGCTTTTTGTAGCCCACCCCATTACGTTGTTGCCTCATAACGGGTTTTGGCGGAAGCTTCCCCAATTTCGATGGTTCATTTGGATTGAATCCAGCTTTTTCTAGCAGCCTATAAGCATTAGGGTCAAAACCTTCTTCTGCACGCTTCATTGGGAGTGCTTCATATTGGGGTGACTTAGGGGCTAAAAATTTTCCGTGAAGTAATGACTCAGGAGCCATAGACTTCCCATGTAATTTTGTGCTCCTTACATGAAGGTTCAAACCTTCCAGCGCATTTTCTCGCAACTCGAGAGAGTGTCTCTTGTCCTCTTTTTCCTTTGGGACATAACGAAGAATGGATGTGACCTTTTTACTTGAAAAAGCACCAATCATGTTAGACATTGTTTGAATTGCCAAGCTTTGGATCTTCCTTGTTTGCGACTTTTGCCTTACCGATCCTTACCTTAGCCATCTTGTTAAGGAGTCCGACATCTCTGGATGCAATGTTATCAACTTTTATGGAATATTTCTTCAAGTAAAAGTTTGCATCAGCAAAGTAAGCTTCAGCTTTAGTGAATATTTCATCTGCAATAATACTTTTTGCAACTCCATTCTTAAAATACTTCAAACATTGGTGGTAGGTAGATGGGATTACTTTGTTCTCATGTACCCACGACCTACCAAGCAAAATGTTATATGAAGTCTTTGCATCAATTACATGTAACCACACGCTTGATTGCAACTCTCCGATGGTGAGGTCTATTTTGACGGTCCGTATGGACCTTTGTCCTCCTTGATTGAATTCTTGGATCATCAAGCTACTATCAGTAAGATCTGTTGTTGATATCTCAAGTTCTTTCATTGTGCAAATCGGAAGGATGTTGATTCTAATCCCCCATCGACTAGGATTCTATTCACCTTTTTCTACGCGCAAAATCAATCATGAAGAAAAGGCGATTATGAAATGTGTCACCAAACAGAAGATCATCGTCAGAGAATGTGATTTTGGCCATACATGCATTTTCCACTTCAGGAGATAGATGTGGATCATTTTTTGATGATGGGAATGATGGATTTTCAACTTTAAGAGATGACTTTGGAGCATCTTTTGATGACTGATATGATGGGGTTGCATCTTTCACTTCCTTTTCATCGACATTACAGCATAGAGATTTTGTGCCATCGCATGTGAACTTGGTGTAGAACCAATTTGACAAATATTCTCCAAATGTAATTGGTCGAGGCGGCTCTTGGTAGTGGTGCGCCATTATTTCCTTCTTCTTTGAATGTAGACTCAAAGTTTTTGTTTTGGGTTTCCTTACCATATTTTCCCTGACGTGTCGCTTTGTTGACTCTTCATGCGAACTCATTTTACGGCGTCTACGGCGAGTCACAAGAGTCCATCCCCAATCATCAAGATCATCGACTGGGTATTCATATATATTCTCGTCGATCCCTCTCCTACAGATGTCACATCACTTAGTATAGGAAGAGATAACAAATAATTTACATCAATGGGCTCAAAGTCTCCAAACTTAATCATTCTTGTCTTATTGATGTTTGGGATTTCTTGCTCATTATTTCCTTCAACAAAATTGCAGGTCATGACCAGATTGGGTAAGTTAGAAGCGAAACTGACTTGGTTTGAACTCAATTTCTCATCTTCAAGTTCAATCTTCCCTTCGCGAGCTAAGTCCATGATTTTGTCCTTGAAGACGAAGCATTTCTCGATAGGGTGGCCATCCAATCGATGATATTTACAGTATTTTGGATCATCACTCCTTCCTGCTTCATCTGGTCGTTTCATCTCTCGTAACTAAAAAAGTTTCATCTCAAGGAGTTCATCAAAGATTGCGGAAACATCTGAGTCAAGAAATGGGTAGTCCTTTCGCTGCATTTCCTTCAAGGTGAAATTTTGATTCGTCCTTCCTTCAAAAGAAGTCAATTTTGCGATCTTTGGATTGCCCAGCCTTGTGGTGAATTTCATATGAGAAGTATTGATGTTACTGGATTCCTTGTTTTCTATCTTAGGCAAATATTTTCCCATTTTCTTGAATTCTTGCCGTTCTTTGACTTTGCGGAGTTCATGGACAGGTGGCACTTCAGTTCCAATTGATGACATGCTCAACTCCATATCATGAGCACGAGTGGCCAATTCTTCAAAAGTTTTAGGCTTTATGCCTTGCAAACTATAGCGGAGACCCCAATGCATACCTTGAATGCACATCTCTATGCATGAAGCTTCATTAAGTCTATCTTTACATTTTAGACTTGCATGCCTCCATCGTTTGATGAAGTCAAAGACCGGCTCTTCATTGCGCTGACGTGTGTTTGTAAGTTCCACCATGCTTACAGTACGTCTTGTGCTATAGAAGCGGTTGAGAAATTCTTGCTCCATTTGTTTCCAACTATCAATGGAACCAAAATCAAGGTCTGTGTACCAATCGAAAGCATTTCCCTTAAGGGGGCGGATAAACTGTTTGATGAGGTAGTCGCCGTATGTCCCAGCATTGTTGCACGTTTCAATGAAGTGTGCCGCATGTTGCTTTGGGCTTTTACCATCGAACTGCTGAAATTTTGGAGGTTGATAACTGGCAGGCATTTTCAAGCTATCAATCCTTGCAGTGTATGGTCTTGCATAAGTCAAGGAGGATTTCGTAGCAACCTCTTACTTGTCTTTAATGGTACCCATGATTAACTCCTTTATTTGGTTGATGGGGATCGTTCTATTAGAGGAAACTTGGATCTCTTTAGCATGTTCCACTTACTTTGAAGGGAGATCAACCGTCTCTTGTACTTGTGGACGTTTTCCAGGCGCATGACTTGATTCTTCATCCATCATGCCTTCCACCCTATCAGTTATCTTAACAATTCGAGAATCTTGATCTTGAACATACTTGGTCAAACATTCAATAGCTCTTGTCAAGCTCGCAAGTTGTTCTTCTACGGATGAAGTGCTAGTCACCATTGCGTGCATTACCATAGTAGGTGATGGAGAATGGTGTTGATTTTCCCAAACATGTGATGCAAACATGTTATGTGGGGTAGATCCAGTGCTCAAGACATCATCGTCGACTAAAGCAAATGGTTTTTCGTATGTAGATATGCTCAATTGGGCAAGAACCCTCTCAACCATTTTGGCGATGTCTTCTTTTGCGGCTTTTGCAGGAGACTTCACACAATTTGAGGACAAACCAAAAGCAGCAGCAGATTCGGACGGCACTCCTGAGGCTTGTTGTCCCAACAACTTGGCTTGGTTCCTTGTGATAGGTCCCAGGTTTCTAGCAGTAACATCAAGGATGTTTTCCACATCGATGTAGAATTTGGATCCATCAATTTTTGCGAAAGCATATGCAAATCCAAATGCAGATGCAGATTTTAATACAGATGCAGATTTTGATGCAAATGCAGATCCAGATTTCGATGCAAATGCAGATCCAGATTTCAATGCAAATGCAGATACAGATGTAGATCCAGATTTGGATGCAGATGCAGATTTTGATGTAGATGCAGATTTCGATGCAGATGCAGATATGGATGTAGATCGAAATTTGGATGCAGACACAAATTTGGTTGCAAATGTAAATACGGATGTAGATCCAGATTTGGATGCAGATGCAAATTTCGAGTTGATCTTCTTAGAAGCCATCTCAATGTTGGTGAACTTGTATTTTGGAAGAGAAAAATGAAAGGTAAAGATTGTCCCACTGGGCGTGCCAATTTGTATGCGTCTAAAATTTCGTCCCTGAAAAACAGCAAACAGGAAAGGAAAAATAGCAAGCAAACAATAATATTTGAATTTGAATTTATGCGAAGGTTACAATCTTTATGAAATCTTTAACAAAATATGTAATCCTCTGATTTTCCTCTTCAGGAATGTTCTTGATTTGACGGAATACTTGCGGGTCAACACTTGGAGCGAAGACTTCTTTGTATGCGGAAGACTTGCAGATCACCACTGAAGAGCAATTATGTATTTTTGTATGTATGTATTTTTGTGTGTCCGTTTTGGTCAGAAGAAGACCTCTTTATATAGGCTTGAGTTAGGGCTTTAGGGGTATTTTGATCCGAGCAATTTTGACCCCTGGGCCTGAAGAACATGAGTTAGGCTCATCTTGTCAACTTAATGGACTGACCCAAGTGATTTGGACTTGATTTAAGTCATACAATTTGGACTTAGATATTAAGCCGACTTTATCAACCAGTAATTTGACTTGATCAACGTATGGTGATTTAACATTTAATCCAAATTTAATATGGATTTATCAATAAAACTTCACTGTCTACACAGTTCTCTAAAGATATAATATAATTAAAAAACCAAAAATTTCAATGTAACCATTTCAAAAAAAAGTATTGATCAAATTTTAAGAATGATAAGTAATAGGATAGGGAAAGTTACTTGACATTTTAAAATAATACTATGAATATTTTAATTTAAAAAATCCTACTAAAAGGTTTTTAATTGCTCATATTTTTTCTTTAATTTGTTTTTTGTTTTAGATTTTACTTATTCAAAAATATGATATAGAAGGATAATTAACGGTAGTGTATAACTAAAACCAACTAATCAGGGAATAGGCATTTTGAAAAGTGTAAAAGAAATTATTTTCATTTTTGTTGGTACTTTTTTCCATTTTGTTTATATAATTTTAATGAGTTTAAATTTGTTGTTTTTTTATAGGATGGTTGGTTTGTGAATTTATTGAATTAAAATTATTTTTGAGATATTGCTAAAGCAATTAGGGCACCTCCAATTCAAACATCAAATTTTATATCATATTGGGTGTCAGCATCAAATTTGGTGTAATCAACTCCAACCAACTCCACTAAATTTTACATCAAAAAAGAATTTTTTCTCTCTCTTCATTATTATATTATTATTTCTTATTTCATTTATATTTTCATATTTCATAAAACAAATTCTTTCTAAAACAATCATCCTATATAATTCAAATTATTTCGTTTAAAATAAAATTATTTTCTACCATAATTTTTAAATGATATAAATTGCTAGCAAATATTATACATTTTACATAATATCTATAATACAAATAAAAGTGAAATTATTAATGAAATAAAATTAAATAAACATTACATAATCGAAAAAATTATATATTTTAAATTCTACATAAATATTCAACTTTCAAGATCACTACGGTGCTCCCATAAAGGCTCTATTAATGCATTACGTAATTCAAAATGAGCTTCTTTATCCTTTATTTTTTTTAATATCGAGCTAGAAATTAATGAAATTGATAATTTTCATCTATTGTCATTTCTACGGTCGGAATTGGACCTTCCGACGCATCTTGAATTGATGCATTAAGATCACGCGCAGCCTCAATTATCATGTTGTGCATTATAATACATGAAATTAATGTATCATGTAACACTTCTTTTCTCCAAAAACTTGGTCCTGCGATAATTGCAAAACAAAATTGCGTAACTTCTTTATAATACATGAATTTGTGAAAGTTAATTGTAGTTTATATAATTTATAGTAGAATTGACATAATTGTTTTTTAAAATGTGATATATAGAAAAATTAATTCATAAAAAAGCTAAATTTTATATCTAAAATTAATATTATAAAAATATTACAAAAAATAATTAAATATATACCACAGATTTAATTAAAACATATAATTTATATAATATTTAATTAAAAGTTGGTATAATGAAATAATATTATAGTATTAAAAAAGTTATTTGGTGTGAAAATTGGTGTGAGTTGGAGCTCAAAATACTAAATTTTACACCAAATATATGATTTGGTGTGAAATTTGGTGTTAAGTTGAAGATGGTCTTATTGAAGATGTTATTTAATTGTATATCAACACAATGTAACAATAATGAGCCAAATATAAATGTGAGAGATGCAGTTTCAAATTTCGAGTACTTATTTTTAAGAATTTTGATTGTTTCAGCTACTCATTTGTATGATTCTTCATTTTTTAGGATAAGGTGTGAAAATTTTAGAAGAAAAAAGTCTGTATAATACAATTACTTTAATGGAGCAATTTATATATAGTCTATTCTTAAAAAAGAAATAAATTATTAAAATTGAATAAGTTTTTTATATACATCAACTAAACAATTTTATTCAATGAACAAAAGTTCTTTTGTACACATATTTAAAATGTCTTTTTCTATTTTTGAATGAAAAAAAAAAAACTAATTATCATTTTATTTGAAGTGTTTGTTGCTTATATCTATAAAAAATTAAAGACAAAATCTAAAAACTTTGAATAATATGCCTACAATTTGATATTCAAGTGATTAAAATTTCTTAGTTTTATTATGCTTAGCATTACTATAATCATAGAATTTTTCTTAGTTATTTTAAATTAACCGAACAATTGTTTTTATACATATATCATTGATATTCTAACAAGAGGATAGTATGAATAGTGTGAAAGTATTTATGTTTTTGAAAAATTTAATATTTAATAAATAAATTAATTAAATAAAGTTAAAAATTATTATTGTCAAATCTACACATTGAACTATGTTTATAGATTTGATTTATTTACATAAATATTCTATTATAACATATCAAGGTGTTAAATAATAATATCATCTCAAATAAGTTCATAATACCATAATTAGTTAAACTTTGAAATTGTCAATAAATTAATATTAGTAAGTACATTTATAAACTAACAGCACATCGCACGGATATATTAACAATTATATTTATAATGTAATTGTATATCGCGCGAATACACATATTAATTTATACTAATAAGCAAAAAAATGACATGAATTGGTTAAATAATTATGTTAAATATTTTTCGTTAAAGTAGAAATAAGGTAATACATCACTTAAAAATTTGCCATCTTACGTTGACGGTAGCTAAAGTAATGTTCCTCAGAAACAAATACCAAAATATATTTGACACCGACCAAATGTAGAACTACACAAACAAATAATTAATTTAAGTCAAAAGTAACTCTATTATCATGTAAATCTCCCAATATATAGAAAATTGACTGAAAACAACAACTTTTCTTTGAAGAAAAATAATGTCAAATAACATCTTGTGACAAAACAATCCATTAAATTTTAGGGATATTCACTTCAAACAATCACACGATAAATATATATAATGAAAATGATTCTAAGATATTAATTAGGTTAAGGCAAAAAAATTTGGTGCTGACAAATAAATAGAAGGATCAAACTAAGAGTGTGTTTGATATGAATAAGTATTTTTTTGAAAAACAAGTTTGTTTCTTTTTTTTTTTTTTATATTCATTAAGTGCTAAAAAAATAACATATCATGAATATTTATACATTACATCAAAAATGATCATTAGGGGCAATTAATTCTCAATTGTTGCTAAATATGTATTTTTAGCTGCAATTAACACTCTTTGTATATGTCCCTAAAGCTTTTAGCGAAATTAGTTAATAACACTTAACTAATGCCGGTAAACTTTAGCACTATTTATTAATGTCAATATTTACTGCATCTAAATGTTGTTTTTGTTGTAGTAATATGTAATCTAGCGAAAATATTATAAGTAAGGGGGGGGGGGGGGGGGGGGGTATCTTGGGGGTCGAATGGTTAAAGGGGTTGAGGGTTGAGGGCGTTGGGCGGGAGGGATGATACAATAAACATAAAATGTTTACTTATAAAACTTGTGTTTCGAACTTTTATTAAGAAAGTCATATTTTTCATTTATAAGAAGCTTGTTTTTATGAAGAAAATGTTCTCTAAAATTTTGGTTCAACTAAATATGAGAAAATAAAAATGTGATTCTTCCCTATCAACCAAATACCAAAGTATAGGGTGTAAAAATCTGTTTCTGTCGTTATAGAAAAGTCATCAAAGAAAAATTTTGGGTCAGAAAACTTTTTGATAGTAACTTGAAAATTCCTAGCCTGATCCATATTTTTACGAAATCGAATTCAGGCGAGTGGAACTCTTGAAACTGATCTTAGCGTGAATGGGTAGTTTTTGAATGTCATGGGTTAAAGGTGTGTTGTGAATGGGGGTTTGAAACTCTAAATTTGACTCTCTGTTTTCATGCAAGATGCTAGGGCTTCCGCAAGGGGGGACTGCTGTGGCGGGATGGAGGCAGCCATAGCGGGTCAATCTTGACTTAAGTCAGAAATAAACCCAAAAAACGTCATTATTCTGCAATATCCATTCTTGAGAGCTAAGAAATTAAACGAACCATGGCAAGTTCTTGACAATTTCCACTTCTTCTAGCACTAAAGGTACTTATTCCCCTAATTTGTTTTTCGATCCTTAGAACTTTGATTCTTGGTTAAAATTGTTGGGGGTGGTTTTTGAACTGATTTGGATGGTGGGAAAAAGTCTTAGCTGCACCTTAGGATCATGAGTTGGGCCTTGGGTTAGTCATAATCCGGATAAATTAGACCTTAATTATTGCTCCTCGTATTGAAATTATTGTTTGTAGACCTAGAACAAGTGGAAAGAATCCGAAAAGGGAGGAATTAATCAAGCATCTTAGGAGGATTCTAGCTTATTTTCGAGGTAGGTGATGGTTTGGTTTCATGTTCCCGTGATGCATGTGAGTATTTTCTTCAATATATTTATGTATGAATATGTTGCACTATTGATCACATCAAATGTGAATGAGTATAAACGAATGATTGTATGCCATGAATCAACACTTGATAGTATGACTATGAGAGTGTACATTGTGATTATGACATTTTGAATGAATCAGATGTTACGTTTCAATACAGTAACTTGGGTCGGGTGCCACGTTTCGGCGCATATATTAGATCGTGTGTCACATCTGGCACATTAATTGGGATCGGATATCACGTTCTGGTACATTAATAGTTTGAGTGTGGTTTCCTGAGAGGACCACTGACTTGTCATATGTGTGTATTATTGAAAATGTGAAATGGTACATTGATCCTAAATTGTTAATTGATATTTTATATGTTCGGTGTATGCGTGGTTACCTTGTTGTGACTGCTTATATATATTTCACTTGCTGAAGAGCCATGTGATTCAACCAGTACACTGTAGTTGTGTACTTATATTGCACTTGCTCTTTGTTTGTTGAGTACAAGACATCTTCAGGCGGCTACTGATAGAACTCATCTAAGAGGTCAGTGATCAATCGAATTCAAATGTGAGTCAGTTCTTCAAGGCTGTCATGAGTTCTCCTTTTGTTCAGTCCATGTTATTCAGACTTAGATTAGTATTTTAGATGTTCAGCTGTTTTAGCTTTCGGGGTCGCACCCTTTTATCTTAAGACTTGTAAATTTGTTAGAGTTTTAATACACTGACTTTCAAATTCTAAAGAATATTTTCATGCACAATGTTTTGATAGTCATTGTTAGACTTTTGGAGTTTATAGAAACTCTACTTTATTTCTGCATTTAAGTCTTCTATGTATCTTTAAATGTTTAGTTTTTGGGTTAGCTAATTAATAGTAATGATTCTCCCATCGAATGGTTAATGTAGGTGTTAATTACGACGATCTGGATCGTGACATACAGATTACTTGCTATTACATTTATTTGATATGTAAATTTTGTTATGGACCATTGTCACTGATGCTTGTAGGCACAATATATTTTTTATACCATAATTAAGTTTTTAAAATAAAATGGTTATATCAATAATTTAACATTCAAATTAGTGAATTTATGTTGTTTAGGTAGTATAGAAGATATATATTTTATAACAATTGTTTTCAGATGTTGTTTGTTTTCTTCTGTTTCTGTTGGGCAATATATTTTATAATTTGTTTAAATTTTAAAATGATTATTTCTAACCGTGCAAAACGCGACAAATCCAGTAGTATTGATTATATGACACATAAAATAAAACTTCCTTTCAATACTTATTACAACCTTGCATGTGAACAACTTTCAAAACCACAAAAGAGCTAGTGTGACGGATAATCAGTTAGGGCACTGAATACAATAGTAATAAACTTTTAATTTGGATCCAAATTTCCATAAAGTGAGTTGGTGAAGAGAGAATCGAAGATGGTGGATGAAATTATGAAAATGTATCCTGAAGATGTGATGATGTATATACTTACAAGGATTCAAGTGAAATCTCTTTTACGACTCAAACGTGTCTCAAAAACATGGTTTGCTCTAATTAACTCATCAACTTTTATTCATTTTCATCTCAATCGAACCACAACTACTAAAGATGAACTCATTCTATTCAAACGATCCTTCAGAGAAGGACCCGACGAATATCGAAGTATCATGTCTTTTCTGTTTGATGTTGATGAACAAATTGATCATAAGGCTATTTTTCCAGATCTAGTTGTACCATATCTCACCACAACTAGTTCTTGTATGTTCCATAGACTATTAGGTCCTTGCAATGGTTTGATTGTTTTGACCGATTCGGGATTCATGGTTCTATTTAACCCGACAACAAGAAATTATAGGCTACTTGAAGCAGACACATACATTTGTCCATTCGGTTTCTATCAGGACAATTCTGGGGTCGGGTTTGGTTTTGACTGGATTGTGAATAATTATAAGATTGTTAGTGTTTCTGAAATTATTGGTGATCCTCCTTTCTATGATTTTCATTTTAGAAAGTGGAAAGTGGATGTTTATGATTTGATTAGTGATTCTTGGAGAGATGTAAATAATATTAATCAACAGATGCCAAAGATGCATTGGTATGCTTGTTCCGAGTTGTATTACAAGGGAGCCGTTCATTGGATTGCAAGTGACGACGCAATATTTGTAGTTCTTTGTTTTGACGTCTGCACTGAGATTTTCCGCAGTATACTGATGCCTGATGGTTGTGATTACTTCGATGGCAAGTGTTACGGAATTGTAATCTTACATGACTGCTTAACATTGGTTTGTTATCCTGATCCTGGGAATGATATTCGACCAGGAAAAGAATCAACAGACGTCTGGTTATTGAAAGAGTACGGTATAAATAAAACATGGGCTAAGAAATATTCATTTACAGCTCATCCAATTGAATCCCCAATAATAATTTGGAGGGATCATGTGTTGTTTCTTCAAACTCAATCTGGAGTTTTGATTTCAGGTGATCTTCATACTGAAGAAGTGAAGGAATATAACAATTTACAGGGTTTTCCTAGAAGTTTGAGAATTGCAGTTTACAAAGAGAGCTTGACACCAATTCCAAAACGAAGCCAGCTTTGTCAACCAACATCAAATGTATAATTAATAACATATAACTCATTACATTCATAAATAAGCGAGCACCTATATATATATTACTATTATTATTATTTCTATATACTAATAATATTATGAATTATAATTACTTTTTTTAATTTCAAATGCATACCATCTCTGCACCTTAACATTTTCGCTTTGCAACATCAATTAATCCTTTTCTTTCTATTTTGTTTATTCAAGCCCCTAATGTATAGTAAAATGAGAAAATATTCTATATTATATAAGCCAACAACATGAAGGGACGAACACTACATAATTTTATTAAAGGAACGAACACTGCATAATTTTATTAAAGGGACGAACACTACACAATTTTATTGTACAAGATGTTATGTGAATTGTACTGTGTATTTGAACTTTTATCTTTAAGGAGATGAAATCACGTTTTTTGTTCAACACACCACGTGTATTTCTCAAATACTCCCCAATATTATACATCCCTCTGCTCCAATTCTCTCTCCTTCATTGTTACAACCCATCAAATTTATGTGGGTAAGTTTTTTATTTTTCCTCTACTTCTCTTTCTTCTTCCTTCTTTTCCTGTAGTACAGTTCTAGGTGTAGCCTAACGATGTTTGCTCAAATTTATTCTTTTGAGTTTTTTCTTGCTGATCTCTTCAATTCTTTGAGATTCACTAATTAAAAGTAGTCTTAATTGAGTATGTGTATCTTAATTTGTTACTCTTTTAGATATCATTTCTGGCTAAGATTTGTACATGCATATTACTAACTACTTGATTTGTGCATGCATTGCGTTTCTTTGATGAATTTAATTCTTATAGCCAATTAATTAGTGCAAAAGTTACAGGTCATACAAAAATCTAAATATCAAGAACGCCTATATCTTGAATTTTTAAGTGAATTGTGCATATTAGTTGTTTAATAATATGCCTCAATTAACTTACTCAGTTTCCCTTGCCATTTTTTCTTTTCGGGCTGCAACAAGATAAACTGTATCATCAATAGAGTAGTGACTTTTGGGATTATATCAATTTATCTTATCTTGGTGATTTTGGATCTACTTTTCAAGATGTGGGGCTACTATATTTTCTATTAGCATCATCATCCACAAACCTGGCAACTTATTAGCACTATTAATTCTTTATTTTGGTCAACTATGTAACTTTGAGTATTATATATTTTTCAATACTCATTTTTATGGTTTTGGTGTTTGGCTTGCTGTTTCACTTTTTTTTTTGAATAGAAAATAACAAGACTGTAAGAGGCGTATAAAAAGTGACCTGAACACTATCTTTATAAAAAAATGTCTGCAAGAAAGATTCAGTAGAAGTTGACTTTTTACACATCAGAAAAATCGATCGCATTTGCTTGATTTTGTGCAACACCATTGTTGATACGCTGATAAAGTTTGAGGATATTATTAAAAAAAAAAAATTGAACAATTATTCCCTAGACTATGACCAAAATCACAAAGGCACACCTTAACTATTATAAGGTCCTCTTACCCCATGAACTTATTTTTTTTGTAATTTTGTGCACCTTTTTAGCTTATGCGGCATTCAAATATCTCTCACGCACCTCAATTGCGTGGACTCACGAAGTATGTCACGTAAGACAAAAGATGTATAAAATTAAAAAAAAAATGTGTAGAGGTAATAGGACCTTATTTTAGTAAAAGTGTGTCTTTAACATTTTGATCATAGTCTCATAGTTTAGGGGTACTCGTTCATTTTTTCAAAAACAAATCACTAATAATACAGGAGACTTTCACCAGCCTTTTTGTGTTCTGTTTCTCTTTTATGGTGTGTGTTTATTTCGTCTTTTTACTCTCTCTAGGAATGAAATGTTTCAAGTGCCTTGCAACTTTAACTTTTCTTTGTATAAAAGTTTATGGAGTATGTAGTTCTCCCAAATTTCTTTTAAAAGATAATTCTTTAAGTGAAAGGTTTCTCCCATGTAATCATATTTAATATTTGATATGTTCATGTAACACACTGAATATAATATGATTTAATATTACATTCAATATATAAAGAAAATGATAACAATGGAACAAAAGAAACTAGATATATATATATATATATATATATATATATATATATATATATATATATATATATATATATAAAGCAGAATGAGAAATCGCTGATGTGACACCTCTTAGTAGCCATGATTTCTATTTATATATTTTTTTTATTTTTTTTTTATTTTTCATCGCACTAAATATAATATGATTTAATAATACATTCAATATATAGAGCATTAATTGCATTGCAAGAATAGAAAGAAAGTCACCATTTATAGACAATAAAGATTTAATTTTTATTATAATTAAAGAAAGAGAAATATATATATATATATATATATATATATATATATATATATATATATATATATATATATATATATATAACGTGCGGATGTCTAGATAAAAACGTGTGTGCATCTTTATGCATCATATCAACAACTATGTATTATTATTATTATTATTATTAGGGAAAATATATAAAATTCTCCATAAATTTGGCAGCAAAACTTACTTTAACCCTTAATCTATACGTGCGTTTAAATACCCTCTTAACATTTTAAAAGTGATTTAAACACCCCCTTAGGGATGACGTGTCATGGAGAGTGAGTGTACTCTCCTTAAAGCGTGTGAAAAAGAAGAAAAAAGTTGAATCTTTTTAAAGTCCTACACATGACCTTTTTTTATTGGTCAATATACAATTAATATTTTAAGTACTTTTTCTTGACATATTAACTCTCTAAAAATAGGTAATTTTTTTTATTTAGAGGTGTATAAAATTAGTGGGTTCCCTTTTAATTTCTTTAGTTTTTTTTTTCATTTTGTTGTTTTCCTCAATACACCTTTTTCTCCATTGAAACACCTCCTCCTCCATCTTCCTTCCACTTAAAACACTAGTTTTCATTTTACTAATCCTTTACTAATCCGTAAAATTCAATACCAAAGTTATTTTATTGACGTTGATTTCGCTCTATATTATTGGTGTCGATTTCGTAAATGTAAACTTTCTTAATTTAGAGTGACCCATTTTGATTTCTGGATCTATTCAAATATTTCTCATAGAATTTATATTATTTTATCAGCGTCTTATGTAATCATCATTTGTTATTTGAGTTGTCAAGAAAAACTTGGCTTTCAAAAATAAATTCATTCTCCAAGAGGGTAAATGCGTGGGGTGGATTCGAAGAAGATCATGTGAATATGATAGTGAATAATTTCATTCTAGTTATTTAAAAAAATTGTTGAATAGCATAGAAGAAAAGTATGTATTGAAGGTTGAAATGGTGAACAACAACAAGAAAGAGAGGGGGTGGGGTATGCATTTATAAATTAATTAATTGATATAATTAATATTAAAAAGTGTTTGATAAAAAATAGTGAATAAGTAAGAAAGAACTAAAAATTAATGACGTGGTGCCTACATAGTTATGATGTGGCGCTTACGTGGCTGTGATGTGGCGGGTGAGAGTGTTATTTAAACGCCCGTGTAGTTTAAGTACTAAAGTAAGTTTTGCTGCCAATTTTAGGTTTTTTTTATATGTATTTTAAACAAACAAGAAAATAAAACACAATTCTTTTTGGCAAGGCGCTAACAACCTTGCGCCTTGTAAGGCCCATAGTGGCGTGAGCCTTACAAGGCTAAAAGTTGCGTGAGCCTTACAAGGCTCATGGGGATTTGAGCCTCATTTAAGAAAACCTAATTTAAACGACATTACAAATTGTTGCCCTTTTGATTCCATAATTAATTGAGTTACCTTTTTGGTTCCAGACTCTATTTTTTTTCAAACGAAATGACCTTCTATTAATAAAAACACATATGCCTTAAATGAGGAAAATAAATATTTTTACAACCTAACCCTTATTGTCCTTTTAGATATTCCACCCTACTCTTGATGATTATTGTCTACAAGATTCTCTTAAAATGTACGTGGTTGATAGTCATCAGGAGGGAATATTGAATTCTTCGATAAAAGTTACAATTTGAATTTATCTTGATTGATCATTATCTCACATACCATTACATATCATCGGGGCTGGATAGGCCTAAATTGCTCGAACTATTTAAAAATTTTGTCGTACTTATGTCGCATCCTTGAAATATACACTATTTTTAGAGGATCTAACACACACCTGTTGACATCTTTGAAGAGTCCGAACAACAAAAGGATAGGATAATGATATGGTTTCAAACCTCCACGACATGATTTGGGGTCTTCAACAAACAAGATGAACCTTTTTGGCAAAGTTCGGGCACTAAGCTCAGTATTACCTATGCCAAGTGACATTTGATTTTTCTTTCTTTACACTAATCACCTTCTCATTCGTCAATGATAGTCACTCAACCATGTCCCCGTAATATCTTGCTAATTGAAAGAACTAGGAAGAAGTTAAAAATCGGAAATAGTCATTTTTGAAAAAAATGAAATCTGAAAAATTTGTTAAGTATGTTAGGTTGAGTTTTCATCAATTTCAAACTATCATAACTCCTAGATCTGGATTGAGTTAGGTGTGTTTCCAGTTATCGTAGGAAAGATCAGGTGTGTTTCCAGTTATCGTAGGAAAGATCTTGGAATAATATTTCCAACACCGTCGAGTTTGCACGATTCCAAATTTGTATGAGTGAGATATGCCCATTTGAAGTTGGGATGTTCAAGTAAGGAAAGTCTAAATCAGATTATGGAAGGGTATTTTAGTCTTTTTATTTCCCAATAATTTTCATTGTTTTTAGGAGATTAATTTGGGGTCTAATCAGAATTAGATTAGTTTAGTTTATTTGAAATTCATGATAGGGTTTGGAGAAAAGAGAAAAGAGGAGAAAAGAGAAGAAAGTTCAAGATTCGTTAAGGTTTGCGTGTGGATTTTTTCAAGGGGTGATCCCTACGAGGTACGTGATCTCACATAGCATTGGGTTAGTTCACCCACGCGCAAATCATGATTCAATTCAGTGAAGTATAATTAATTTGAAAGTAAATCCTATGAGTTCTTGATGAAATTCGTTTGACTTTTTGTGGGCTTGCGTTGTTGAAGTTTTCTTGAGTCTGGTTCATGTTTTTCGTTGTGATTTCGAGTTTAATCTTGTTTATATTGAGGTTATAATCAATTCTAAGTGTTTGGGAAAGTAACCAAGTTGAAATAGGGGGTTTAGAGATGAAAAACAAAGAAGAAAAGTCGAAATGCACCTGTGCAGGGGTCCGGGATGCCAGCCCTCTCAGAGCCCCAAGAAAGGGCCTCTGAATTTTGACCTCTGGGGCACCGTACCAGCAAGAGCGCGCCAAGTCAATCTTTGAATATCAAGATCTAGCTCCCCTCACCTTTCAGAGCGCCAGGGACACCAGTTCTTATCATTCTTCCCCTATCTTTCCGTATTAGTTCCTTAGCAACATACATATTTTTTCTAGTTGATTCCAACACTCTAAGGTACGTCTAAACATCATGAAATCATCCATAAACATGAGATCATTATCCTTGAATCTAGAATTCAATTAAAGGAAAGTTAATAGTCAAATTTAGAAGTTAAGAATCAAGTCAACAGAAGTTCATATAGTTTTCAAAAGTCTTTCGAAAATGTTTTAACTTTGTCGTAAGACTTAAGTTTTGGGTTGACTAAAGAGTTAAGAGTAAAGTTCATTTCTTCAAAGATTATACAGAAACTATGTATTCCCAAAATTTATAAATGTTGTCACATTTGAGCAAGAAAGGGAACATCGGTTTCAAGAGAGCTTTTAAGCTTAGTTTTGAGTAATTATCTCAAACCAAACAAAAACGTTTTGTTTTAAAACATATAAGCTAAGTAGGTTTTGGGAGTAGTATTGAGCACTGATATGGGGACGCAAGTTCATAATACCTCAAGTCTCCATAAACCATTTATCCATCATGGGTAGTATAGGATAATGTTTATTAGATGACTCCTGAGTGCTTTTTAGCATAGACTAGTGGATTCACTTAGTTAAAGCTATCTATATGACAACGAAGTATAGGAAAGTTCTGACAGCATGGGGAAGACAATGTATAATCACTTAGGCTCATAATGGTGGTTGTCTTTAATGACCCTAAAAACGAACTAGTGAAACTTGAGCCTAACATGTGTGCATTTGAGTTTGATGTGATGTTTGAGGGTGTTTGATATTATTGAATGTTTTCCGGAGTCATAGTTGAGGTGTATAGGGGTTAGACGTCAAGGTACGACTCCCAAGGATCACCCTAAGTGTCCTTGAGAAGGACCCTAAGTCAAAACCCCAAGGAAAATCATGGGACTACCCAAAATGGGGTGACCTACGGAAGGGGTCCATGCCCTATAGGTCCATCCATTCCCCATGGATGGTCTCCGTAGGTCAGGACCCCAAATGAGTAGCCACTTATATAAATTATGAGCAAACAACACGCCTCTTCAACCTATCTACGGTCCGTGTATGGGGGTCGTCGATTGGCACTTGCAATGTTGTCAAGACACGACCAAGCTAGGGGTAAATTGGTAAATTCACCCCAAGTCTTTCAAAGTGCATGGATGATTATTTTAGGTGTTTTGAGGTATTTAAGAGTATTAAAAGTGTTTAAACCTATTTTAGACTTTATTAATTTGAAAACCCCAAAGTTAGAAACCTCTCTTCCCCAAAACCCTCTCTCATGGAAAACTCCATTAGATGTGAAGAACTCAAGGTTTCAAAGTCAATTTCTTCAAGTTTTCAAGTGATTTTCGTGGATTCTTCAATTATATGGTATGTTTATCCTTCATCCTTGATTAATCTTTCATTCAAGAAGTCAATGCAAAATAGACTTCAAAGTCCTTTCAATGATCAATGTCCTACTTTCTAATCTAAGCATGGGTTCATTGTTAAAATATTTTCAAATCCATAATATTGGTGAACTAAGGTTTGATTGATGATTTTAAGTTGATCTTATAATGAATTCCTTCAAGAACCCATGTCTTCCGCTAAACTATTAAATTGATTGGAAGTTAGTTGAGTATGGATGTATAATGAATAGTATCTGTTTATATGAAGTTAGTTTATGGATTTATGTCATTAATTATGTCTTATTGTGGTGAATTATTGATGTATTTATGATATGAGTATCATGACCTAAAGAAGTTATGAATGAGTTCAAGTTGAATTGATTATGTGGATGATGGAATTGGTTATGTAAATATGTCAATCGTCTTATCTCTTGTAGCATCTTGGATCTATGGGTTGAGATTGATTCTTATTGATATAGAATGGTAATATAATGACGTGTGATCCACTTATGATGGAGTTGCTTATTTGATAGCTACATGAATGTGAATTCAATGAAGTTAAGGTAATCATGTCTTGAAGTATATTTACATGAGATTCCAATGATGGAATGATGATCTTGTATAGAATGTGAATGTGTATCTCGAATTGGCAGGATTAGGCACCCTATTCTTGTATAAATGAATTTAGAGATGAACGGGTGTTTGAATTGGTAGGCTAGTGCATCCTCTTCTATACTAATGAATGTATCTTGACTTAATTGCTAAATGACCATGATTTGGTAAACCTATAGTTGGTAGCCTTATCTTGAATGGATGAATGAATGTATGGGTTTGGTAGACCTAATGTTAGTAGCCTCCCTATGAATAACTATTAAGGTATTTTAGACCATGTCTTGAATCAGTAGATCTAATAGCGGTGGCCCTTCATGATGTGTTTAGAACCCTATGTGAATGTGAAATCTTAAAGCGGTAGACCTAATGGTGGTGGCCTTCTTTTTGTGTGAAATGATGAACCTAGGAGCGGTAGACGTAAAGGTGGTGGCCATTCCTAAGGAAGATCAATGAGATATCTTCTATACCTTGAATCGGTAGACCCAATGGTAGTATCCCTTCATGTGTATGTGTCTTGGGTTGGTAGGCCTAGTGTTGGTGGCCCTCTCAAGCACACCAACATATTGTTAATGAAACTACTCCATGGGAATGTAGGCTAAGCACCGAACTGATGTGGTTAGATGGATGTTCTCCCAACGTTAGGTTGAATCTCAATGAACGTCTTTCATATCCCACAACTATGTGCCCACATAGGTCCTAGCTACGGATTCACCAAAGCTAGATGAACTCGTCTCCCTTAGGCAAGGTGACCGACCACCTCTTTATGATGTGGGGATAGAACATCAGATATCATGACTTAGTTTTCATGTTCTATTTTGGTTAGAGGCTTATTCCCATCACATGGGATGTGCACTCTAGTTACTTGATGAGTTCTACAAAGTGTAGGTAGTAGTATGGGATGCTATCTACACATGGCACAAGTAGGATTTAATAAGGCTTGAGTGCGTTCCCTAAGTCTTCATGACTATTGTGTGTGAAAGCTTTCTAAATAAAACTAATAATAAATGTTGACTTATTGTCTCTATAACGTGATGCATGTCTCTCCTATATTAATGAAAAGAGTTACTTAGAATGTCATGTTGAAATGTAAAGGTTCTTGTCTATTATAGCCTTGAGGAACACTAAGGTCTGGCATGAAGAGGTAGTATTGGCTTCCAATTTATGTCTTACTTATGAGTGTCTTAGGGGAACTTAATATAGAGACCCTAGAATGATGAAATAATCTACTTAATGTATATGCTCATGTATTGTATGTTAGTACTAGTTGAAGCGTAATTATTGAGGTGAAGGTTAAAACGATAAATGTAATGGCTTAAATGAGATATTGTGACTTGTGTGTTGATTGTGACTTATATTATGCCTTTATTGTTCAATGTTCATGAAGTTTTACCAATGGAATAAAAGCACGACTTTCAACAAAAATGTCCTTAACATGTTTTTGCATGGTCATCAGACTTAGTGCTTAATTCTGCTAACATCATATTCTTTATGTTTTTACTACAAGTGTAGGTTGAGGTTGCTAGTGGATTTCTTAGTTGAAGGCTTGGATTGGTAATCCTCCAAGACTTGGTATGTCCTCATAGATTCGAGGACAAAGAACTCTTATGTTTCCTTTTTGATGTAATAGACATTTTAGTTTTCCTTTCGATTGTAAAGGGTCGTGTACCTATGATGTTGAGGTGGTGTCTAAGATGTCTATGTGAAACTTAGTATTCCGCCATTTTATAAATGTTGTTTTGATTCATTGGTTTTATTGAGAAAAGTTTTAATTCCGCACTGATTTTATAACCTATGTGATGAATAAATATTAAGGGCGTGTACAAGACCCCTTCAGAGTCAAATGCGCCGTGCCACGACTTGGGGGTGCTCTCGGGTCATGACATTGGCGGTTAGAGAAACTCCCACAAAAACTATATTACTTTATTATATGAGTAAAGTTGAGTTCGTTATTGAATTTCTTTAACGAACTGAGTTTCTTTATACAATTTTAAAAGCTTTATCTTTATTGCATGTGTATTGTTGATTTATATTGAGTAAGTTATTTATAAGTTGAGTAAAGTCAAGATAATAGTTTGTTTTTCAGAATCCTTTTAAGCTTATGTTATGTTGAATATTATTCTCTCATACTTGTATCTTCAATGTACTGACGCCATTTGTCCTGCATCGTTTTATGATGTAGACATAGGTAATCAGGATCAGCATCCAGCGCCTCGTTAATCCAGTTAAACACTCAAACTCTGTTTGTGAGCCTCATTGCTATCCGGAGGCCTCCTTTTTACATTGTTTTTAGTATCATATTTGTTAGGATGATCATGGGTCTTGTCCCGACACCCCTCCTTGTTTTTGAGGCTTCATAGACAGTCAACAGTTCAGTTGTGTTTACATTGGTTTCGTAAGTTGAGACTTGAGTTGTCACTTTGGCCAAGTTGAATGTTTTACCTTTAAATGTTCTAAGTAAGTTCATTAAAAAGTTGAGTAGAAATCATTTGATCACTATAATAATGCTTAGAGTCTTTCGCTGAATAGCGTTTAGTTTAGGATACATTTGGTATTCTCTCAAACTATCAAACATATGGCCCTTTTATCATCTCCAACTCCAGGATCCTTACTAATAAATAACAAAATATTGCTTAAGTAGATAGACTATTTCTAACTCATAGTGTTGAATACAAAATTAATTCGATTATCCTATTTCTAGCTCAAACTCATAGAGTAGTTAAAACAACTCCTCACAATTGTCTTACCCGATTCAATTTTGTTTTCTCAAGCCAAAACAATGTTTGAGAGCCCAATGAATGTATGCAACAACTAATTCTTAGTTTAAACTTGAAGACAACAATAGATCCTGTCATACAATCAATTTTAGCACACACACCCCTAAATAGAAATTCAGTTACTCATAAAAAGAAATAAATAAAGAAAATACTCATATAAGAAATCTCCATCTCAAGTTGATTTGAACAATAAAATATGGGATCCTAGATTACAGTAATACAAACTTGAGAATTCCTCCTCTACAAACTGCTCTATGAATATCTTATTTTCCTCTCTGAAATTTCATCTGTTTACTGTCCCTAATTATGAAGAAGATAAAGGTACATGATGACAAATCCCTATTATGACCATCGAACTTCCAAAGGAAGCACTAATTTCTATGGTTACATTTTTCCCTTCAGCTTCTGTCTTTGGACGTGTGTTGGACCGGCTATACGCCGATCAATTTTTTTTAGTGTTAGTCGTTTCCTCACTTCAATCTTTGAATCTCATAGGAGCATACGGGGTGAGATTTGTGATTCACCAATTAAGAATTTTACCGTGCTAGTTGCAATGTCGACAATGAGGCAAAGTTTCTACAATCAAATCGGTGAGACGATTGTCACTTTTTGTGGCATGTGCTTCAGTGATATTAAGCTTTAAATCCATCAAATTTACTTTTTATAAGGAATAGAGTTATTCAGTAGAACTAGGGTTTCAAGCCCTGAGCTTACACCCTCGATGTTGCCGACTCTCGAGAACCATTATGGTCCAAGAAAACTCTTGGCCTGACTCAAATCTTAGCGAAAGACTTACTCAACAACATATGAACTCAAAATTAAATTCACTCAATTTTCTCAAAAGGTAAACTGAGAATATTTTAGAGATAAAACATTCATTGTCCAAAAGAGGCAACTCAAGTCCGGAACATTTACAACTGAAATGAAAAGGACTTGTGAACTACTACTGTCTATCTATAAGCCTCTAATACTATTAGGGATGTCAGTACAAGACCCCCAATAATCATATAAAACTTATTTAATATGACATAAATAAATGAGGGATTCTTCAAAAGTAAGGAGGCTCACCAAAGCTAACTCAAACTGCTATGATATCAAAGGAACGCCTGTTGATGACCTTTATCTCATGTATTTGCATCATGAAATGATGCAGACAAAATGTCATCAGTACATTAAATGTATGAGAATGTAAGGACAAATACTTAACATAACATAAATGCTTGAACTTAGAAAAAAGAAAACATACTCACCTCGACTCACTCAACTCAAAGTAGTATAAAAACAACAATAAATATGCAGTTTATATAAAACATTTAAAATAATATATTAAAACTCAATGTATTTACAAGTACAATTATAACTCTTATTTGTATGTAGAGATACAAAATACTCAATATGGGAGATTCTCTAATTGAAAACCATCACTATGAGCTATGTGATGATACATCGTCTCTTATCCAAAACAAAAAATAGTGGTATTTGCTAGAAACAACATAATGGAGGTAGTCACTGATCGAATTCGCTCTTCAATAAACTGCTCATCCCATACCTTCTGCCTGTCTCATATGTGTGGAACCTGGTCTTTTTTGGTTCCAGCCTCTCCCTCGAATACATACTGCAAAAACTGTGTTATACGTTGCCGGAGTATAAGACATCCTCAAGTAAGTGGATCTACTAATCGATGCTTTAAAATCAATAAGGAATCATTTAAAAAATATGACTCTTTTTACCCACGTTGCTGATATGCTCAAATTTACTTCTCAAATAAGAAGTAAAGCGGTCGTATCAAGTAAAGAACCCAACTAATGAGGTTGAGATCGATCCCACAAGGAAAATAGTCCAGACTTAACTTTATTTTATTATTACTAATATTTAGCCAACTATTTTCCGAGAAAACAAAAGACAAAAAAGGGGGGTTTTATTTCTAAATTAATGAAACTGATTAACTAACTAAAAAAATGAACAACTAACAGATTCAGCTTTCGAAGTTAAATCAAATTATAAAAGTAACTAGGGATTAAGTGTTCCCCACAAGTTTCTAACTTGGTAAATCTAACTATAACAATTCTATCCTAATATCTTGCATGTAAAGTGATAAGTTATGTATCTCTAAATCCTTGGTCCGGCATCTAGAGAATTTCACTCCGCACCTTGGTCTGGCTACATGTGTTGCTATACTAACCCTTATCTTTACCTCATATTAAACACCGTATTCAGTATTTGACTAAGTTATTAACTCGTACCAACCAATACTAGCCTATTAGATAGTCTACACTAAATCTATGTTGATAATTCTTTTCCTATTATCTACCTCCTTGGTCTGGCAAGTAGCATTAAGGTGAGTTCTAACGTTGGCCATCCGTTAAAAAGACTTCTACACGAAAGAATTATCAATACATGCAAGACACCACTCTAGAATTGTTATTTAAGTTAGATTTTTACCTTGTTATTCACCCATGGTTCCCACAACCCTAGCTATGAGGTTTAGTCACCCATGTTCATAATTATACAATTCATATTGTTAATGGAAGAATTCATGCACTTACTTTTATGAAAACGAATAGTTTCCCAGAATTTAACTCGAATAATCAACAAAATCACCAACAATCAATTCCCAAAAAAGTATCTTAATTCCCAAAATCGAGAGTTCAATACGATAATAGAAGAACTAAAAACTAAAAATTATCCAGAAAGTCTAACCCCCAAAACGAGGTTTTTCCAACTATTTATAATAAAAACAAAATCTAATCAAATAAAGATTTTATTTACTAAAAATCTGTCCAAATGCGTCTGGGTCGACGGACCACGTGACGGACCGTCATGGACACGACGGACCGTCATAGCCTCCGTCGTCCCATACTTCACACATTCTTCTGTTGCTTTCTTAAATCCCCTCGACGGACAGGTATGACGGACCGTTTCAAGCACGACGGTCCATCGAGGGTCTTTGTTCCAAAATACTTGAACTTCTTGGAATTTGGGTACTGGGACTACTTCTCTAATCATCACGACGAACAAGCAGGACGGAGCGTCGTGGCTATGACGGTCCGTCATGGACTTCCGTAATCCCACACTTGGTCAGATTTCCCCATTTTCCTTCAGCAACTTCTCCCTTCACTACGATGCCACCTACGGACCGTCACAGCCTCGACGGACCGTCATGGATTCCGTAGGTGGTCTTTTCTGCATTTCTTTCTCAAAAATTCCCGCGTTCATCCTTGGACAGATTTTCTGCAAACAAAGAGAAACTTACATAAAAATCAACACAAAAAGGCTTTCGACACACACTAAACTTAAGGAAAAAGCATTAGAAATACCGTGAAACCACGGTACATCAACACCCTCAACTTTAATTCGTTGTTTGTCCTCAAGCGACACACTCTGACTCACTACAAAATCTTTGTACAAAAGTATCCATATTTTAACTTCCGCAATCATTTGGCTATCAATCCCGATTATTATCATTATGTTCATGCATGGTATCACTATTAGGCATTGACTTGTGTAGAATCAAACCATGACCCAGACTCACTACGCAATGATACCTATCCTCTTCAATTTCTCACCGAGATGCTAATATTTCTGGTATTGCAACTCCTGTCCTCACTTCAAATAACATCCTCAAATTTCACACAATGCTTTTAGTTTGAGTATAAGGATCACTTTTCGACACTCACTCTCAGAACAAATTCACAACTCATTTATACATATTGCCATAGACTTGCCCTTATTTTCACTACTTCAAGTTTGCCATACAACTCTTAGGATCACAGTAGGACTTTTTTAGATTGTAACATAGGCTCAGGGTCAGGTAGGGTGTATTTAGGTATACTTTAGTGACTTGTTGCCCTCCTTGACATATCGGCTAAGCGAACCACCTTGTTATCATTTTATTTCACCCTATTACTCAATTTTGTTTTCACTTCGCTATTTTTCCTTTCTTACCCTTATGTGTAAGTGACTTTTCTCTTTTCTTGTGTTTATTTTGCTTTTTATTCATATATTTTTTTTTTAGTCACTTCTGTTTTATTCTTTCTTTCTCTTCATTCTTTCAACCCCACTTTCCGGGGTTTTCCTTATAACAGCCACCCTCAACTCATGATTTTGCCATGAGTCAAGGTTCACAATACCCATGGTTGGGTCAGGGCCAAAACAAGGTTGCTTTCTGCATTAGCCACCCTCAACTTATGCTTTTGGCATAAACTGAGGTGCACATGTCCAAGGAGGGACCAGGGCCAACACATTGTTCCCAGAGAAGATCATTTGGGGTGAAAAAGAAAGATCTATTTTAAGCTCAATTCATTTGGATCAAAAAGGGATTAACGTCATTTGGTTTTCTGTTATTTTTAGGCTCAAGATTGACTATTTCGAACAAGGGCCTATGATCCTTTCCTAATTGATTGTTTTGACTCACTTTTAGCAGGACTAACCAGGCAAGTTCTAGCTCAGTATTGATGATGGACATTCGAATTCACCTCACACTCACTTGACATTCCTTGCATTCCCATATTATTAGAAACCTAGTTCAAGTCTTAGATTCAGGATCATGCAGTAGTGTATCTTTATTTCATGTTTCAAACCACACAATTATCACTTACTATGCCTAGTCATGCATCATTTTAATTATCGAGATATCATATTTATTTTAGCCATCATGCTTCAGATTTATACTATGTACATAAGATATGACATGCCGGTTCAACAATAAAAGTAATCAGTCTCTTGGGGAAAAAGAACACAGGAAAGAAAACCCCAAAAGAGGATCGTGAACTTGGGCTACTCAGAATTCACCCAAGTACTCACATTCCATTTACCCCACCCCCAACAAAAAGATATGCAATTGTCCCCAATGCATAGAAAAACTAAACTACTCGAAAGGTAAGCGAAGCAAACCTAAGGCGCTAAGCAAGCTGGTTGGTCCGGTTCACCGGAACCAACTCCCTGCGTAGTCTGGACATCCTCAGTAATGTCCTCAGCATCAACTGTACCATCAGTAGTGCCTCCCATAGAATCGACAATTTTGGAGCTAGACGCCCCGGCAGCTAACTCTACAACCCTCAACTTACGGGCCTCCTCACCAGCAATCGAGGCTCTCCTCGCACCCTCCATCTCAGGGCGCTCCTTTTTCCTCGCCCTAGCCTCATCCTCCTCTCGACCCCTGCGTCTCTTGGCATGCTCTCGTGGGGGAGGTGGTGGAACATCAGAAGTGGCAAAAAGAGCAGCCATCACTGTGTCATCAGCAGGCTCTGCAGAAGGGGCTTCAGACTCAGGTACCCTCGCCTCTAGGATCGTATCAAGATTAGCCCGCAGACTCTCAACTGCAGCCTTAAGGGTCGACATGTCCGCCGGAGGTGCTGGTCGGGCTAGCACTCGCAACTCAAAAGCGTCTAAACGCTGATGTACTTCTGCGATATTCCTCTCTGTGTGCTGTGCCATGTTGCGCTCCATGCGCTCCTCTGCCTCAGCAATAGTCCTCTGCATCCAAGGCTGGATGTGATGCAGAAGTGTAGCCATCTGTGCCTCGAGTTTCTGGACCCTAGAAAGTGGGACCAGAGTGGCGGAAGGAGCCGAGCGAGAGGAGCTCGGGGCAGTGCTACTACCTGGGATAGACTCGACCGGGGTAGTGTCAGTGTGTGCAGAAGCAGCCTGGGAAGCCGCGATGAGCATGCTCTATGGTATCAGCCAGGTTCTCATCGAGTGGGACCACCTCTGGGCGGTGCCCTTTGCGTGGGGCCAACTCATTGGCCTCATCCCTGATGAGGCCGATGTCAACATTTCCTTACGGGGTCCTGAGCTGGTCAATGTGCCAAATGGGCACACCTGCAGATCTGCACAACGAGAAAATCATGCAAGGAAAAGGGTAAGTGGTGGTGATCTTGAAAGCCCTCTCATGCATGACCGCTTGGAGAAGCTAAACGAAATCGACCTCGAACCCTGCCATCATGGCGGCCATCAGAACAGCATGATCCCATGTGACTATATTATCAGTAGCCGTGGGGGAGAGACAATGGCGGACTATCAACCAAAGAAACTTGGTCGTAAAGGTCAAGTTGGCCTTCCTGATGGCTCCCTTCGGCTCCATCACCTAATCCGCAGCCTCTCCATCAGTAGACAAGTGCTGGGCCATCCACCTCTTGGTGGTCTCTCTCAGCGAAGGCTCACGTAAGAACCGGCCCTCTTTAACAATTTTCCACCAGTAGTCGAACTCGGCGGTGAGAGCTGTCCTGGTGATGTCAACATCCGTGCCGTACAGATATCGGCGGATGGCTGGTAGGGAGATGTCAACCTATATACCGCGTACTCGGACGTGTTCAAGTGGGGCCTGTTTGACGGGGGCAGACCACCTATCAATCTGTGATCGGAGAGTGGCCACATAAGAGGCATAGAACTCTCGGACTAACTTCTCACTGTAGCTGCCCAAAGAACGAGCCGTCCACTCCAGCCGGTGTCTGGTGAAAAGAGTGTGAATATCTGGCATGGTGGGGAGACTTCCCGTGAGGACCCGCCTCTCCATTGTAAGGGTGCGTGTTATGACGCCTTTGTCATTGAGAACCTTGGCGTCTAAGTATACTTTGTACTGCCCGTTGACACACCACCGGTTGGGCTGATCGGTGACCGGTGCAGGGACTCCAGTTGGTGAGCCAGGGGTGCAGTCAGTGCTGTCAGCCTCATCATCCGAGGCAGACTGTGTAGCTGTGGCGGGGGCAGAGGCTTCTGCGGACCCGGAGGCTTCCTCTGACCACGAAACTCCTAAGGAGCCAGATGCTCCTTCGTCTTGGGCAGCTGACCCAGAAGGTGTGCCGGTCAGTGTGCACTCCTCATCAGACTGGGAGGCAGTGACTACGCCGGGCGCCACCTTCTTGGGTGTGGCTCTCGGTACACGTGGAGCTCGTGCTGTAGTAGCAGTGCCTAAGGGCACGTACTCTGGATCATGCTCATCATCAGAGCCTATCACCAATCGGGCAGACAGGGCGACAGATTTAGAACGCCCACGTGCGTAAACGCGATCTTGTTTAGGTGCCATGAGAGGTAGTACCTGTAACGAATCATCATGTACTAGAAGGATGAAACATGACAATAAAAAAAATGAGACAATAATACACAGAAATTCAAACCAGTGATAACAGCTCTGAAGTAGCAGTAAGGCACGACGGACCTGGTGACGGCCCGTCGTGCGTATGACGGACTGTCCTGCGGTCCGTCATGTAATACTTAGCAATATAAAGTATCAGAAGGAAGGTATCTGACTGATACGACTGTTGTTCAGGACGGGCCGTCGTGGGTATGACGGTCCGTCACATGTGTCCGTCAGTGGACACTTAGTAAAAGTGTGGAGACCCTTAAGACAGGGGTCTCTGACCGATACGACGGTTGTGCAGAACGGACCGTCGTGGGTATGACGGTCCGTCACATGTGTCAGTCAGTGGAAACTTAGAAAAAGTGTGGATACCCTTAGGACAGGGGTCTTTGACGTCACGACGGTTATGCAGGATGGACCGTCGTGGGTATGACGGTCCGTCACATGTGTCCGTCAGTGGACACTTAGTAAAAGTGTGGAGACCCTTAGGACAGGGGTCTCTGACCGTTACGACGGTTGTGCAGGACGGACCGTCGTGGGTATGACGGTCCGTCACATGTGTCCGTCAGTGGACACTTAGAAAAAGTGTGGAGACCCTTAGGACAGGGGTCTCTGACCGTCACGACGGTTATGCAGGACGGACCGTCGTGGGTATGACGGTCCGTCACATGTGTCCGTCAGTGGACACTTAGAAAAAGTGTTGAGACCCTTAGGACAGGGGTCTCTGACCGTCACGACGGTTGTGCAGGACGGACCATCGTGGGTATGACGGTCCGTCACATGTGTCTGTCAGTGGACACTTAGAAAAAGTGTTGAGACCCTTAGGACAGGGGTCTCTGACCGTCACGACGGTTGTGCAGGACGGACCGTCGTGGGTACGACGGTCCGTCATCGGGTTTTCGTGCTGTCATTCAGAGACAGAACTGGGGATGCCACATTCACCCCATGTGATTCATACCAAAGACCCAACATTTCTCTAATGCTCTTTAACCTAAATACCTATCAAATTTACAAGTCTAAAGCCCTAATTACTCTAGTTTTATCCAGGCATTTTGTGGAATTAATAACCTAAGTTAGACAATATCTATTCAAAGAGCAAAGGCCCATATGCTAATAGTAAAGAAAAAAAACAAAAAAAAGAAGAGTAAATGGGTAGAGTTTCAGAAACACATACCTTGGAAGAGGAGAAAACAATACGAAAGTGATGGCACCCAATCGAGAAAACTGAGAAGCACAGCAGCAGACTCCGACCAAGAAGGGAGATTTGGGATGGAAAATGGGAGAATGTGGGGAATTTGGGAAGAGAAAGAAGTTGAAAGGGGAGGAAATGGGGGAAAGAGGGAAAGAAAAACTGATTAATGAAGGGGTGGGGGGTTTAAAACGTTTAAAAACTTTTAAAATTCTTTAGCCGGGTCGGGTCGGGTAGCCGGGTAATGAAGTGACGAAACCCCGATGACGGTCCATCGAAGATGTGACGGTCCGTCATAGGGTCCGTCGCATGTGCCCTAATTCTTAAAAAAACTAAAGAGCGTACCTGGCACGACGGAGTCATGCGACGGTCCGTCACAGGCGTGACGGTCCGTCGATGTATCCGTCAGTGAATGTGGCAGAGTAATTTTTCTGCAGAACTTCCTGGAGATGTGCTACCTGAAAATTTATAACCCATTAATAGAAAATGCAACCGTTACTGGAAAGAAAAACTATAAAGTGGTTAGATGATAAATATTGGGTTGCCTCCCAACCAGCGCCTGATTTAACGTCGCGGCACGACTGAGGACACTCGATTACTCAGACTTCATCAAGATGATATGCCTCAATCACCTCATTCGCCGATTCCGCATGACCTATATAGATTTTGAGACGTTGTCCGTTCACCTTAAACCACACACCTTCCTTGTTCTCCAACTCAACCGCTCCATGAGGGAATAGTTGGGTGATCAAGTAAGGGCCAGTCCATTTGGACTTTAGCTTGCCCGGAAATAAGCGCAATCTAGAGTTGAATAAAAGCACCGAATCCCCAATCATAAACTCTCGTTTTTCGATTTTTAGGTCATGGTACTTCTTCATCTTTTCTTTGTAGAGGACTGAGCTTTCATAAGCCTTTAGGCGAAATTCATCAAGTTCATTTAACCCATTTAACTGTTGTTCTGCAGCTTTGTTCCAGTCCATTTTTAACTTCTTCATAGCCCACATGGCTTTATGCTCTAATTCAACTGGAAGATGACATGCTTTCCCATATACTAGCTGGTATGGGGACATACCTATGGGAGTCTTATACGCTGTCCGGTAAGCCCAAAGAGCATCATCAAGCCTCCTTGACCAATCTGTTCTACTAGCGTTCACTATTTTTGACAAAATCTGTTTGATCTCCCTATTTGATACTTCAACTTGCCCACTAGTTTGAGGATGGTAAGGAGTGGCCACATTATGGCGAACCCCATATTTCTCCAATAATCCCTTGAACAATTTGTTGCAAAAGTGGGATCCCCCATCACTAATAATTGCCCGTGGGGTACCAAATCGAGAGAATATATTCTTTTTCAAGAATGAAGTGACACTCTTCCCCTCATTGTTTAAGAGGGCGATGGCTTTCATCCACTTAGATACATAATCAACTGCTACTAAAATATACTTCATTCCATGAGAACTCACAAACGGACCCATAAAGTCAATACCCCAAACATCAAATAACTCAATCACAAGAATGGGGTTTAGAGGGAGCTCTTGCTTTCTTGAAATGCCGCCATCTCTTTGGCATCTATCACATGATTTGGTGAACTCATGAGCATCTTGATGAATAGTTGGCCAATAGTAACCACATTGTAAGATCTTATGAGAAGTCCGGACACCACTATGATGTCCACCAAAGGGTGAGGAATGGCATGCCTCTAAAACACCTAACATCTCAACTTCTGGCACACAACGCCGAATGAGCCCATCAGCACAGCTCCTGTATAAGTATGGTTCATCCCAAAAGAACTTCTTAACATCGTATATGAACTTTTTCCTTTGACGAAAAGACAAGTCCGATGGAATAATATCACTAGCTAAGTAGTTCGCAAAATCTGCGAACCATGGAATCAGGTCTTGTGAGGCAGCCAATACATGCTCATCGGGGAACGTGTCATCAATATCAGTCTTATCCCCCAACTCTCTAATAGCTTCATCTTCTAAACAAGACAAGTGATCAGCAACTTGATTTTCGGTCCCTTTTCTATCCCTTACCTCAAAGTCAAATTCTTGCAGTAGTAATACCCAATGAATTAACCTCGGTTTCGCATCCTTCTTTGCCATCAAATATCTCAGGGCTGAATGGTCAGTATGCACTATAACTCTAGTACCTAGCAAATAGGAGCGAAATTTTTCAAAAGCAAATACTACTGCAAGGAGCTCTTGTTCAGTTACTGTATAGTTCTTCTGAGCTTCATTGAGGGCTTTACTAGCATAGTAAATGGGATGAAGGATTTTGTCCCTTCTTTGTCCCAATACCACACCAAGGGCAACCCCACTCGCATCACACATCACCTCAAATAGACTGCTCCAATCCGGAGAAATAATGATAGGTGCTGATACCAATTTTTCTTTTAGATCGCAGAATGCTTTAAGACAGGATTCATCAAAATAAAATTTACAATCTTTCTCCAGCAGTTTGCACAATGGATGTGCAATTTTTGAGAAATCTTTGATGAATCTCCTGTAAAAACCTGCATGTCTAAGAAAGCTTCTCACACCTTTTATAGAGATAGGTGGAGGAAGTCTCTCTATCACCTCGACTTTGGCTCGATCAACTTCTATGCCCTTTTCTGAAATACGATGGCCCAAAACAATACCTTCTTTGACCATGAAGTGACATTTTCCCCAATTGAGTACTAAATTGCAGTCTTCACATCTCTTAAGAACCTCAGATAAATGGCTCAAACATCGCTCGAATGATTCACCAACCACAGAAAAATCATCCATAAAAACCTCAATAGTATCTTTTACCATGTCGGAGAATATTGACATCATACATCTCTGAAATGTGGCGGGTGCATTGCACAACCCAAACGACATTCTCTTGAACGCAAAGTTCCCATATGGACAAGTAAAAGTGGTCTTCTCTTGATCTTCTGGTGCAATAGAAATCTGATTATACCCTGAATAACCATCAAGAAAACAGTACCACCCTTTTCCAGCGAGTCTATCCAACATCTGATCCATGAAGGGCATGGGAAAATGGTCCTTTTCGGTCCATGCATTTAATTTCCGGTAATCCATACACACCCTCCATCCAGTCACCGGCCTCATTGGAACAAGTTCATTTTTTTCATTGGGGACCACAGTCATTCCCCCTTTCTTAGGTACACACTGAACAGGGCAGACCCAACTACTATTGGTGATCGGATATATTACTCCAGCATCCAACCATTTTATGATTTCCTTCTTCACGACCTCTTGCATAGGTGGATTTAAGCGTCTCTGGTGCTCAATACTTGGCTTATGATCGGGCATGAGTTGGATTTTATGAGAACAAATACCAGGAGGGATCCCAATAATGTCCGCAATGGTCAACCCAATAACTCTTTTGAACCTTTTTAGCACTTTGACCAAACTCTCAACTTGTTGTTCATTCAGATCTGATGCAATAATTACTGGCAATGTGTCACCGTTTCCTAAGAATTCATACCTGAGATGAGGTGGGAGAGATTTTAGTTCTAGCTTTGGATCCTCCTCTATGGATGGTTTAGCGGGTGGAGACTCTCGATTCTTCATGTCTAGCTCATATTTCTTTCGTTTAAACCGAACATTACCACGATCAAGAGCAACGACTAATGACCCATATTCTTCAATGCATTCATTATCAAAATTCATTATCACTGCCGCCAGTGTTTCTACACCTAGACGTTCTTCTATTTGTGTCTCGGGTGATTCACCAACTTTGTAGGATATGGCAGATACCGATTGGAGCTCACCACTCTGCCGCATGGACCTACAAATATTGAAAGTCACTTCTTCATTGTTCAACCGAAATTTCATCTGCCCCTTTTCCATATCAACTAAAGCTCTACCCGTAGCAAGGAATGGCCTCCCAAGAATAATAGGCACCTCAAAATCGACTTCACAATCAAGAATAACAAAATCTGCCAGAAATATGAACGACTCCACTTTTACTAGCACATCATGGAGTATCCCTATAGGCCTTTTTACTGTTCTATCGGCCATCAGTAGCCGCATCGCAGTGGGCTTTGGGTCACCCAAACCCAACTTCTTGTAAATCGAGAGGGGCATATATTTTTACTTGCCCCCAGATCACATAATGCTTTCGCAAAATGTAATAACCCGATTGTACAAGGAATAGTGAATGCACCCGGATCTTCTTTCTTTTGCACTAAAGACCTTGTAGCAATAGCACTACAATGCTGCATTCTGTCATCATCCTCAAAAGTGACCGATCTTTTCTTTGTAACCAAATCTTTCATAAACTTGGCATAACCGGGCATTTATTCAAGAGCTTCTACCAAATGGACATTGATAGAAAGTTTCTTCAACATTGTTATAAAACGCCTATATTTACCATCCTCGGTTTTTTTCACTAATCTTTGAGGAAAGAGGGGTGGTGGTCTAGGCATGGGAGTTACCTTTTTAGGCGCTTCAGTATCTTTTTCAGTGTTATCTTCTACTTCATCACTAACCTCTATCACTTTGTCATTATCTCTCATCACCTTTTCCACAATAGACGGCATAGGTGGGTCAATAGTTTGTTTACCACCACGAGTAGTAATTGCCATACAGTGTCCATCATTTTTTGGATTTTGGACAGTGTTGCTAGGAAGAGTGCCCGGTTGTCGTGTGTTCACAGTTGCAGATAATTGAGCCATTTGCAATTCAAGCTGCTTAATTGATATGGCATGTGTATCGACTTTCTTTCTAATACCTGCTACATCACTCTTTAAATCTTTGGTGTGATCATCACTCGCATCGAACCTCCTCCTCATCTTGTGCAACATATCCTCAACTCGCGCCATACTACCTCCACCATCCCTAGGAGCAACTTCACGATTTTGAGGAGGAACATAGGGCCCACTCCTATCATTTCTGTTACCATAGTTACCCCTGTTGAAGTTGTTGTCACGGTTGTAATTTCCATCACGGACATAATTACCCTCACGGTTGTAGTTACCATAGTTCCGACCTTGATTCCCTTGACCTTGGCGCAATTATCCTAATTGGAGCCTTGGTCATTCGGTCGAAAACCCCCCGTCTGATCATTTACTGCATAGGAATCTTCCACATAATAATATTCATCAGTTGGTGGTGGTGGTTTAGACAAGTAGTTCACTGCGTTTATCTTTTCTGCACCCCCAGTGACATGTTTTAACACCAACCCAAGCTCAGTTCTCATCTGTGCCATCTCTTCACGAATCTCATCTGTGGCTGGGTTGTGTGTGGATTGCACTGCAAAAGTATTTCTCCCAGTATCTGATTTCCTAGTACTCTATGCTTTATTATTCCGGGAGATTTTCTCTAATATTTCGGCAATTTCAGCATAAGGACACTCCCCATAAGAACCACCTGCTATAGTATCCAATACCGCTTTATTATTATCATCCTGTCCCCGGTAGAAATATTCTTTCAGTGACTCATCATCTATGCGGTGATTGGGGACACTTCTCAAAAATGAAGTGAACCTATCCCAAGAACTGCTAACTGACTCTCCTGGTAGTGCCACAAAGTTGTTCACTCTGTCTTTGTGATCTAGTTTCTTGGAGACCGGGTAGTAACGTGCTAAGAAAACGTTCCTTAGTTGGTTCCAAGTGAAAATTGAGTTATAAGGGAGCTCAGTGAACCAAATAGCAGCCTCTCCCGTCAGTGAGAGAGGAAATACTCTTAGCCCTATTACATCCAAATTCAAATCAGGCCTCCCTACACAGCTTTTACACACTGCCCTCACCTTAACTATATAGGCATGTGGGTCCTCAGACGGTAGTCCTGAAAACAAACCTCTAGCCGTGAGCATTTGCATTAGACTACTAGTGACTACAAAGGTGTGACCTTTTGGTAGAGGGGGCAAGACAAGTGGCCTATCAGAATCTGCAATATTATCATAACCTCTGTAGTATTCTTGAGGACGTGGAGCAGGATTTTGTCCCCTTTGTGCACCTTGACCAGGATTCTCAGGTAATAATCGACCATGAGCATCAACCGGAGCTGGGATGTTCTGGTTTGGATCATCATCATTTATACCCAAGTTTTGATTCATATTGAGTAGTGTACGCTCTAACTCGTGATCATAGGGAAACAAGGGTTCTCTTCCTCTCCGTGTATTTGGCATACAAGGACGTTATTTCTGAAAAAAATAAAAAACAACAGAAAAAGTAAAATCAGGAAAATATTGACTAAACCTTAGTAATAAATTTAAGTTAATCTAAAAGCTAATTTCCCCGGCAGCGGCGTCAAAATTTGATACACTCAAATTTACTTCTCAAATAAGAAGTAAAACGGTCGTATCAAGTAAAGAACCCAACTAATGAGGTTGAGATCGATCCCACAAGGAAAATAGTCCAGACTTAACTTTATTCTATTATTACTATTATTTAGCCAACTATTTTCCGAGAAAACAAAAGACAAAAAAGGGGGGTTTTATTTCTAAATTAATGAAACTGATTAACTAACTAAAAAAATGAACAACTAACAGATTCAGCTTTCGGAGTTAAATCAAATGATAAAAGTAACTAGGGCTTAAGTGTTCCCCACAGGTTTCTAACTTGGTAAATCTAACTATAACAATTCTATCCTAATATCTTGCATGTAAAGTGATAAGTTATGTATCTCTAAATCCTTGGTCCGGCATCTAGAGAATTTCACTCCGCACCTTGGTCCGGCTACGTGTGTTGCTATACTAACCCTTATCTTTACCTCATATTAAACATCGTATTCGGTATTTGACTAAGTTATTAACTCGTACCAACCAATACTAGCCTATTAGATAGTCTACACTAAATCTATGTTGATAATTCTTTTCCTATTATCTACCTCCTTGGTCCGGCAAGTAGCATTAAGGCGAGTTCTAACGTTGGCCATCCGTTAAAAAGACTTCTACATGAAAGAATTATCAATACATGCAAGACACCACTCTAGAATTGTTATTTAAGTTAGATTTTTACCTTGTTATTCACCCATGGTTCCCACAACCCTAGCTATGAGGTTTAGTTACCCATGTTCATAATTATACAATTCATATTGTTAATGGAAGAATTCATGCACTTACTTTTATGAAAACGAATAGTTTCCCAGAATTTAACTCGAATAATCAATAAAATCACCAACAATCAATTCCCGAAAAAGTATCTTAATTCCCAAAATCGAGAGTTCAATACTATAATAGAAGAACTAAAAACTAAAAATTATTCAGAAAGTCTAACCCCAAAAACGAAGTTTTTCCAACTATTTATAATAAAAACAAAATCTAATCAAATAAGGATTCTATTTACTAAAAATCTGTCCAAATGCGTCTGGGTCGACGGACCACGTGATGGACCGTCATGGACACGACGGACCGTCATAACCTCCGTCGTCCCATACTTTACACATTTTTCTGTTGCTTTCTTGAATCCCCTCGACGGACAGGTATGACGGACCGTTTCAAGCACGACGGTCCGTCGAGGGTCTTCGTTCCAAAATACTTGAACTTCTTGGAATTTGGGTACTGGGACTACTTCTCTAATCATCACGACGAACAAGCAGGACGGACCGTCGTGGCAATGACAGTCCGTCATGGACTTCCGTAATCCCACACTTGGTCAGATTTCCCCATTTTCCTTCAGCAACTTATCCCTTCACTACGATGCCACCTACGGACCGTCACAACCTCGACAGACCGTTATGGATTCCGTAGGTGGTCTTTTCTGCATTTCTTTCTCAAAAACTCCCGCGTTCATCCTTGGACAGATTTTCTGCAAACAAAGAAAAACTTACATAAAAATCAACACAAAAAGGCTTTTGACACACACTAAACTTAAGGAAAAAGCATTAGAAATACCGTGAAACCACGGTACATCAGTTGCCTACATTGTTTATGAGGATTTTAAGTTGTTTGAACTCATCTCCACATTGGTGCTCAATATTACACCCAATAATATAACTCAACTCATACATTTAAAAGAATTTACTCATCCTCAAACTTTGAGATTATTACTCAAAATATTTCTCTTAAAAGAGATAGTACTATACTAGTCTCGCCTAATTTTTTGATACTCCAAGCCCTAAAGGAGAAAATCAAGTCTTCCATAAAAAAAATTAGTCAACGAGTCGCCAAACGATTCCACGATGTAGTTCCTTATGACCCAAAGTTACAGAACTTGAAGATGTTGAAGGCCAAAGCAAAAAGGTGATGGAACACATCAAAAGGCAGATCGCCGGGTGGATCGGCGATACCGCCTTATTGCGCCGAACGGTACTTCACAATACATTTTTGGTGACTATAAATACAATTTTAAAAGATCTAGTTTTGAATAAGAATTTTGAGAGATAGAATTAAGTTTTCATTATTGTTGAGATCTGAGTATAGAGACATAATTTTCCCTTAGCTTTGAAGATATGAAGATTTCTATTTTTGAGAAATTGGAAGTAGGTATTGAAGATTCTTCAGCTTAGACCTTTGTAAAGACGTTATTAATCGTACCTAGTTTATAGAAAAATAATTTGGTTACGATATCTATTTTTTATGATTTCTAGCTTAAACCCCACTTCTTGGGGTGTCATTATGTGATTATGGGTTGATTTAACTGTTGGGTAATGTTTATTGATAGTGTTAATGCTGTTTAAAAGTGATTTCATTAAATAATTGTGTCTTAATCTAAAGGGTTGTAGTTTCAAATTCAACTCTACCTTTGTGTTTTTGACTTTCCTGAGAGAAGTTTTAAAATAAAGATTACTTGATGGTTTGTGGGTATTGGGATTTCATGGGTTCATCTTGATAGAGTGAACCCTAAACCTCTTTCCACACATTAACCTCGAGATAGTGAATGGATGAAAGTGAAGCTTGTTCTTAATTGTTGCTTATTGGTGTTCAAGAGAAAAAAAATTTAATTGGGGTAAACTGCTCGAGAGAGAGTTTATCCAAATAAAGTCTAGCTTATTCACTAACTTACAACTATGCACTATTAATTGCAATTACCAGTTGTCTACCTTATCTCGTAATCCAATCATATCCCAAGAATCCCATCTCTATATTTGTTTTTTTGTGTTATTTGTTGTTATAGTTTATAATTGAATACAAAACCCCCTCGATATTTCACACTTGTGTCACCTCAAACTTGCACCATGTTTTACTTAGTAAATGTTTTTAACTATGATTGACTTGATCATCTCTTACTTACCTATTAATTCTCAATTACGAACCGCTTCCTTGAGACTTCACCCCAACTTACTAGTTGGGTTATATTACTATTGAATAATCGTAGGCACTTAGTATTGGATGAACAGTGTCTGGCACAGCCTACCCCCATCGCCCTTGGTCTACACATAAGTGTTAGCGACTTAAGACGTGGCCTGCTCGTATCGACTTTGGTCTGCACACAATGTTCAGCCGACATCGAATATGGGCTGCACACATCGATCTGCCGACGTTGAACGTGGCCTGTTAACATCGTGTTTAGCCTCCACACAACGGTCAATCGACGTCAAACGTGGTCTAGCTGCATCGTCCACGGCCTTCCCGCATAGGTTTGGAAACATCAAATGTTGCGTGACCGCATTGTTGAAATTAAGGAACTTAAGATTACTATATTTATTTGCAACACTCAGAAAGTTCAAGACCTAATCTAGAGCCTCACATGAGTGTCTAAGGTTTGTAACACTGTTTTAAGGTCAAAAATAATATTTATAAGTCATTTAGGAAGTTTTAGAATCAAAACATCAAGAAACGTCCATGACGTCCGAAGACTCGTCAAAGAGGTGCTAGTGTGCCTTAGCCTATTTCACGAGGTTTTAGGAGTTGGAATTTAATGAAATTTTGTGGGAGGTGTCTAACACATATTAGAGTAGGTTTAGGGTCAAAACGTATGGGTACGACTCCCCAACGACCACACTAAGGGTTCTTGAGGAAGACTGTCATGGCCTGAGCTACCCTCGAGACGCGGACACGGGACCTAGGACCACAAGTGATCCCAAGCTAACCCTGCTGGAATGATCATGAGCATACTAAAGAATATAAACTGATGCAAAAGCTAAATCATACTTTAAATTAAAAGACGGGGAATACCCATATACTATAGCTGAAATATTTGAAAACAGATGAGTTTAGTACAAAGAAAATATTAACTCAATGCTAAGCTGAAACTAAATATGTCTAAAAAAGCCTCTAACTGACTAGAAATTTTGGGACAAGCCCCAGCTAAGTCTAGCAAAAACTGAAACTAAAGGACTAAATACTGAAGAGAAACTCATGACTATTGTCTTCGGAGAATGAGGACTCACCACTGAATCTACTGAACAGGAGAATGGAAATCGATCTAAGCGCGATCGGATGCTAAGAACCTAAACCTACATCAGCAAAAGATGTAGTGCACGTATGCGTCAGTACTTGAAGGTACTGAGCATGTAGGATAGAGTAAAGCTGAAATAAAACATAACTGAACAAGCACAAAAGCAAGTATAATAATCGGAATATGATATATACTGAATTCTGAGCTAATTGGATGCAATGACAAAATTTATAACATGCTGAGACTGAATACTAAATGATATGTAAATGTGTGGTCAATGCAAGAGAGTATGAATGAACTGTGGGAGCTACTAATAACCGATAATAAAACCACATGAGCTAAATGTGGAGTACGATGTATACGCCCCATCGAGAGGACACAATATACCCTGCCAAAGGTATAAAGGCATGCTGGTGTGATCACTAAACTGATGCCCACAGAGGGGACTTACAACCTACTTGGCTAGTAGTTCTGGGACTATTTGGGTACGCTGAACCCTAGTCCAACTCAGTATTATTCTACTCCCAATAAAGTAAGTGATAACACATTATGATTAAGTTTCTGTAAATACTGGATAGCTCAAAACTAAACATACAAACTGAGAATGCAACAATTATTCTGATAATTATGCATTAATAACCGAGGCATGTAAATTTGAAGTATCTGACCTAGCATGTGTAATTTAAGAACTAAAGAAATACATAGCTAGGGTTCTGAAATTCATGTGATAAACTGAATGATAACTTTACAATATAATTTGAAACATATATCTAACTAATTCTTGATGATCTGCTGTAGTTCTACAAAATTTAGGTCTATTCATGATAAGAGAATCAAGAACTCACTGAAAACTAGGGACTTAATGGGTGAAAGGAAACCACTAGTGAAATCCCACATACCTGGTGATGAAATCTACGGAGAAATATTTTGATTTCGGGGATGGAACTGCAGAAACCTTGCTGCGTTCTTGAACTACGGTTCTTGACCTTTTTCTCCTTTCTTGCTTCTAATTTTCTAAGTTTTGATTTATGATTTTGACCGTAGGTCGAGGACTCGTAAGTCAAGTTTGTGATTTCATTGTTAAGTTTTAAATGGTTCATTTAATAAAGTTAATTAGTTAGGGGTTTAATTAGGGATTATGGGATGGTTAATTAGGTTAGTTAGTCAACTATATAAACTACCCTAAGCCTAAACCCAACTTAACACCTCACTTTTCCCAAACTCAAATTGCTCTTCCTTCTCTCTAATTTCTCTCTCCCAAGGAAGACTCCATAGAAGAACAAGGTCTAAGGGTTCTAGGGCTTCAAGAATATCACTTTTATCCATCAATATTCAACAAATATCAAGGTATTGGAACCTTTCACCTTTGGGATTCCTCTCCCCAAAGGGTTCTTCCAAAATTGATTTCAAAAAGATGAGTTTCATGAGGGTTTCTTCCTAATACGAATTGGATCTTCTAAATTGTATTGTTTATGGTTTCCTTTGATTATTATTATTGGATTATGATGTATTATCATAGGATTATGCTACTTATCGATGGTTTAACCCAATATATGGATAGATCATGAATTGACCCAAATTCTCTAACCCTAGGTTATGAAGTAGTGATGATTGATTTGTATTGATGTAATTGATTTATTTATTGTGTTAATTACTATTTAATGATTTTATTACACCTATTAATGGATGAAATTGAATGGTTGATGGTAAGGAGATGGATGATGGCTTCTGAAGGAGATTGAGTAAGTCTTTGTGATCTCAAACCTTTACTTCAATTGTGATGGCTTGTACTTGGTGATGAAGTTCAATTGAAGTGCATCTTATGATTGGATTAAGTAGGTGTTGGTATAATTATGAAATTGAAATGCCTTTATTATGTGTATTGTGCGATTATGTTTAAGATGTAATGATATAAGGTTGGTAATGAATTGCATATGTGCATTATTATGATATGATGATGTTAATGCGCTAATCTCACATATGAGGGTTGTATTGAAAGGATATTCTCATGCAATTCCTATTGAGCTAATAACTATGATTATACAAGCTTTTAGTCTCCTATGTCCTAAACTAAGTTATGATTGTTAAAGAAAGACTTATAGACATTTCAAAAGGGACTCTAGCTTAGCAACGAGTGAACTAGTAGTGAGGAGTGTCCCTTCCCAAGTAGGGAAGGTAGGTTCACTATTGTACTCATGAGATAGAGATTACAATGCCCATAGCATACAGAGGGTCTCACACAGGTCTCCTAGTTCTTGAACTATGTTGCCTCCATAGGAATACTAGCTAGTGGATCCACCTAGATGCTATGTTCATGTTTGGTACTACTTTGGCCGGTAGACCATCTTCTTTCGGTGTAGAGTTTCATCATACCAGATTCCACATTAGCTCATGTGGTCTATTTTGGTTAAGGCAAGTGTTCCCGAAAGTAAAATGAAGTAATAAAGAGAACTCTAACTAGGATAACCTATGGGGTTTGATTTAGTCTAGGTGGGGGTATGAGACTCTACCGATACATTGCACTAGTTAGCCTTGATGGAAGTCTTAGAAGGATGTTCTTATGTTCTTATAAAGTAAATGATATTCATATGTTGACTTTACATGTTGATGATACTAAATGATGTTAGTTTCACTTATGAACATGTTGTTGGTCTATATTGGTAAATATGATGATGAATACTCATGATTTTATGTTATGTGAAGTTAGACATTATTTATGATCCTTTGGTTGGTTTACTTAGTTGAGTGGGGTTATGGGGCTTCACTTGATCATTGCACTAGTAAGCTTGGTAATGGGTTATGGGTAAGGGTTTTGATTATGTGGTAATGACATGAACTCTTGAGCATGCTTTGTTGTTATAATATGATATTGGAGTTGCTTTGACTATGAATTCTAGTATGCTATACACATGTTGACTTGACTTAACTTGATGATGTTGGTCTTGTGTTGAATATGCTATTGTCTTAAGGGATATATGATTATTGTCTTATATGTGTTCTTAGTTGTGCATAAGGCTTTTCAAGTAACTTGGCATAGTTTTGAACAACTGTCCCTTTTATCATGATTTCTAAATTTATGTGTGCATGTTTCCATTCTTAGTACAAGTGATGTGCTAACCCCTATTTCTCACTTTGCCCCCAACATTTTAGGTTCTGGTCGTTGAAGAGGTTGTGACCAATTTGCAAGGAAGGCTTGTATCATTTCTCCAAGTGTAGGTGTGTCCTCAAGATCCGAGGATGATGCCTTTTATCACTCTACCTATGTTACATTGCTATAGTCTAAAGACAATCATTTCACTCTTATTGTTTCAAGATATTGTTGTAAGCCCTAAGTGACATTTATACATTTGTGTAAGGGCTATGCCCGCGTTGTTCTACTTTGTTTAGATGGTTTAATATGAGAAATCCCTATTAAGACTATATTGTGTATATTGTATATGTGACATAAAAGTAGAAGCTTATGTAATGCTTCTTATGCGAGGAGTTTAAGTAAACTCCCTATGTATATATTATGTGTAAGCGAGAGGTCTATGTAAACCTCAGATGTAAATGTAGATGAAGATTTTTAATTTTTCCGCACTTTTAACCTATGAATTTAATGATGAATGCCAAGAGGCTAGTCTTAGTTGTCTATGAGGACGCCGCCGCCGGTTACGTCTAGGGAGTGCTCCCCGGATGTGACATTATTTATGAATTTTTGGCGTTAATTTTATATTTTTTTCATAATTTTCCTATTTTTATTAATTAATTACTCATTTTTGGGATTTGCCGAAAAAAATAAAAATTCAAAAACATATTGTTGAATTTAAAGTTACTATATTTATTTGTAAATTTTTGACATTAATTTTATATTTTTATCATATTTTTACTATTTTTTTATTAATTAATTACTCACTTTGATAGCGTTCTTATCAAAATGGTTCCACTTCCGAGGAGTGGTGTTAATTGAGAATTTTTGGTTAAGTTGAATTTTTTTTTTGTTAATTATAGTGATACTTACTTAATTATTAGTTTTTTTTTATTATTGGTGTTTTGATAAAGGAACAAGGAGCTTAAATAGAAACTGTGAACAAATAAGTCACCTTTCGATAGAAGTGTTGAGGTTCAGGGATAACATCCTAACCTTCATGCAATTAAAAGGTGAGCACCTTCATGAGTTGTGGCTGAGGTTTAAAGCATTGTTGATGCGATGCCCAATTTATGGATTTCCTGAGATAGTTCTGCTAGAATGCTTCTATAGGAGTCTTGGTTTCAGAAACAAAAGACTTGTTAATCAACTTGTCCTGGGTGGTCTTGTATTACAACCCTATGTGGTAGTAGTTCAACTCTTTGATCACATGACTGAGGCCAACCAAGAAGCAGAAATGGATTCAAAATTAGCCATTTTATTAACTCATCTAGACGAGTTAACCACAAAGGTTGTGGAGTTCGAAGTCCAGGAAAAAAAAGAATCGATATAATCCTCATTATGAGTGGAGGAATCCTAAGAACAATAAGGGTAGACAAGTCGAAATGCTCACAATAATCTCCAAAAGATATAAAAGCATGATAGATTGCTCAAAGAGCTGAAAGAGAATGTCGAAGTACTAAATCAGATGATTGTTTCTCATTCCAGATCTATCCAGCTAATTGAAACCCTCATGAGTCAAGTAGTGCCTCATCTCTGCCCAAAACAACAAGAGGAGTTGCCTAGTGATACTATAGAAAACCCCAAGAATGAGGTTTGAGTGTGGACTTGCGTTGTACCACAACGTTAACTAAGGCGCTACTTGGGAGGCAACCTAAGACCCTTTACTGCTTAATATTGTTATTGGTAAAAATAGTGTGTTGATTGTGCATGTTAAAGTATTGAAAGACTTGAAAAGTGCAGGTTGGCAAGCTAATGGTCCATTTGGTGTATCACCGAAGAATTTAGTGAACCAGACTTAAACCGCCGTTTGACCCAAGACAATTTGGATTTGGATACTGTAAAAACTAGTTGCGCCAATGTAACGACTCGGAAAAATAATAGGTTACACTACAGCCTAATGACTTGGTGTTGAGTTTGTATTGAGGGTTCTGGATATGTAAAGTTGTCCCGAGCTTAAGAGTTTAACAAGTCAATGTCAAGGAACATGTTAGACTCCATGTTAAAATACCTTTTTGTATGTTGGTTAAAGATTTCAAGGGCGTGTGCTAAGATAAGGGGGAAAGGACTAAGCCAAAGGCCAAGGCTTGCCAAACCTTTGCCAAGCACTGCCTCATGACCATGACACTTTCACGGACAGTGGTCTTCACCACGGACTGTGAAGTGGGCTGTGATGGTCACTTAGTGGCAAGGGAGGCAAGGCCTTGAGGCCAAGCTACTGGCCCAAGGTCCACGACCACTTCCACAGTAAGTGGTCTTGACCACGGACTGTGAAGTGGTACTTGGAGATGCCTTAACATCTTGGGGAATGGCAAGGCAACTTGATCATCCGCCTAAGAGGACCACGGGCACCTTCACGGGCCTTGATCCCCTTCCACGGACCGAATAGATGGACGTGGCTGCCCTAGTTGTTTTTTTTTAGGTAATTTCATTTAAGTACTTTATTAAGTGGGGTTGATTTGAAATGATTTATATATTATATTTAAATAGTTTTAAGTCTTAAAAACCCTACTTTAACTCATTATTTACAAAACCCAAATCAAAACCCAAAGTTCTTCTCTCTATATATTTTTCTCAAGCTCAAGGAAGAAGAGGAAGTGGGAGCTAGGGTTTGTGGATTTCAAGGATTTCTTCATCAATTTTTCCGGGGAAATCTTGGTTGAAGGTATGGTGACTCTTTATGTAGGGCTTGGTTTTACCCTAGAGTCAATTTCAAAGAGTTTTTGAAGATTCCAATTTATGAAAATCAAGGTTTTTTTTCAATATCATAGGTTCCTTCATCAAATAGTTTTAAAAGGTTCATAATTGCATTTTATGGTTATATTGATGTTAAATTCGTGCTTTAAAGTGAAATTTCTCCATGAACCCATGATTCTTCTCTTTTCCTAATTTATTCCTTATGAAGTGGGTTGTTTGATAATGAATCTATGTAAATGGAACTTTTTTAAATGACTTTAGATTGTTAAAGTATGTTATTATCCATGATTATTCATGATGAATAGTTGGTGAATTAATATATGAGCATTATTGGCCTTTAAGGCAAGATAGAAAGTTATTGTTGAATTTAGATTTGGTTAACTTGATATTGATCCACTTGAAAGGTGGAGGTGTTTATTTATTGTGTACATTTTGATCATGACCCTGAAGGCATAGTGTGAGAGTTGTAGTGTTATCATGATATTGTATGAATGAGAATTCAATGAGGCTAATGATGATCTTAAAAATGTATAAATGTTATCATGGAAAGGCTTTTCTTTATTTTTCATTTATGGATGTAAATGATAGACTATGAAGGATTCCTCAATATAAAGTATATCTTGAATTGGTAGAGCCTATGCATCCCTTTCTTGTGTAAATGACTATATTGTTGATTATTGAATCATTGGATTGGTAGGGTTGTAGAACCCTTCCATACATGCTTATAAATGAACCTTAGGATTGGTAGTCTTAAGTCACCCTTCCAATTAAGATGGTAATGAACCTTGGATTCGGTAAGCCTATGGCACCTTTCCTTGAAGGTTAATTATGATCAGTGAACCAGTAGGCCTAGGGCACCCTTTCAAGAGGAGTTAATAAGCTTTCCTAATGTACCATGAATCGGTAGTCTGAAGGCACCCTTTCATGTGTTAATGAATGTAAATGGAGTTAGTAGGCAAATGTCACCTCTCATATATGTTAATTTCAAGTAATGAACTATTTTATGTAAATGTAGGCTAAGCACCGAGTAGATTTGGTAGATGGAAACTTCCCCGTAGTTAGGCATGAGTTTCATTGATCATCTATCTTATCCCATAAACTATGTGCCCACATAGGTCTATCTAGTGGATCCACCTAAGCTATAGAGCTACAGGATCATCGCTGCGGTTATCCGGACGTCCAGCATTCATCCTGTTTTGGTAGGTCCTCATGCTTTCGAGGATGCTACTGTTTTATATTCTAGCTTAGTTTTAGAGTTGAGCTAGTGGAGCATGTTCCACTAGCGTTTCTTTCCTGTTTTTATTCAGACTATGTATTGGTGCCATTTTGGCAATTATACACTTAATAAGAATTGAACTATTTCTTTTAGTTGTTTATCTCTTAATGTTAGATGGTTGATGGTGAACAATTACGTATTAGTGAAGATGTTTTTATAAGTATGTTAAGAAACAAAAAGTTTCAAATTTTCCGCTAAAATTAACCTAGATGAAGTAAGAATGACGTAAGTAGGCTTGTCTGCGACCTCTGAGAGGTCAACGCCTCCGGTCTCGTCTGGGTCTACATTCCGGTCGTGACATGGATGTTTGACTTCCAAATGAATTGGAATAAATCATACATGCTTTAAAACACTTATTTAACATGTTAACAAGATTGTAAAGCACATGTGAGGCTCTAGAAACCATAATTCGTTTTGGGTCCACAACTTGGGAACCTTCGTCCTCGAATGACATTTGGGAAATTTTAAACACATTAGGGACTTTAATTACCCATATAGCATCTCACAACATTCATAATATAACAACATAAAAGTCAATGCACAAATATTACAAGGAACACAAACTTCACACAATTTAGCACTCAATGCAACACAAGCAAGAAAAACGTCTATTCACTAACCTTTAAATGCATAAAACACATATGCTCTTTTCATGTCCATAGTAGGAACATCCTTCTCCTAATCATAACATGGTAGTTACATTTAAATTCAGTAAGAGCTCATTAAGCAACAACCTTTATGTCAAACATAGGCAAATTCAATGTCACATCCGGGTTTACCCCCTAGACGTAACCGGCGTCGTCGTCCTCTTTGAGGACTAAGACAAGCCTCTTAGCCTCGTCATAGAATTCATTGATTAAAAATGTGAAGGAAATTTTTTTTTTATCTATAACTACTCGGAGGTTTACATAGACCTCTACATACACATAATCATATTTATATCAAGTATACATAGACTTGTTCATATACGAAGATTACATAGTCTTTTACTTTTATTTCACACATTTATAAATAGAGAAGTAATAGTCATAAAAGCCATCTCATCTCATAAACCATCTACCAAGGACAATAAATCTTGGGCATAGCCCTACATCAATACAAGAAGCTACATATAGGCCATATACAACATCGTCTCAAATGAGTAAATGAGTCAAAACAGAACTATAGTAACTAAGTAACATAGGAGTAAGATATCGGCAACGCCCTCGGGAGAATGAGGACGTACCCCTTGGATGGTAAGAGATCCAAGTCTTCCTTTCCAGCAATTCGGAGCAAGTTCAACGACCCGAACCTAAAATGTTTGGGAAAAAGGGAAAGAAATGGGGTTAGTACTCCACATGTACTAAGCATGGAACCATATTATAACACCCCAAAATGAACTAAGGTGAACTAGAGCCTCATGGTTGTTTATTGTGTTAATTTTAAGTTAAACGGAGTTAGTTTGGTGTCCTTAGGCAGTGTGCAAAGTTTGGTTAAGTTTGGAGTTCAATCGACCAAAAACATCCATGACGTTCGGATGGTATGTCTTAGAATGTACTTGTATGTCTTGGCGAGTTTGGATGAGTTTTATGTGTTCGTTTTACTTGAAATATGCGTCGGATGTTCCTTAGACCTAGACGACTTAGTTTAGGGGTTTGACATCTGGGCACGACCCCACCTAGGACCCACAAGGGTCCCTAGATGAAGGGCCCAAGACTTGGGCAAAGTCTGCCCATCAGTGGCTCACGACGACCATGGCGACGGTCCATCGCACTCAGGACGGTCCGTCGATCCAGGGCGTCGCGAGTGACAGAGAGGGGAACTTGGACAGGCTCTAGTTGGAGCCAAGTGTTCCTCGACGGGACCCTAGGACGATCCGTCGATCCAAGGCGTTGTGAGTGACAGAGAAGGGAACTTGGACAGGCTCTAGTTGGAGCCAAGTGTTCCTCGACGGGACCCCATGACGGTCCGTGGTGAACGTGACGGTCCGTCGAGGAGGTCTCGTCGACGTGGCCTGCCAGTACACGACTTAAGGCTGCCAACTTGGGGTGTTTTATGTAAATACACCCCAAGTCTTATAAGACCCTAGGTATATAATTTTGGTGTTTTTAGGTTATATTAAATTAGTTTTAAACCCTAGACCTAGACAAGACCCCCTCACTTCAAGATCCAACACTCTCTTTCTCTCAAGAAAACTCTCTCAACTCTCTTGGAAGCTAGAAGTCAAGGAAGGATAGGAGGACGGATTGGGACTTGTTTCTTCATCAAATTCGTGGGTCTTTCTCCTAAAGGTATGGTATCCATTCTTGAATACCTTTCCATTCAAGAAGCCAACTTCCAAAAATGGTTTTCAAAAAGGGGTTTTAAACTCAACTTCTTCTAAACTTTGATTTCTATTATGGGTCTTCTTGTAACTAAGTTCTAATGGTTTAAATGTATTTATCTTGGTTTGAATAGATGATTTTGATGTTAAAACTCCATGAAACTCTTGTTTATGCATACTTCAATTTTTGACTTGAAAATGGGTCATGTGAGCATGATTTGAGTAGGGTATGAACTTGGGTCTTCTTGTATTTGTCGTGTTGGTGTAGCTACTGCCCTAAGGGCCTTAATATGGTGAAATATTGATAAATTGCTTATGGGTAATGATGGTTTGATTTGTTGATGAGTTACTCTCATTGTATAATTCTTATTATGAATTGCTATTTGAGTGGTATGGTCCACCTTATGGGTGGCGGTGCTAATTGATGAACTTGATGTTACTTAGTATGGTTTGAGTATGTGATCTTGAAGGTCTAATATGTGAAATGAAGATATATATTGGAAATGGGCCTTGTGTCGTGTTTGATGTAGCTTGAATTGCATGTTTGACCTAGTTTATGTCTAAATGAAGTATATGATTATAAGAAGTATGTAGAGTGTGTAGCTTGATGAATCAAGGTTAAAGTATGAGTAGAACTTGATGATAATGAAATGATGCTTATTTGCAAGGTGTGCACATGTACACACACACTCCTTTAAGATTTGTATTATGTCAAGTTGAGCAAAAAGGGGAAATCTTGAGGTGGACACACTTCGTGAGTTGAGATGTAGTGTCTAGTAACAACCTCTCCATTTCCTAGTGAGCTTTCTAAGATAGACTATTATGTTGAGAAATCCGTGTGGAGTTATGCCTAGCACCGAGAGGATATGAAGGGGAGGTGGATTGCACTTCGTTAGTTGAGATGTTGTAATCCAAAGTACCTCTTGAGATGAGTACTCCTCGTTAGTAGAGAGTGAGTTACTTAGTAACAATCTCCTTATACCTTAAATATGTACCCGCATAGGTGTAGCTATTGGAAAAGCCATGTAAACGCTAAGAAGCATGACCTTACACTAGGCAAGTAAGGATCCCTCATCCGATAGGGGTTAATATCGGGATTCCATGTCTAGCTCTCATGGTCTTTGTCGGTTAAGCTAACTCCCACAAAAGAATTGATTTGCAACTAATTATCTTGTGTATTGTTGAAATTGAGTATGTATGTCGTGAAGTGCTCAATCCACATTAGTTACCAATGTAGGAGCATTGAGTGGAAGTAGTAGTATGGGATGCTATTCTCACATTGCACTTGGTGTGACCTATACCTAGTATGGAAGAAGAGTACCTTCATGAAATCCGTGTGAATGAGTACCATGGTGTAGTGTTATGGAGGATTATTGTGGAGTACTTGAGTAAATGGAATCCATTAGGAGTACTAAGTGGTAGTGGTAGTATGGGATGCTACTCTCACATTGCACTTGGTATGACCTATATTTCTATGAGTGTTTTGCATATGTTAGCCAAGGGCGTGGATTTTATTTCTAACGAAGTAAGCCTAAGATTAGGTAGTTTTAAGGGTCATTTTGGTGTGCCTTGAAGGGAGGTGTAGTGAGAGTCCCTTCTTGGTTCACCTTAGGGAGTCTTAGAATAACCTTGGGTTAGGGCAACTTCAAAGGAAAAGGGTTCATATAACTTGGACCGTGCCATTCACTGTAAGGTCTTCATGGTAAGAATTCAAAATATTCACTATGATGCCTTATTCAATTTTATTGCAAGTTTGGCAAAGTTAATTGAAATGTTTCTTTTGTTTACCTTAAGTTTGGTAAGATAGCCATAAAGTGTTAATTGTTGATTCTTATGTGGGTTTGCTTCTAGATTCATGAAGGTTATAATTGAATTGCATAAAAAGCTATCTTTACTAAAATGCCCTTTTTGCATGTTTTTGCATATGCCATACTTAGTACATTGTTGTACTAACCCCATACTTTTTATACCTTATGAGTATAGGTTGGAAGCCTTTGGAGGATTGAAGTTGGAGCTTGGGAATTCTACCTCTCAAGTCTTGGGTATGTCCTCATATATTCGAGGAGATAGTTTTTATGTTTCTTAGTTTCCTTATTAAGACTTAAAAAATGTATTTACTTTATTGTAAAGGGCCGTGTCCCTAAGATTCTAAGTCGTGTCTTTAAGTTGGCTTGTGACGATAAGATTTCTTAGTATTTATGAAAAGACTCCTTTTATTATTATTATCGTGAAAAGTTTTAAATTCCGCACTACTTTTCATGCTTTATGCTAGTTAGAGGGCTTGTACGAGACCCCAAAGGGGTCAAGTACGCCCGGTCACGATTCGAAAGTTTTCCCTAACTTCTAGGGGGTGCTTTCGGGTCGTGACAAGACTTGGTATCAGAGCATATGGTTTTGGGAAATAGTTTAAGGTCTGAAAGTCTCACAAGCCACATTTAGTAGTATCTTGGTCATTGGTGTGAGTCGCGACACATCCATGGACAAGAGGCTATAGGATGCTAGAAGTTTCACTTTCTTCTCTATTCTAGTATCGTGCCTTAGAGTTGAGTATATAAGGTGTCTATTCTCAACCTCTCCTTTTGTGTTTTTAGGACATGAATACGAGGAGATCGACCGCTAGAAGGGAGGAGGGAGGTGTACAAAATGAGAGAGTCCTTCCCCATGTTGACCAAGTTCCTATTGTTGGCTTAGGGGAGGAAAATGAGGAGGTTCCTCTTCAAGAACCTCAAGTGCCTCCGGAACCTCAAGGACCTCAAGTGCCTCCTATGCCTCAAGCTCCTTTTGTTGAGGGTGATATGACTAATGCGGAGTTGAGGGCTGCCCTAATGAACTTGACCCAACTCATGACGGCTCAAGCTCAAGTTGTCAACAATCACTTTGTGGGCCAAGCTAACCTAGGAGATAGGCCCCAACCAAATGCTAGTACTCCCGCTTCTAGGATTCGGGATTTCATGAGGATGAACCCTCCTACNTTTCATGGCACTAAGGTGGATGAAGATCCACAAGGCTTCATAGATGAGGTTTTCAAGGTGGTAGATGCTATGGGTGTGACCCCTAGGGAGAAAGCGGAATTGGCCGCTTACCAACTTAAGGATGTTGCTCAAGTGTGGTATGAGCAATGGAGGGGTGAGAGACCCTTAGAAAGAGGACCGGTTGATTGGGAGGAATTCAAAGAGGCTTTCCTAGATAGATTCTTTCCTTTAGAGTGGAGGGAGAAGAAGATGGTTGAATTCATGAACCTCCGTCAAGGGGGAATGAGTGTGCAAGAGTACTCTCTCAAATTCACCCAACTCTCTAAGTATGCCCCAAACATGGTAGCCAACCCTAGGGCTAGGATGAACAAGTTTGTGATGGGCGTGTCTAGCTTGGTGGAAAAAGAGTGTCGTACGGCTATGCTTCTTAATGACATGGATATCTCTAGGCTCATGGTTTATGCGCAACAAATTGAGGAGTCCAAAATTAGGGAGATAAGGCAAGAGGGTAAGAGACCTAGGTCGTATGATTCTAGTCACCAAAGGCCTAAGAAGAGGTTTTATCCCCAAGATTCTTCTATGGGAAACAAGGATAGGGCTCCAAATCCATCTTCTCAAGGTGGTGGTCATTCCTATGAAAAGGCTAGGTGCCCTACTTGTGGCAAGCAACATGGGGGTAAGTGTCTTGCCGGAACGGATGGTTGTTTTGCATGTGGTAATAGAGGCCACAAGATGAGGGACTGCCCAAACCTTAAATCAAGGGGGAGAGATGTCAATCAAGCTTCCCTAGATCCTAATGCTCCCAAGAAGAACCCTTCCTATGGGATGGGGGCTAGAAAGGATAATTAATCCGGATTGATGGTTTTGGTAAGTCTCAACTCTTGGTTATTGTTGATTTTGTGTTATGAAATGAGTATATATGGTTTTATAGTTCCTATGATCATGTCATCTTGATGAATTGCTTAGAGAATGAATTTTTCAAAAATTTGGTAAGATGGCAGTCAACTTCACTGTAAAAAAATTTTGGCATTTTGAAGAAAATTGTTTTGTCTTGAATTTTAGTTTCAATGTGTGTAAAGGCATTGTTTATGAGCATTTTTAACGTTGGAGAAGGTAGTTCCTCCATAAAAGAAGATTGAGGTTGAATTTTTTGACTTTGTGAAAATTGGTGAAAGTTGCCTATGTTGCTAAGTGTTGAAAGTGTAAAATGATGTTCCTTGCTAGTGGATGCTTTGATTGTTAGTGTTTTGATCATGATCTAAGCGTATTATATGATGCTAAGTGAGTCCTTGTTGTTCTTAAAATTTAAGCGTCATTCGAGGACGAATGTTATTCCAAGTGGGGGAGAATATAACGCCCCAAAATGAACTAAGGTGAACTAGAGCCTCATGGTTGTTTCTTGTGTTAATTTTAAGTTAAACGGAGTTAGTTTGGTGTCCTTAGGCAGTGTGCAAAGTTTGGTTAAGTTTGGAGTTCAATCGACCAAAAACATCCATGACGTTCGGATGGTATGCCTTAGAATGTACTTGTATGTCTTGGCGAGTTTGGATGAGTTTTATGTGTTCGTTTTACTTGAAACATGCGTCGGATGTTCCTTAGACCTAGACGACTTAGTTTAGGGGTTTGACGTCTGGGCACGACCCCACCTAGGACCCACAAGGGGCCCTAGATGAAGGGCCCAAGACTTGGGCAAAGTCTGCCCATCAGTGGCTCACGACGACCATGGCGACGGTCCGTCGCACTCAGGACGGTCCGTCGATCCAGGGCGTCGCGAGTGACAGAGAGGGGAACTTGGACAGGCTCTAGTTGGAGCCAAGTGTTCCTCGACGGGACCCCATGACGGTCCGTGGTGAACGTGACGGTCCGTCGAGGAGGTCTCGTCGACGAGGCCTGCCAGTACACGACTTAAGGCTGCCAACTTGGGGTGTTTTATGTAAATACACCCCAAGTCTTATAAGACCCTAGGTGTATAATTTTGGTGTTTTTAGGTTATATTAAACTAGTTTTAAACCCTAGACCTAGACAAGACCCTCTCACTTCAAGATCCAACTCTCTCTTTCTCTCAAGAAAACTCTCTCAACTCTCTTGGATAGGAGGACGGATTGGGACTTGTTTCTTCATCAAATTCGTGGGTTTCTTTCTCATAAAGGTATGGTATCCATTCTTGAATACCTTTCCATTCAAGAAGCCAACTTCCAAAATGATTTTCAAAAAGGGGTTTTAAACTCAACTTCTTCTAAACTTTGATTTCTATTTTGGGTCTTCTTGTAACTAAGTTCTAATGGCTTAAATGTATTTATCTTGGTTTGAATAGATGGTTTTGATGTTAAAACTCCATGAAACTCTTGTTCATGCATACTTCAATTTTTTACTTGAAAATGGGTTATGTGAGCATGATTTGAGTAGGGTATGAACTTGGGTCTTCTTGTATTTGTCATGTTGGTGTAGCTACTGCCCAAAGGGCCTTAATATGGTGAAATATTGATAAATTGCTTATGGGTAATGATGGTTTGATTTGTTGATGAGTTGCTCTCATTGTATAATTCTTATTATGAATTTCTATTTGAGTGGTATGGTCCACCTTATGGGTGGCGGTGCTAATTGATGAACTTGATGTTACTTTGTATGGTTGAGTATGTGATCTTGAAGGTCTAATATGTGAAATGAAGATATATATTTGAAATGGGTCTTGTGTTGTGTTTGATGTAGCTTGAATTGCATGTTTGACCTAGTTTATGTCTAAATGAAGTATATGATTATAAGAAGTATGTAGAGTGTGTAGCTTGATGAATCAAGGTTAAAGTATGAGTAGAACTTGATGATAATGAAATGATGCTTATTTACAAGGTGTGCACATGTACACACACACTCTTTTAAGATTTGTATTATGTCAAGTTGAGAAAAAAGGGGAAATCTTGAGGTGGACACACTTCGTGAGTTGAGATGTAGTGTCTAGTAACAACCTCTCCATTTCCTAGTGAGCTTTCTAAGATAGACTATTATGTTGAGAAATCCGTGTGGAGTTATGCCTAGCACCGAGAGGATATGAAGGGGAGGTGGATTGCACTTCGTTAGTTGAGATGTTGTAATCCAAAGTACCTCTTGAGATGAGTACTCCTCGTTAGTAGAGAGTGAGTTACTTAGTAACAATCTCCTTGTCCCTTAACTATGTGCCCGCATAGGTGTAGGTATTGGAAAATCCATGTAAACGCTAAGAAGCATGACCTTACACTAGGCAAGTAAGGATCCCTCATCCGATAGGGGGTAATATCGGGATTCCATGTCTAGCTCTCATGGTCTTTGTCGGTTAAGCTAACTCCCACAAAAGAATTGATTTGAAACTAATTATCTTGTGTATTGTTGAAATTGAGTATGTATGTCATGAAGTGCTCAATCCACATTAGTTACCAATGTAGGAGCATTGAGTGGGAGTAGTAGTATGGGATGCTATTGTCACATTGCACTTGGTGTGACCTATACCTACTATGGGAGAAGAGTACCTTCATGAAATCCGTGTGAATTAGTACCATGGTGTAGTGTTATGGAGGATTATTGTGGAGTACTTGAGTAAATGGAATTCATTAGAAGTACTAAGTGGGAGTGGTAGTATGGGATGCTACTCTCACATTGCACTTGGTATGACCTATATTTCCATGAGTGTTTTGCATATGTTAGCCAAGGGCGTGGATTTGATTTCTAACAAAGTAAGCCTTAGATTAGGTAGTTTTAAGGGTCGCTTTGGTGTGCCTTGAAGGGAGGTGTAATGAGAATCCCTTCTTGGTTCACTTAGGGAGTCTTAGAATAACCTTGGGTTAGGGCAACTTCAAAGGAAAAGGGTTCATATAACTTGGACCGTGCCATTCACTGTAAGGTCTTCATGGTACGAATTCAAAATGTTCACTATGATGCCTTATTCAATTTTATTGCAAGTTTGGCAAAGTTAATTGAAATGTTTCTTTTGTTTACCTTAAGTTTGGTAAGATAGCCATAAAGTGTTAATTGTTGATTCTTATGTGGGTTTGCTTCTAGATTCATGAAGGTTATAATTGAATTGCATAAAAAGCTATCTTTACTAAAATGTCCCTTTTTGCATGTTTTTGCATATGCCATACTTAGTACATTGTTGTACTAACCCCATACTTTTTATACCTTATGAGTATAGGTTGGAAGCCTTTGGAGGATCGAAGTTGGAGCTTGGGAATTCTACCTCTCAAGTCTTGGGTATGTCCTCATATATTCGAGGACATAGTTTTTATGTTTCTTAGTTTCCTTATTAAGACTTAAAAAATGTATTTACTTTATTGTAAAGGGCCGTGTCCCTAAGATTCTAAGTCGTGTCTTTAAGTTGGCTTGTGACGATAAGATTTCTTAGTATTTATGAAAAGATTCCTTTTATTATTATTATCGTGAAAAGTTTTAAATTCCGCGCTACTTTTCATGCTTTATGTTATGAATGCTAGTTAGAGGGCTTGTACGAGACCCCAAAGGGGTCAAGTACGCCCGGTCACGATTCGAAAGTTTTCCCTAACTTCTAGGGGGTGCTTTCGGGTCGTGACACATATATACACTTACCAATCAAATATAAGTAGTAAAGGACATTTAAGAAAAATCATTATAAAACATGTATACGAGTGAAGCATAGCAAAGCAAAACATACTAACTATACCCTTCACAAAGTCACAAGTGCAATGATCAAGTAAATTCCCATGACTCTTAATTAATCAAGTAACCTATCAAGACTACAATTAGCAATTTACCTTACCTAACATGCTCTTCCATTTCATGAAAACATTTTCTTTAATAAAAAGCAACAACCTTATACTCATAAGCATGTTATTCAATGTACAAAGTCATTTACATTATATCACTACTTTACATACATAATATTGACCTCTCAAAGCTCCTATCAAGGCAAACTAGTGCAAGGCTTAAGTAGAGTCCCATACCCCTACCTAAGCTATAGCCAAACCCTTTCAAGTTACTTTGATTAGTCTATATCTTATTCATTCAATTTAGTTTGGGGAAACCTTGTCTTAACCGACATAGACCACATGAGAAAATGTGGAATCCGGTGTCATGAAACGTTACACCGATGGAAGGTGGTGTACCGGCCAAAGTAGAACCTAACATAAACGTAGCTATCTAGGTAGATCCACTAGCTAGTATCCTATGGTGGCAACATAGTTCAAGAACTAAGAGGTAGAGATCCCTATTCATACCCTTAGGTAAAGTGGGCTGCTCCTCATGGGAATCCCTTAAATGACATGTCCCATAAACAAGGGAGTTAACATCACATGGACAACTTTAGGATGATTCTTTCCTTCTATGGATAAGTCATCACCTCCCATTGTCAAGTTCGCTCGGTGCTAAGCTAAGTCCCCATTTAGAGAAGTCTTTAATACTTTATTAATCTTCTCAATTAGTTTAGATAGTAGGGTCAAACCCTTGTATATTCATCATCATAGCTCAATAAGAATTGTATGAGAAATAATCCTTTCATTAACAATTCATATAGGTGAAGTTAGCCCTTACACATCTCATCACAATAGGGCACATCTTTACATAACAACTTCCCTATATCATGTACTCTTAGGCAACCTCACAACCAACCTAAGCATTTCAATTCGATCATCATACCAACCTATCACCTTAAACAAGGTACACTTCAACACAACCTTATCACTTGATGACAAATAATTCACAATTTGAAGTAAGGATTAGGATGATGAAGACTTACCAATACTTTTCCATAGTTCACCAATAAGGGCCTTAACATCAACCCATAGACCAACACAATTTGTTTCATCATACCAATGTAATTCAATAGTCAACATAAGAACTAATTTAAGAGAAATCACTATACCACAAAGCAATACTAAATCAAAGCTTGGTAACATGATATCAAAGTCTATCTTCTTACCATATATTCAATACTCAAGAAATAGGCATGAAGAACTTCCATTCATTACAATATACTCATGATCAATGCAATAACAAACATTAAAGATGATTTAAACAATAATTAGTTCAATTACATCAATCCAACCCAAATTCATATCAATCCCAATACCTAGGGTTAAGGGTTAGGGTCATCTCCCACAAGCTAGACCAAACTAAATCAATTCATCATAATCAAGATACAATACATTATAATCTATTCATTATAACCCAAAGAATACATAAACAACTCAATTCATAACAACAAACTCGAAATTGGATGAAACCCATATGATACTCAACTTTTGAAAAATCTTTGAAGGAGCCCTTTGAGGAAAAAAGTCTCAAAGGTGAATTATATCTCATATCTTAAGATTTGATGACGTTTTGATGGTGAATTTCGTGCTAAATCAGCCCCCAATGATCTCCCCAAGTTGTTCTCCAATGGAGTCTTCCAATAGAGAGAGAAAGTAGAGAGAAGGAAGAGAGTTTTGTTTTTAGAATTGTGATTAGGTTAATGAAGGTTGGGTATTTATAGTGGGGTATTAAGTCACTTAATTAGACTTCCCTTAATCCCCTAATTACCCTTAAGACACTTGATAAAATAATTAACTAAAACTTAAATCCCTGAAAACACTACAGGCCCTCCAGGACGACTCCACGCCGACGAGCCTTCGTGGGCGTGACGGACACGCCCCCCTCTGTCCTGCACGTCCATCGCGTTGGTCAGATACTCTGCAGGCGGTGGCTTTCTTCCTAGAAGCTAAGGCTGGCACGACGGTGGCCTCGACGCCCCATCGCGCCTGTGACGCCCCGTCATGGAGTCCGTCGTGGCCTACTGTCTCAAGGGTCCTCCTCGAGGGCCCTTAGTCGATCCTCGGGGAGTCGTACCCTGACTTTTCCAACATGAAACCATCCCACACTATGTGTTACACCTATTGTTATAAACTTTTACTAAATTCCGACTCTTTAACTTGGTTAAACTAAAAGGACACTCTAGACCTCTTATGAACCAACTTACCAGACGTTATGAACGTTTTGGTTCCAAAACACTTCAACGACTCCATATACGCCTAATTTGGCTAGGAACAATGGTTTAGACCTTAAGGAGCCTGTTTAAGTCTCATCACAAGACTTTGGGATTTCGAAATGTTACATTCAACATCACTCAAGAAGAAGATAAGTACTCATACTTTAATGTACATAGACTTGAGTCAAGTAGATCAACAATGGATACTCATCAGTTAGGCATAAAGCCATGAGGTCCATACTCAACCATACCATGATTAGTTATGTTTAGGGAGGAATGTCCTTCTCTTCAACACACTTACATGTCTCATGAGTTCATACCCAAGAAAGGCACAAAGGTCAATTCATTTTAAATGAGAAGTTCTCAACTTTTAAACTAAAAAATGCTCGAAACTTTCTTCCTAGTGAAGTCAAAATGGTAAATCACACCACGCACATCACAACAATAGGAAGTCATTTCACATAATTTAAATTTCTAGTATGACAATAGCTTTCATAAACATGTATCAATTAAGGAAATTCTTACAATTTATAGGCACACACAAGGACATTGGCTAAACATACGTTCACTTCTCAAGAATGAGCCTACATTCATACTTCAAAAATAATAAAAGTCACATACTTTTCAAGATACTTATCACTTTTCATTTTAAGGAGACTCAACTTCTCATTGACGGATTAAAACACCACACATTAAGAGTGACTTCGACCATGCTTCTTACCTTTTCTCATGAAGCTAACTACACAACTAACATATCAAGATGCACAATTAACATGACCAATCATGAATTTGATCAAAAATCCTTTTTCATGCACTCTAGAATCTTCAAAACATACTCAATATAGTGTCAATCAATACATACATAACATATGGATAACATGAAACTCATACTTTTATGCAAGACTCCTATCATAAACAAACTTCTAGAAACTCTTTAGTTCAAGCTCAAGTAAGAATAAAAGGACAAGATAGGGATATCTATAATCTTACTACTCACATGACCATCCACCAATTAGGGTAAACTTATTTAAGAGTCACTTAACTCCACCTAAGGGTTCACCAATTTTAATAACTAAGCACATCACCCCATTATTGGGATCTAAACTTAAGCAAACCCTTCATCAACATCACCTAAATGTGATTCCCAACCTAAATGGATTTACAACAACTCAACATAGGGGAATCAAGGGCAATAAAATCTTACCACTTAGGCACACTATCTCCCACTTGGGGTAAGCCTACTCACATCATGCATTTACAAATCAAGGCCAAGGCAAGTCAAACCAACCTATAGACTTTTCACACAACATGGTCTAACATCATTGGGGGTTATACTAACTCAAACATCATCATCCCTCTAGGCCTAACACCCAAAGGAAATCCATAATCATCAAGTTAGGTCATACTACCCAACCACTAAGGCCTCAATTATACCAAGGGTCATAAAACATTTAGGGGAAAACAATAGAGGAGACTTATCCATAAGGACTCTTTCTATTCATTCAACACTTAGTGTAAGGTAACTTCTAGGTAATTCCAACCCACATCATCACCCTACAAGGTATGCACACTACCTTCACTTCTAGGATCAACTCAATACAAAAGACTCCAATCCATACAAGGCAACTATGAATAACCACACATATACAAAGGGCAACATGGTAGCATTGAACATATACAAAGGTAATTTGCATCTTTTAGCTATTTACCACCCTTATTAAAAAGAATTTCAATTTTAACCATATCATAAGACTATCATCATGCAAAAACATAAACAAACTTATAATCCAAAAAGGAAGCCCAATTCAACTATAACAACTTCTTTTATAAGCTATAGACTTACCATAACATAAATCTTCACATAACATGTCATTTCACATAGATCTCATATATATCCACAAAGGACATCACATCAACGTATACCAAAGTTCACCTTCACGCATACTCATCAAACGATAAAACCAAGATAAGTATCAATACTCACCTTTTCTCCCTCAAGCATAGATCTGCCATCTCATCCAAAAAATCACATCTAAAAGACTACCGGACAAGAAAACATAAGAGAGAGAACTTATAGAGTTATGTTCTATGGCACGACATGAAAACCATGAAGAAGGGAAACTTTATCGTCCTATAGCCTCTCGCTCATAGATGTGTCGCGACTCACCACCGATGAACGAGACTCTAATAGACGTGGCAATATGTTACTTTAGACCCTAAAACCACTTTTATAACCTCATTCTCTAATACCACGATATTATGTAAAAAATTATAAAACTAAAAGACCATATAGACCAAAAAGAAAATTAACGGAATGTACTTGCTATAATTGTGGAAAATTAGGACATATAGCTAAAGATTGTAAATTACTTAAAAATCCAAAGAAAAAACAAATATCAGAAATAATTATGGAAATTAAAAATATACACAAATACAATATGTAGATTATGACTTAGAAAGTGAAGATAGTATATATGAAATATCATTCTATTCCTGACATTTTCCAATATAATACTAGTGATTTATCAATATTTCTGTCATTAATTGCTACTGAGTAGTTAGCACTTATTAGAAATTTAAATTTTTGATATATTAAATTACCTTTTATTGCACTTATTATACTTTTTTCTATAGGTTGTATAATTCTATCATCTGCTAAATATATTTCTATAGGTGTGTCTATTCCTTCTCTAAAACATGCTTTTATTAATATTTCAGTTCCTCCTAAATGTACATATTTAATTGGATTTTTTGCATTGATCTCTCGTATTTCTTTATTTAAGAAGATATAAGAAAATAGGTGATAATTTGAGTTTAATGTTAGAAAAAGAAACAGTAAAATTGGAAGATAGTTTAACTGCTATGGTAAGAATAGCAAAAGAAAATGAAGAGATAGATAGAAAAATAGAAATTAAAAAAATAAAACAACAAGCGAAAAAAGAAGTACAACAATTAGAAGAAGTAAAAACTACTAAAATAATAGAACTAGAAAAAGAATTGGCAATGTTAAAAGGAATAGACACACCTATAGAAATATATTTAGCAGATGATAGAATTATACAACCTATAGAAAAAAGTATAATAAGTGCAGTAAAAGGTAATTTAATATATCAAAAATTTAAATTTATAATAAGTGCTAACTACTCTGTAGCAATTAATGACAGAAATATAGATAAATCACTAGTATTATATTGGAAAATGTCAGGAATAGAATTAGCAGCAGGAAGTAAAATATTTACAGCCAGATGTAAAAATTTATATGTTTTAACAACAAAACATAAAATAACAGCAAAAAATAAAATAAAAAAAATAAAAACAGAAAACCCCTTTGAAAAGATAGTTACAGTTATAGATAATAATGATTATAGTTATAATGAAATTGATATGGAAGGAGATTTAGAAATAGTACAAGAAAGATTAAGTACATCAAAAAGAACGAACACAAGTTATGAAATACCACAAATATCATAAAAAATGAGTACTTGAAGCTAAAATACCAATAATAAGTAAAAGGATAATAAATAAAGAAATACAAGAGATTAATGCAAAAAATCCAATTAAATATGTACATTTAGGAGGAACTGAAATATTAATAAAAGCGTGTTTTTGAGAAGGAATAGACACACCTACAGAAATATATTTAGCAGATGATAGAATTATACAACCTATAGAAAAAGTATAATAAGTGCAGTAAAAGGTAATTTAATATATCAAAAATCAAATTTATAATAAGTGCTAACTACTCAGTAGCAATATAGAAGTATCATGGCGTACTTGACCTCTCGCAGGTATTATACTAGCCCATAGTTATCATTAATTAAATTTTCATAGGTAAATTAAGTGGATAATATAAAATTTCATTACACATCGTATGCTAGAACATTTGTTCCATTATATACATAAAATATCTTAATACATAGTTAAAGAATCTAAGTCTTTTTGCCATCTTAGACTCAACATCATTAGAATACTTCAGGGAGATGACCCTTATAACATAAGTTAATAATTATACTATTACATAACTTCATAGTAAACCATGACTTAGGAAATCCTTGAACATAAAGATCCCTTTTGTAAGACCCCAAAAATAAGTTAGGGTGTCTAGAGACTAACATGTTTTTATTAATGTTATAAAGTACAAAAATGACTTATAATATGTTTTATAGGCAGTGTGTAAAGTTTTAGGTGATTTGGAAGTCAAACGTCAAGGGACGACCAAGACGTTCGACGACTAGTCACCTATATGCCTCATATGTCTATACATGTTTATAATTCTATGAAATGAGATTATGAAGTCTGAAAATGAGTTATAATGATGTTTAATGGTATTATATGAAGTTTCATGAAGGAGGTCAAACGTCCAAGAACGTCCAAGACGTATGAAAGATAGCGTTGAGACATGCATGTGTGTGTCTTGATGGGGCCTTGCATACTTGGACGTGTTGCGAGTATATTTTTCGGTGAACCTCATGTGGGAGGTATAAAACTTGTTAAGGGTTGTATTTACATTTAAAACATCTGGGTACAACTTCAAAAGTTCCCCGCAAAATGTCCCACAAGAATGACCAAAGGCTGGTCAACACACTGCCTTGGCAGTGTCAATTGACTGACCCAAAGGACGGCCGATTGGTTGACCAACGGCCCGTAGATGAGGTATCGTCGATTGAAACTTATCATGGGCAAGTATCAACCCAAAAACAGGCTAAGGTCTAATCCACTAAACCAAAAGACGGCCAGACGATTGACCAACGCCTAGTCGATGGTGATCCATCGTTTGTGGCCTGCAATCACTGCCATGCGACTGTTTTACTTTAGGGGTGAATGGGAAATTCACACCACGTCTTAAAAAGACCATAATTGATATATTTAGTGATTTTTGGGTGTATTTAATGGATCAAACACGTGAACAACCCATTCCCAATCCCTCCTACACGAAATAAACCTTCCCTCCGAAACCAACTCTCTCTAGAAACCTCCATTGTTGTTGAAGCTCAAGAACAGCTTGTAGATTGGATTCTACTTGGTTATTCAACAATTTTTAGAGGTTTTTAACTAGATAAAGGTATGGTGATCCTTCATCTCTAAGTAACCTTTCAATTGGAGAGTTCTTCTCAAAGTTTTCAAAGATATATCATGATCAAACTTTCAATATTTCAATCTAGCCATGGGTTCTTTCTAAGAATATTTTTAATTTTTAAATCATGATGAATTGATGTTAATGTATTGGTTTAAACGTGAATTGGAATCCAATTTCATTGTGAACACATGTCCCTTCCTAACTCGATTTAGCCCTTGCATGGGCTTTGTGATCATGGCTTATTAATGGCTGAATTGCGATTCTCTTACGTTGAGTTGCTTATATTTACTGGTAATAACGTGAATTGATCATGATTTGATGATGAAGGATCCATGTGGATCCATGTATGAAGATTTGAGCATGCCTAGACTAGCTATCAATTTGATCACTGTAATGTTGACCTTTTTATGAATAAAAGTGGAATTCGATTATGTTGTGGTTCTTGTAGCTACTGCCTTAGGTTAATAAATTGTTTAAATTTTGAATATAAATATGCTATGATTAAAGTAAATAAGGCTTAGTATTAATTGATCTAGGTACTTCTAAGCTATTAAGTAGTAACTTATGATCACTGTAACATTGGTCCTTAATTATATAAAAGTGGATTTCAAATATGTTAATATGCTTAGGTCTACTCTCTAGAATGTATTTTGATGATGAATTATGTGATATAGATAAATTCATGATATCTTGAATAGGATTAACCTAAGTAAGTTCATCTTCCATGAATTCTTTATATGAAGCATGTTTACAGTGATCTCGAACTTATTGGAAATTGTAGTAGGATCTCATCTAGGCTATGATTTCTTTAGCTACTGCCGTAAATAAATACTAATGATACAAGATGATTGATGAACTAAAATAGCGAAGTTACTTGATGATCTATAACCCTCTATTTTCTACCATATATGTGATATAATGTCTTGGATGGTAGCATAACTTTGTAGCAACTTGTACATAGTTTCTTCATGATAAAATGATTGTTTAGCCACTGACTATAATGTATTAATTATGGAAAGGGTGTATTGATCAATGATGATCAAAGTATAATGAAATGGTAAGAATGGCTCTTCCTCTCTATTTTTCTTATAATATTGTAGTTGATAAAGCCTTGTATGGCATTGCGTGGTATGGTTCACTTATGGTGGCGGTGTTTACTTTATTGTCATTATATATATGTTGAACATGTCCTTGAAGTCAAATTGATGAATATATGAATGAGTGGTTATGATGATCACCTTATGTGTAAGTTGTTACTAGTCTTCTGTTATAGTTGTGAATCTAGGTTATGTTACTATTGTTATGTTACTATTGTTATGAGCATGTAAATGATTATGCTAAGATCATGTGTAGGTGCTTCTATTAATGAAGTGTTGATGATTGATGACTCCTACCCATGAACCCCCATGTGAATGTGTAAATAGCTAAAGTTAGGAGTCTTGATTTTATTGTGATGATTGTCTTGCCTCCTATGTTATTGTGTGTGTTTTGGTCTATGCTTAAAAGAGTATTGTGGTCTTAAGAGGGTGGCTGCCTCAATGTGTTGTTGATATCCATTATGTGATCATGTTGACCAATGTACACACACCCTCACCCGACATGCATGCTTACAAGTAGTATAGGTCATGGTGTCTAAATGAAAGGTAAATCTCATATTTACTAACGTCTACTATTATACATGCTAATCTTGAGTCCATGAAGGTGTTATGAACATGTCTTATATGTTATAATGTGAAGTATGTGGTATGATGAAGTATGATGATACCTAGTATCTAAATGTGTTTATATGAAAGCATGATTCCTATAGTTACACTTGTACACTTATGCATGAATGAAATGATGTATGTCCATGTGTGGGAATTATGTGTTATGTGAAAGGTTTGCTCACATATAAGTATTCACAAAAACATGTATGAAGATAAAGTAAAGAGAGGGGCCTTGAAAGGTGTATTCATGTGTTACCCTAAACTAGATGGTGCTTTACAATTTCTATGTCCATGTGAAGGAATTTCCTCACATGATTTAGGTTGATGAACTTTCATCTATGACTTATGTTTTATAAAGAAATGATAATAAAGGCTTTTTCAATAAAGGGAACTTAGCATAGCACCGAGTGAACTTGTATATGAGTGTGTGTCCCTTTCCAATGTAGAAAGGTAGGTGTACCATAAATCTCATGAGGTGGAAAGCCTCATAGACCAAGGGCATAGAGGGATGTTTCGATGATAGCCTCCAAGTTCAATAACTATGTTGCCACCATAGGATACTAGCTAGTGGATCCACCAACAAAGTTATGTCATGTTTGGTTTTACTTTGGCCGGTAGACTACCTTCTTTCGGTGTGGGGTTTCATGACACCGGATTCCATGTTTAGCATCTCATGGTCTATGTCGGTTAAGGCTATAGTTTCCCTAAAGTAAAATTGACAATGGAAGTAAAGTAAGGACCCTAACTAGGATAATCTAAGGGTTGTTGCTTAGTGTAGGTGGGGGTATGGGACTTCACCTATGCATTGCACAAGTGACTCTTGAGGGAAGTCCTAGGAAGGTGTTCTAATGCATGTGTCTATGATATGTCTTTATGTATGGCATGGTAGTGTTTGTCTACTTGTTATGAAGATGAGCATGGTATGAGTTTATATGATGTTATCTTATCCTTATATGCACTATGTTGGTGTAAATGACTATATGATGAAGGTCTTGTATTGACATGAACGAAGTTGTCTTCACTTATATGTTGATGTATGAATTGAATGTTAAGGTTTGTGGTCTCATGATGGGTTAACTACGTATGTGTGAGGTTATGGGGCTTCACATGTACATTGCACTAGTAGACTAAGATTGGGTTCATGAACAAGGTCTTTGAATGTTATATGTGAAGTGAAATTGGTATATGTGAATAATGAGTAAGGTTCACTGTAATGCCTTATGGTCTTGACTAAATGTGTCTTGTAATGGGCTATACTTGTATGATGGTATGTGTTGAATTGTGTATATTGTATGTATGGTTTCTTTGTGTCCTTAAAGTGATGCATTGCACTAAGTATCACTAGAGGGTTACTTGGAAGGTTGATGAATTAAAAGAAAAAGGGTTCACTGTTAAGGGAAAGGAGGTCAGTGTAAACTGATCTCAATTATGACCTAAATTCTATATGTGATTTTATATGATGTTTGACCTTTGATTATGTTTCTGTGAAGTATGTGAATGATATAAATTCTATTGTTTAAAGGTTTTATGAATATTTACTCAAAATGGCATGGAGTATGATTTAAAATAAAATGTCCCTTTCAAATGCATGTTTTTTCATGGTTTCCATACTTAGTGCATTCTTGTACTAATCCCATTCTTCTCTACTTTTTACACAAAGTGTAAGTGAATGTCTTGAATGGTGAAGAGCTTGATAGATGATTTCCAAGCTCGATGAAAGGAATCCTTAAGTTCAAGGATCTCCTATTTATACTTACTGTAAAGTTTAATGAATGATATACTTAAGTTTTATGTGTTAAGGGTAGTGTCCCTAATGTATTATAATGTTGTTGAGTCTATGATGTCAAAGAGACTTAAGGTCTAAGTATGTAATATGATATTTTTTCTATATATGAAGTAAATTTTCTAACATATGATGTGCTACAAAAAGTTTTAAATTTTCTGCTAAATTTACTATGTCAATGCGATGAATGATAACTATGGGCTAGTATAAGACCTCCAAGAGGTCAAGTACGCCATGTTATTTCTAGAGGGTGCTCCCGGATGTGACACCTTTCCTTGAGCTAGGGGAACACACATAAAGCCCTTCACCATATATAGACATTCTTTAAGCATCCATAACCTATATTTTGTGTAAAAAGGTGAAGAAGAATGATGTTAGTACAAGAATGCACAATGTATGGCAACCATGCAAAACATACATTTAAAGGGGACATTTACTTTGAAACCACGCATCGTGCCTTTTGTAAGAGCTTCATAAAATTTGATACAATAATGATCATGTCATTCACATACTTATTTTAGGCATATACCATAGTCACAACATCACATAAAACCATACATTACATTTAATGCATATTAGTCACCACTTTACAGTAAGCTTAACACAATTACAGTAAGCACATTCATTTTACAGTAAGCTTTCTTTCTCTTTAACTTCTTAATTTCCCAAGTAATCCCTCTAGTGATACTTGGTCCAACGCATGAATAATGTCCCATTCCACTATCCACACTCAAGCATCACCTTAGGACCACAAGGAAATCATACATACAACTTTCAAACGCAACACATACATTCATAGGACCATTTCATATAACTAGCCATATACTTCACATTAGACACAACAGATTGTATGGACCATTACAGTAAACCATAGTCAACATTCACATATGCTAACTTCACTTCACATAGACCATGATAAGACCATACTCACAATCCCAATCTAAGTCTACTAGTGCAATGTACATGTGAAGCCCCATAACCTTACACATACTTACTAAACCTATCATGAGATTACAAGCCTTAACATGTACTTCAAAAACCAACCATAATACTATATCCAAATACATGAATACCAAGTAGGAATTTCATCATATAGTCAATAAGACCCACATTATGCATATAAGGAGAAACCTCATCATATAAATCCATTAGGACACATACCATGCATATAATCACAACACGTAGAGGACACTACAATGTTATGCATAAAAAACATAAACACAATCATATACATTAGAACACCTTCCTAGAACTCTCTTCAAGAGCTACTTGTGCAATGCATAGACAAAGTCCCATACCCTCACCTACACTAAGAAACTTCCCTTGGGTTATCCTAGTTAGGGTCCTTACTTTACATACATTGTCCATTTTACTTAATTAAACTATAGCCTTAACCGACACTAAGACCATGGGTTCTAGACATGAAATATGGTGTTGTATAACGTCACACCAAGAAGAGGTGCTCTACTTAGCCAAAGTAGAACATTAACATCATGCTAGCATATTAGGTGAAATTACTCTCTAGATCCTATGGGGAAAGCATAGTTGCGGAACTTTGAGGCATATATGGAAACCCTCTTTATAACTAGTGAGGCATTGTATTTATCCACCTCATGAGAATTATGGTGAACCTACCTGCCCACATTGGGAAAGGACACCCTTCATATTCAAGTTCACTTGGTGCTAAGCTAAGTTCACTTTATTGAAAGCCTTTATTATTCATTACTTTATAAAAGTAGGCTTTAGGAGATTGACCCCCTATATGCTTAGCTCATAGGTCGTAGATGAGAGAGTCCTTTCATCAACCTAAATCATATGAGAAGCCCTTTCACAATGACATAGCATATTGAAGTGCCATCTAGTTTAGGATACCCTTAAGAACACCTTTCAAGAGCCCCTCTATTGACTAGATAATCATACAAGCATCATGAACATACTTTCATGTGTCTGAATGCATATATGTGAGCAAACCTTTCACATAAACACCATTAGGCCACACATGTTCATACTTGTACTTCATTCATGCATAAGTGTATAGGTGTAACTATATGCACGATCTTTTTTATATAAACACATTTATACATCATGCACATTCACCCTTCATTATATCATATAAAACATGTTTATAGCATACGATTCATACGCATAACATGCTCATGCATTCATATTCATGTACATAGATAACAACCTAGGAACTATCCTATCAAGGCACACATGTGCATGCATAGACAAGGTCCCAAACCCTTGACCATACTAATACACCTATCAAGTCATCCTAGTTAAGAGATATATAACATACTTCATGGGCATACATTTTACATGCATAGTAGTATATGTTAGTGCATATGAGAATATCCTTTCATTAGACACCATGAGCCTATACTACTTGTACGCATGAATGAGGTGTGAGTGTGTGTACATTGGTCAACATGAACACATAATGGATATCAACAACATATTGAGGGAGCTACCCTCTTAGGACCACAAAGCACATCCAAGCATAGACCAAACAACACATATAAATGAATAGACCAGTCTTACAAAATCTCTCTAGCTTTGATCATAAATTATCAGTACTCACAATTCATAAATAATACAAAAATAGGGTGGTAGCTGAAGGTATCATAACATAAGCGAAATCATGCTTCATCTACCCTAGAATTGAGTTCACATTATGTACATTGCATTATCAATCAATAGGGGTTACAAAAACATAGATCAATCCTTACCAATTCATCAAGCATGGATCCATATTGGATCAACTACACATTATTCATCATCACATTACATCATAGGCAGTAGCTTAATCAATTTATCATAATTGAATCTCATGACAATCATTCTAGCATTAAGATCACAAGATACTACATTATAGGCTAAATCTAGATTGGGATGGATCATGGGTTCATCATGAAATTGGATTGAATTTAACATGAAAAGAAGTAGATAATCATCAAATCATCATAATCATACTTTCGAAATCCTTTTGAGAAGGAACCCATGGATAGATTGAAAGATAGGAAGTGTGATCATAATTTCTCTTTGAAAACATTGGAAGGAACTCCTTAGAAGAAAGACTGACTAAGGATGAAGGGATAACCATACATAATTGTAGGAGACAACCACCAAATCTTCATGAAGAATCCATGGAAATCCAAGCTGCAAGCTATTCTTGAACTTCATCTCCAATGGAGATTTGTAAAGAAGTTTTGTTTTGGGAGGGAAGTCTAATTATTGAGAATTGAATTTGGAATGGGGTTTTGATCTTAATATCAAACTTAATATACCCAAAACCCCATAAAATAACAGCCTACGGTTAGGTTAGGATGTGGGGTGAATTTTCCATTCACCCCTTCACTTAACACTGCGCCTGGCAGCTTGTTGCAGGCTGCATCGACATACATCCATTGACGCCCAGTAAGCCCAATGATGTTTCGTAGGTGGCCACTGTCGTTTGGGTTTTATGGCTGTCCGTTGGCTAAGATTCCTCCATGAAGTGTGGACGACGCCTTTCCATCGACGGGGCGTAGGTCCACCTACGAGGCGTCGTTCATGGCCTTCTTTTGACACTGCAGTGTCTAGGCAGTGTTTGGGGTCCTCCGGACTTACTGAGGTGAGGAAACCCATGTGGGAGGCCCGACTTACTAAACGTGAGACCTCTATCTCATTTACGTTCCCTTTAGGTTCTATGCATATATTCCCTTTAATAATAATCTTATTTTATCATACGAGTTCACATTGGTCCTTTATACACACCTATGTAAAAATATTATCATATTAGCTCATAGGTCATCACAAGTGAGAACAATCCTTTCACTTTAGACACCACATCACAAGCGAGTAAACTTTTCATTTAACACTATTATAATCATGAGAAACTACTTTCAATCATATAATAATCGTATCATAACATCCATACATAATTCATGTCTAATTCAATGTCTTAGGGTTAAGGATGATGAATATTTAGCATCAACATCACAATCACACATTAGACATAGAAGCATTTCTATCTAAGTAACTCATACTTCTTAATTGAATCCAAGAAGAACAAATCAACATACCTCTTTGTCCCTTCGGAGAACCTTCATACTTCCGTTACAAAGAATACATGACCAATTGCATAAACAAGGTCAATTTAAGAAGCAATTACATAATTAACAACAATGTAGTCAATCTACATGTTCATAATCTTCACAACTCACCATATCAATTCAAGGTTTCTATGAAATTAGGGAAATGACATGGGTCTAGGGAAAACTCATAAGAAATCACCAATTTACCATCAATACATACTTAAACAAAATAATTCATCATAATTCAACATAATTGATTCACAATTTCGTTTTTCAAAGAAGACCTATGTGAGAGGAAAAACCCTAGTTTTGGGAGATTTAGAAATCATCTTTTGGAGGGACCTCTTGGGGAGAAGTATCGCAAGAGTGAAAGAAACCATACCTTATAGATGAACAACCACGAAACTTGAGTAGAATCTTGAGGGATTCGGTTTTCTTCTTCAACCTTCAAAGCTTCTTCAATGGAGATTGGGTAGAGAGAGAATGTACAGAGAAGGGAGAGCTTTTGGGTTTTGATTTGGGGATTTTTTTTGAGTGGGAAATTATGAGGGAAAACTCAATGAAAATCAATATATAAAAATGAATGAAAATCAATATATAGACCTCCGATAAAATACCCAAAAGACTCCTCACTTAAGTTGACCTTTTAATGAAGTCAAATTCAAATTCAAATTTAAGATTTTTCGTCAGGGAACAAGTCCGCATCGCATAGCTGTTCCCGTATTATTTTAGAAATTAATTTTTGAGACAGTAAAGTCTCTGAAGTGCCCGTGTCGTAGGCCAAATATTTTCCCACGGGTGTTCCATGTCCGCGATGCGGACTGGCTCCCTCCATGTGCAATTGCTTGCTGCCTTTTGGAACCTTTCTTGGCCAAAGGTGAGGTCCCTTCATGGACCCCTATGGAGATCTTTGGCGGGTTGAACCTGGACGTTTTGATCCTATATACATCATTTGACCTATTTAAAGTCTTTTTAAAAGTTGTAGACTGCATATGACACTCCCCAAACCTTCAGAAGACCTATGGACGTTTACTAGTTCAACTTGCACTAGTTCCTGGATGTCAAGGTCGTTTTGGCGTTTGGTTCTATTAAATCCTAATTAGTTTTAATACTTTATTTAGGTGTAAAACATCATTATACAACTTATGAGGTTCTAGTACAGTTCATGGAAATTACAGGGTGTTACAATATCCCCTCATTAGGAACATTCGTCCCCGAATGACACCTTAAACCTTCTATTGGGAAAGAGGAGTAGACTCAAGACTAGCAGCCCAACAACAAACAATATCATAATGAGTCACAGCTCATAAGAGGAATTTTTACTCCTTTCAACATATAAGCATAATATCAACATATAGGAGCTTACTCCACATTTCATAACACATAAGAGCTAATCATTTACATCATATAAGGAGGAACTACCTTCTCCATATTAACACTAACTCATATTCCACTTTCCCAACTCTTTTCAAAATCTTATAAGGGCGCACATAACGGGGACTAAGTTTCCCTTCTTTCCAAACCTCATCACCCCTTTCATGGGTTAAATTTTCAAATAGACCCTATCTCCTACTTCGAAATCAAGGTCCCTCTCTCTATTGTTGACATACGATTTATTCCGACCATAAGCCATTTTCAACCTCTCTCTTATGAGTCGGACCTTATTCGAGGCCTCATACACTATTTTGAGGCCAAAAAAGCAAACTCACCCACTTCGAACCATCCAATCGAGGACCGGAACATCCTACCATAAAGTTCTTCAAAAGGTGCCATACCAATACTCGCATGGTAGCTATTGTTGTAGGAGAATTCTATCAAAGGTAGGTGATCATCCCAACTCCCTTTGAAATCAATCACACAAGCCCTCAACATGTCTTCAAGAGTTTTGATGGTGCGCTCTGCTTGTCCATCCGTTTGATGGTGGAAAGCGGTACTAAGCTTAACGTGGGTACCAAGCCCGCTTTGGAAAGGTCTCCAAAAGTGAGAGGTAAATTGGGCACCTCTATCCGAAATAATCGACAAAGGGGCCCCGTGCAACTTCACAATATCCTTAATATACAATTTAGCATATTTCTCCTCTGAATAAGAAATTTTTATGGGAATGAAGTGGGCTGACTTGGTCAACCTATCCACTATGACCCAAATGGAGTCATGTTGTCAACGTGTGCGAGGAAAACCTACCAGAAGGTCAATGTTGACATCTTCCCACCTCAAAGTGGGGACGTCAATATCTTGGGTTAGACCTCCCAATCCTTGATGCTCTCCTTTGACTTGTTAACAATTATATCACCTAGCCACAAAATTAGATATCCCTCTTTTCATTCCAATGCACAAATAAATATCACGCAAGTTATGATACATCTTCGTGGCTCTCGGATGGATGGAGTATTGGGAGCCATGAGCGTCTTCCCTGATTCTCTCCATTAAACCATCCACGTCCGGCACACATAACCTTTCTTGGTATCTAATTACCCCATCCTTCCTTTGGGAGAAAGATTCATTATTTTTCTTAAGGAACGATTCTTTCAACTCCACCAATAAATGATCTATATGTTGCTTGGACTTTACATCAACCACTAGAGACGACTCGGAGTTATGACGACCATAAAACCACCCTTCAAAGATTACTCTAGTCCGACACCCAATCGGGACAACCTATTAACATCCTTCACTAATTATTTCTTCTCATCGACAATATGAGCCACACTACCAATGGACACTGGGCTTAGCGCATCCACAATCACATTAGATTTCCCGGGATTATAAAAGACACTCATATCATAATCCTTTAAAAGTTCTAACCATCTTCTTTTGCATATATTCAAGTCTTTTTGAGTGAATAGATATTGTAGGATCTTGTGATCCGTGAACACATCAGCATGTACCACATAGAGATAGTGCCTCCAAATTTTCAAGGCAAATACTACGGCCGTAAGCTCAAGGTAAAAAGTTAGGATAATTCTTCTCGTATGGCTTGAGTTTTCTAGAGGCATACGCTATAACTTTGCCATTTTTCATGAGCACACATCCTAGACCTAATCGGGAGGCATCACAATAAACCACAAACCCTTCGGTACCCTCCGGCTAGGTGAACACCAGAGCGGAGGTGAGTATATCTTTCAATAATTTGAAGCTCTTTTCACAAGATACCAACCATTCAAACTTGGACTTATTTTGGGTTAAGGACATTAATGGAGATGCAAAATATGAAAATCCCTCAACAAATCTCCTATAGTAACCGGCCAACCCTAGAAATATTCGGGTGTCGGTAGGACTCAAAGGTCTAGGCCAACTTTTGACCACTTCCGTCTTCCTCGGATCAACCTCTACCCTTTACTAGAGACAATGTGACGAAGGAATGAAACTGATATCAACAAAAATTCACACTTACTACACTTAGCAAAAAGTTGGTTATCCTTGGGAACTTGAAAAACTATCCTCAAATGGGTCATATGATCATCCTCACTCCTAGAGTATATCAAAATGTCATCAATGAAGACAATCAGAAACAAATAAATATACTTTCTAAAAACTCAATTCATAAGATCCACGAAATCCACCGGGACAATGGTTAGACCAGAGGACATAACTAGGAATTCAAAGTGACCATATCTTGTTTGGAATGCCCTTTTTGGAATATCAACCTCCCTCACTCTAACTTGGTGATAACCCAATATCAATTCAATCTTTGAAAAGTAACTCGCTCCTTGAAGTTGATCAAATAAATCATCAATTCTAGGGAGAGGATACTTATTCTTTATGATGACTTTGTTCAATTGACGATAGTCAATACACATTCTCATAGACCCATCCTTCTTCTTCACAAACAATATCGGGGTACCCCATGGATATATGCTTGGTTGAATAAAACCCTTATCTACTTAATCCTTGAGTTGGGACTTTAGTTCTTTCAACTCGCCCGGGGCCGTCTGAGAAGGAGGGATTGAATTAGGTTGTGTATCCGGCAATAAATCTATGTCAAAGTCAATTTCCCGTTCGGGAGAAATTCTGGGCAGGTCATCGGGAAAGACATCCAGAAATTCCTTCTCTGCGGGCACCGAATCTAAGGGAGGGACATCAGATTCAAGACCCTAACTCTAACTATGTGGTAGAGACAACCCTTTCCAATCAACTTGCAATTTGTTAGACACAAAATTATATTACCCGTAGGATTTGACTTTCCTCCTCTCCACTCAAAAATGGGTTCATTTGGAAATTGAAATTTGACTACACTTGTCCTACAATAAATTGAGGCAAAGCAAGCATGCAACCAATCCATTCCCAATATGACATCAAAATCTAGCATATATAGTTATATCAAGTTAACTAATGTAATAGGCAAGGAAATAGGACAACCTTTGTAGACACTTTTAGCCACCACGGAATCACCCACCAGGGTAGAAACCGTAAAGGGTTCGTCTATGATATCAGGTAGTATATAAAATTTCATGGATACAAGAGGGGTCACAAAAGACAATGTATCACCAAGATCTAACAATGCATATACATTAAAGAAAAATAATTGTAACATGCCGGTAACCACTTCCGGAGAGCTCTCTGGATCGCCTCTGGATTGGAGAGCATAAAAGTGATTCTCTTTAGGGGCATCCGGATTAGGGGCACTAGCTTTTGTTTGAGCACTTTACCTTTCTTGAGCCTTAATCATATGGAAATCTCTCTTCATGTGACCACTCTTTCCACAACCCTAGCAATTACCCGTTCCAACTAGGCACTTACCATCATGTTTTTTACAACATTTTGAACAAAGAGGCTTCTCAACATAAGAACCACCACCTTTCCCCTCTTGGGGCTTGGGAGTAGATACCTTACCCTTGGTGACTCTTGGAGCATTAGAAGGTACTTTGTTGGAAAATATATTCTTGAACTTTTGTTTGTCTTGCACCTCAAATATATTCTTGGAATAATTCCCATCTTCGGTTCATGTCTTCTTCATCTCCCTACCAACATGCTTATGTTTTTGCTCCTCAATTTGTTTGGCATGAACCATGAGTCGAGAAATGTCCATGTTAAGAATCAACATAGATGACCTACATTAATTAACCACAAGATCGGAGATCCCCATAACAAATTTTTTCATCTTATCCCTAGAATCTACAACCATAGTAGGATCATGCTTTAATTATTGAGTGAGCTTGAGGCTATACTCCTGCACGCTCATACTGTAACACTCTGAAAATCTAAGACATGTTCTAGAGACTAACATGAGTGTATGAAGGTTGTGTCACTGTCTTAAGTTCAATTATAATGTATATAAGTCATTTGGGAAGTGTAGGAATCAAAACGTCAAAGAATGTCCATGACGTCCGGAAACTAGTTGAAGAGGTACTAGTGCCTTAGCCTATTTGACTACGTTTTAAGAATCTAAAAATGATGAAATTAGGTGTTAAGGGGTCTAACACGTATTGGAGTTATTTTATATTATAAACATCCGGGTACGACTCTTCAAGGACCAACCAAGGGGCCTTGAGGAGGGCTCTTGCATTTGTGACTAAAAGATGTCAAAAGATAGTGTTCACCAACATGGACCATTAACGAGGCATGGTCGAATCGATGGGGCGTCGATGGCCACCGTCGATGTACACATATCCATTTTGGACAAGGATTCATTTGGAACAGTCTCTGTCACCAATGACGGACCAACAAAACGGTTGGTCCCTTGGCTGTCGTTTGACAAATGGCTCGTGGTTGGGGTGTCGTCTGTCAAGACTGTTTTGCTGCACGTTGTTAGGTTAGTTAAATTAATTAATAAGGTGGTTAGTTAATTAGTTAGGGGTTAAGTTAGGTCTATTTAAGTTAGTTAATGACCTATATAAAGATGCTAACCTACTTAAAATAACCTAAGCCCTCATAATTCCCAAAACCCAATTGATTTTCCTTATCGCTTCTTTCTCTTTCCCAAGTAGAAGAACACCATAGAAGACCAAGCTAAGGAGGATTTTAGGGTTGCAAAGGAACAATGTTTTTCCATCAAACATCATCAAGTAGTAAGGTATGGGATTCCTTTAACCTTTGGGATCTCTTTCCCCAAAGGGTTCCTTCAAATTGATTTCGAAAAGATGAAATTCAAGTCGGTTTTCTTCCAATACGAAATTGATCTTGTGAATTTCTTTGTTTATGATTTATTTTGGTTATTATGAGTAGATTAACATGTATTATGACTCGATTAGATTAATTCTTGATGTATTGGTCTAGTTTGTAGAAGATGTCCTTTTACCCTTAACCCTAGGTTGTGATCTTTAATTGAATGATCTAGTATTGATATAATTGGCTTGGTTAATGTGTGAATAACCATTCTATGTTGTTATTATGATAATTTATGAGTAGATGGTGATATGTTGTAATCCACTTATGCTAGTTCTTGATAAATTGACCTAGGTTGTGAAGTAGATCATGAACTTGACCCATGTCTTTAATCCTAGGTTATGAAGTAGTAATGAATGGTTGTGTAGTGATTCAATTGACTTTATTATTTTGTTGGTTACTATTATGTGATAGTATTACACCCATTGTAGTTTGAATTGGATGGTTGATGGTAAGACCTTGATGATGACTTATGAAGGAGACTTGGTAAGTCTTGTGATCTCAACCCTTTACTTCGATCATGATTACTTGTGTTTAGTAATAAAGTTATGTTGAAGTATACCTTATAATTAAGATTGATTAGGGTTGGTATGATGTTGAATTAAAATGTCTTTAACCATGGATTGTGAGTTGTTGGATAAGATGTAAATGGTATAAGGATGGTGATAACTTACCAATGTGTCTTATCATGATGTGATTTAAATGGTATAGGGATGGCGATAACTTACCAATGTGCCTTATCATGATGTGATTATGTAAATGTGCTAATCTCTCATGTATGAATTGTAATGAAAGGAAAATACTCATGCAATTCTTATTGAGATATTATGATGATTATATAAGGGACAGACCCTATGACCTATATTAAGCTATGATCATTAATAAAGGATTAAAGACATTTCAAAAAGGAACTTTATCTTAACACCGAGTGAACTAGAGTGAGGAGTGTCCCTTCTCACATAGGGAAGGTAGGATCACTAATGTACTCATGAGATTGGAGACTATAATGCATGTAGCATAAAGAGGGTCCCAACTACATCTGCTAGTTCTTGAACTATGTTTCCACCATAGGATTACTATCTAGGGAATCCACGTAGTTGATATGTTTATGTTTCGGTACTACCTTGGCAAGTAGTCCCTATATATGGGCAAATATGTACCCTAAATTGGATGGCAAGCACAAATATCATACAAATATGACAAAGGATAAATATGGTAAGAGTACAAGAACAAATATAGCCCTTTTCCATTTCTATTATATAGATTTAATGATTTTTTATAGGTGTAGGACTCTGTTACACCAGATTCCACATTATATCATGTGTTCAATGTCGGTTAAGGTAAGATTTTACCAAAAGGTAAAATGAAGTAACATAATGAACTCTAACTAGGATGACCTAAGGGGTTTAGCTTAGTCTCGGTAAGGGTATGAGACTCTACCTATACATTTCACTAGTTAGCCTTGAGGGGGTTCTTGGAAGGATGATCTTATTCCTGTATATGTTTATAAATGTAAATGATATGTATATGATGATCGTAAATGTTAATGACATTATGTGATGTTGGTTACTCTTATGAATATGTGTTTGGTCGCTATTGCTAAAATATGAAGTTATGTACTCTTAATGTTATACTATATGAAGTTGGACATTGTTTATGGTTCTTGTTAGGTTACTTGATTGAGTAAGGTTATGGGGGCTTTGTTTAGTTATTGTCCTACTTTAATTAATGAGGATTCATGAGTAATGGTCTTGCTTTGGTTATTGTATTATGACTTGATAATAGAGTTGTCTTGATTATGTGCTCAAGTATGTTGATATGCATGTGACTTGACTATACTTAGTATTTTTGGTGTTGTGATGTGCATGGTCTTGACTTAATGAAATATGTACTACTGATTTATATTGTATCTTGAATGTGCATAAGTCTTTCAAATGTAAGATATCATGCTTTAATGAAATGTCCCTTTTTAGCATGATTTTATGATTGTGTGTACATGTGATTCTATACTTAGTACAAGTGATGTGGTAACCACATTTCTCCCTTTTCCCCCAACATTTTAGGTTCCGGTCATTGAAGGGCTTGTGAAGACTTTTGAAGGAAGACTTGGAATACTCACTCTCAAAGTTGGGTAGGTCCTCACCTTCCGAGGACAATGCTACTATCAAGTTATTGATGTTGTTCTAGTTATAAGACTTCTAGCTCTTTCATCTTCATTTGAGTACTAAAGATTGTATCACCTATATGTGGCTTTATTGTATTGATGTATGGGCTATGCCCAATTGTTATACTCTTGTTGAGATGGCTATGAGATGACAATTCCGTTTGAAGACTATGTTAGATCGTATATATATGTGTGCAATAAAAGTAGAAGACTATGTAATCTTCTTATACAAAGGGTATATGTATACTCGATATGAATTTATTATATGTATGCGAGAGGTCTATATACACTTCATGATAGATAGAAGAAATGTTTGAAATTTTACGCATTTTAACCTATGAATGTAATTATGTAAACTAATAGGCTACTATTAGTCCTATTCGAGGACGACTACACCAGTTACGTCTGGGGGTGCTCTCCGGATGTGACAACTACAAATGTAGGATCCGGCCATTGAGCTTATAGAAACCCTTTGAAGACTACTTGGATATTCCCAAGTGTTCGGTATGTCCACACCTTCCGAGGACAATGCCATTATCAAGCTATGGATGTTGTTCTAGTTATAAGACTTCTAGTTTCTTTCCATTTAATTTGATGATGTTTGTTGCATATCCTATATGAGGCTCTTTGTCTTAATGAAGTATGGGTTAAGCACAAAGTTGTATTCGTTTTAGATTGTTTAATATGAGACATACTATACACTTCTTATGAGATTATGTTCCTATATTATGTATGTGAAATAAAAGTAGAAGCCTATGTAGTGCTTCCTATTGCGAGGAGTCTATGTAAACTCCCTAAATATATATTATGTGTAAGTGAGAGGTCTAAGTAAACCTCAATGTTATCACGACCCGAGAGGACACCCTAGAAGATATGGTGTTCTCAAATCGCGATGCGACGTACCTTACCTCTTGGAGGTCTTATACAAGCCCTTTCAAATAATTCATCGCATATACATATATGAAAAGTAGTGCGGAATTAAAACATTTCACAACATTCGAATAGTCTTTAAAAATATCTTTCATATAAAAACCATAGGAAATACTAAGTCTCATGTTATCAAATATTAGACTCAAAATATACTTGGGACACGACCTATAAAATCAAAATATAATACTACTAAGTCTATTACAATTCTTTAATAAAAGAATTCTAAGATAGTGATGCCCTCGAGTCAAATGAGGACATACTTCAAACTTGCTTGAAAGATCCTATAATCAAAGCTTTGCTCTAAAATTCACCTTCACCTATGAATAACTTTAGAGATAGATAAAAGTATGAAATTAGTACAAACAAATGTACTAAGTATGGCATAATGCATAAAAATCATTATAACGGACATTTAATGGAAATATGCTATTTTTGAATAAAACATCATAGTATGAGCACAAGAACAACTTTTAACACCTTAGAAACACATAATACATCATAGAAACATTTTACCATATTTTAAGAAATATTATTGTAAGCTATGATAAATTACAGTGAATCAAAACTCAACTTTACAGTGAACCCATTTAACATTCAACCCTCTCACTAAAAGCTATCCTAAGACTAACTTATGTGAGAAAAAGAGAGACCGCCCATACACCCTCTCTAAGAACACCTAAATGATCCTTAAGACCACCTATAATAAGATAAAGACACTTACAATACACCAAAACACATATCATGAGATCCTCCTACCAAAAGTAAATCTTAGTCCCCCTTGAGTGTGTTGTGAAGTGACCGCCCATACAATACCTTCACACACACCTAAGAGATCCTTTAGACTACCTAAGATAAGATCATTCTCACTTCATTAATCAACCTTCCTATCTAGAGTCATTCTTAAGACTTCCCTAGGTATGACATGAATAGACCATCCTTTATGCCCCGCCCCCTTCACACTTCTAGGTACTTATTTAATAACATACCTTCTACTTAAGTCATTACTTCCATTATCTAATTTAAGAGACATCCAACACATATAAGGAAATTCAGGTAATGGTCTTGGAAAAACCTAGGGACTCACTTACTAATATCTTTTAAAGTCTAATTGTGCGATGCCTAGATAACGTCCCATAAAACTACCTAAAATTCATAGAACTTATCCAAATCTAATAGCTATCCCACATGATGAGAATAGGCAATAACCAATATATACCATGGTAGCTAAGCATGGAATCCAGAGCTGTAAACTACTCTAATGGAGGGTATTCTACTTGCCAATGGTAGAACTTGGACACATCCCATGTAGGCACATGGTTAAGAAATATGAAGGGTTTCTTTGTTTTGTATTCTCATCTAAAATAGAGCTACTTCCCAAACCATACTCACTCGATGCTATCCTTTGTTCCCATAGAGTATTTTCAATAAAGGATCACATGAAGAGGTTCCATATCTAGTTCACAACCAAATCACATTTCAGCTTACCAAGGAGGTCCTCTAAGGTTTCCTTACAATGGTTAAGATGATAGCTCAATAATTTTCCTAAGAATGATTTCATGCCATTCCAGCAAACCATTTCTATGTCCACCATTCACACAAGAAAGATACTAGTACGACTTTCGATTCAAGGATATCATAACCATATTTTTCAAAGGTTCCACATAAATAACCCTCTTTACAACATTCAAGGTCATGATCTATTCATACATGTACATTCAAGACTAAGGGTATTGTAACTTACTAAGTCAAGGTTTCATACTCATTCATGTATCAAGCAAGGGACATAGGTCTACCTAAACAAGACACACTTCACTTTACCTTAACACGTATAGCACATCTTCCAAGTAGCATATAAGAACAACAAAGTCAAATTTAGGTCACCCTATACACTGATATAGAACCTTCAATATAGTCATCATGAGACTCATATAACCAAGTAGGATGAATCATGCATCAACCCTAAGACTAGACACATAAGGAGATAATCATAGGCTAACATGATCACCTAATAACATCAATAGAAGAACACATACTTTCTCATTACTAACAAGTAGATAGACATGATCATACTTTACATAAATCAACTACACAAACCATCATCATATATCATGTAGTACCGACAAGGCCATGATCATCATAATACATAAGGTAACGCCGACGAGGCCACATAATTCATAATTACAACACATAGCACCATCATCATAAGTGGACCATACCAATCAAAGTATAAATCAAGACCTAATTTACATAATACAAAGAGAATTAGGGCAGCGTACAACCAATCCATTCCCACCACTTCAATCCATAGCTAAATCATCCAATGCAATACCAAAAGGCCCTTACCCATGGACAATAGATGAATCCCCCTACTTTCTATGGTTCCAAAGTGGAGGAAGACCCCCAAGAATTTATTGACGAAGTCTAAAAAATCCTCTATGTTATGGGGTTGACTATGAGTGACAAGGCCGAGGTAGACACCTACAAACTCAAAGATGTGGCCCAAACTTGGTACATCCAATGGAGAGACAATAGGCCTTTAAGAGGTGGTCCGGTGACATGGGAGATTTTCAAGAAGGCTTTTCTTGATAGATTCTTTCAAAGAGAAAAAAGGGAAGCTAAGGTGGAAGAATTCATCAACCTTCGTCAATGAGGTATGAGTGTCCTTGAATACTCTTTGAAATTTACTAAGTTGTCCAAGTATGCTCCTTCCTTGGTTTTCGACTCGAGGGATGAGAGGATCATCTTTGTGATAGGAGTGTCCGATGACTTGAAATAAGAATGTCGTTCGGCTATGCTACATGATAATATGAATATTTATCGTCTCATGGTTAATTCTCAACAAGTGGAGGAGGCAAGGTCTAAGACGAAGAATAAAGATGCCAATAGGGCAATGTCTTTTGATGATGGTTCTTCAAAGGGTAGGCTGGACATTCAAGACAAACCTAAGTTCAAGAAGAGGTTCTCAAATCAAGTTCCTTCTAAATTCGCTAAGGCTCGTGATGATAGGGTGCCTAAACCTAAGTCTCAAAAGTGAAAGAGTGGAAACTCACCTAGTGATAAGCCTACTTATACCAAGTGCGGTAAGGGTCATGTGGGAGAATGCTTAGTTGTAACGGGTAATTGCTTTGGATGTGGAAAGAGTGGTCACAAGGTGAGGGATTGACCAAATTTGAAGGGGCAAGATAAGGGGAGTGGAAAAGCAGGTGGTTCAAATGTTGATGCTCCAAGAAAGAATTGCTTTTATGCTGTCCGCTCTAGGGGTGAACAAGAGAGTTCTCCCGATGTGGTGACCGGTATGTTACAAGTCTTTTCTATAGATGTTTATGCTTTACTTGATCCAGGTGCCACATTGTCTTTGTTACTCCTTTTTTAGCTATAAAGTTTGATATTTACCCGATATCTTGAAAAAAACTTTTATGGTGACCACCCCGGAGGGTGAGTTGGTTGTTGCAAATAGGGTATAAAGAAATTTCCCTATAATGTTTCCCATTAGAGTTACTCATGTTGAATTAGTAGAACTCGATATGGTTGATTATGATGTTATTTTGGGTATGAATTAGTTACAATTTTGTTTTGCCTCCATTGATCGGTGGACTAGAGTAGTCTAGTTAAATTTTCCTAATGAACCCGTCTTAGAGTGATCTCTAAAGGGTGTTTATAACATATTGTAAGAGTCAAAGATTTAGACTCCGAGATTCCTCCCATTGAGTCGTTCCCCATAGTGAGGGAATTTTTGGAGGTCTTTCCTAATGATCTTCTTGGTATTCCCCCGAATGGGAAATTAATTTCGGTATCGACTTACTACCGGATACAAATCCTATTTTAATTCCTCCATATAAGATGGCTTCGACCGATTTGAAAGACTTGAAGGCTAACTTTAAGATCTACTAGACAAGGGTTTAATTCGGCCTAGTATTTCTCCATGGGGTGCTCCGGTATTGCTCATGAAAAAGAAGGATGGGTCCCTTAGAATGTGTATCGATTAATGTCAACTCAATAAAGTCACTATTAAGAACAAATATCCTATCCCTAGTATTGATAATTTATTTGATCAACTCCAAGGTGCGAGTTACTTTTATAAGATTGATTTGAGGTCAGGTTATCACCAACTTAGGGTGAGAGGTGAAGATATACCTAAGACAACTTTTTGGACTAGGTATGGTCATTATGAGTTTCTAGTGATGTCTTTTTGGTTGGAAATTTGTCACATCCGGGGAGCGCCCCATAGATGTAACCGGCGTCGTCTTCCTCGAAGTGGACTAAGACTAGCCTCTAAGCATTCATAATTACATTCATAGGTTAAAAATGCGGAAAATTTAAAACTTATTGTTTACTTCTACATTGAGGTTTACGTAGACCTCTCGCATGCACGCAATATATATTTATCGAGTATACATAGTCCCTTCATATAACAAGATTACATAGTCTTCTACTTTTATTTCAAATACATAGTATAGGAACATAATCTCATAAGAAGTCAATAATATTTCTCATATTAAACCATATAAAACGAATTCAACAATTGGGCTTAACCCATACTTCAATACAACAAAGATCCTCATATAGGCTAGACAACAATTGTCTTCAATTGAAAAGGAAAAACTAGAAGTCTTATAACTAGAACAACATAAATATCTTGATAATGGCATTGTCCTTGGAAGGTGAGGACCTACCGAACTCGAAGAAAAAAATTTCAAGTCTTCCATTAATAGTCGTCACGAACCCTTCAACGACCGGAACCTAAAATGTTTTGGGACAAATGGATAAATGGGGTTAGCACATCTCTTTTACTAAGTATAGGTACTTATATACACACAACATATAAATCATGTTAAAAAGGGACATTTACTTCAAAGCATGCAAAGTCACTTTGGAAATACCATATGCACATTCAAAGAACAAATACAAGTCAATAAACACATATCACTTAAGTCAAGATCATGTACATCACAAGACCAACAATATCAAGTCTAGACAAGTCAACATGCATATCAACGTGCATTAGAGTTCTTAACATCATAGCATAAGTAAGATCATCACTCATAAACTCCTATTAAGTCTACTAGTGCAATGACTAAATAAGGCCCCATAACCTTACCAAACCAAGTAAACTCAACAAGAACTATAAGCAATACACAACTTAACATGCTATATCATTAAGAGATAAGATCATCATACTTTAGCAATAGAGGCAAACTACATTTTCATAAATAAAACCCATATCACATAGTGTCATTAACATGCAAGAGTCAACAAATACATAACATATACATTATAGAACATAATAACAACCTCCTAAGACTTCCCTCAAGGCAAACTAGTGCAAGGTAAAGGTAGAGTCCCATACCCCTACCTAGGCTAAGTCAAACCTCTTAAGTCACCCTAGTTAGTGTTTACCTCATTACTTAATTTTACTTTCAGGAACACTTGCCTTAACCGACATAGACCACAAGAGCTAAGTGTTCAATCTGGTGTTGTAAAACCTTACACCAATGGAAGGTGATTTACTGACCAAAGTAGAAACAAACATGAACATAGCATCTGGGTGGATCCACTAGCTAGTATTCCTATGGTGGCAACATAGTTTATGGAGCATGGGGATTGTCATGGAAACATCACTCTATGACTTTTTTTGACTATGAGGCGATCCACCCCGTGAGGACTATGGTGAACCCTAACTTCCCTCCTTGGGAAGGCGCCACCCCTCATTTTCAAGTTCACTAAGTGGTAAGCTAGAGTCCATTTGAAATGTTTTTCATTAACAATAATTACTTAGTTTTAGTTCATAAGGTCTACCCCTTATATAGTCATCACCACACCTCAATAGGAATTGCTTGAGTATTGCCCTTTCAATACAATTCACACATGTTAGATTAGCACATTTACATGACCATATCACAATAAGTCACAGAGGCAATTCATCACCAACCTTATATCATTACATCTTATCCAACACTCACAAGCCATATATAAAGACATTTCAATTCAACATCGTACCAACCCTTATCAATATTATCATAAGGTATACTTCAATATAACTTAATCACTAAACATAAGTAATCATAATTAAAGTAAAGGGTTGAGATCACAAGACTTACCGAATCTCCTTCACAAGCCATCATCCATGGTTTTACCATCAACCATTCAATTCAACCCAACAATGGGTATAATATCATCCCACAATAATAATTAACATCATATCTAGGTCAATTGCATCATCACTATCTCAATTAAATTCAATTCATAACCTAGGGTTAGGGGAATAGGGTTCATCATGAATTGTTCAAGAAATAGATCCAATCCCAACAATACATTACCCTAGGCAGTCTATGAATTAATTAGAATAGATAAAACAAGTCTAACAATCAATACATTTTTCAATTCCCATCAATTCACAAGCAAGATCCAAGATTCAGAGGGGAAAAGGGACATGATCTACACGAAATTACATCAATAAAAATCAATTAACCAACAATATGCACTTAATTAGTCATAGTCAATCACAATTTACCATCAATTTTGAAGTTCAGAAGAAAAAACATTAGAATTGGAAAACCCCATGAAATTGGGTAATATAGATATCAACTTTGAAATGACCTCTTTGGGAAAGGAATCCTAGTGTGAAGAAACCATATCTTAATGAGGACTAATCCACGAAATTGAAGTGAAATCTTAGAGAATTTGGTCTTCTTCTTCACGATTTGTTCTTCCTTCAATAGAGGATTTTGGGAGACAAAAAGTAGAAAAAGATGAGAGCTTTTGGGTCTTCTTTTGGTAATTTTGTTAGGTGAGTGAAAAATGACTTAAAACTGACCCTTAGGCTATATATAATCACCCCCTAAATTAACCAAAAAAACCCTCACTTAAATGGGTCTTTGTGAAGTCAAAATGCTTAAAATATGATTTCAACGAATCTGGGAAGTGGCTCTGCGTCGCGAGGATGATTTTTGAATTTATTTTTCAAAAACTGATTTGAGGTATTGGACCTCGTGGCATGCACCATCACAAGGAAATTTATTCCAGTCTGCGTGTGGGCTCAGCGACGCGCACTAGCCCTTGAATTCTGCCTCTCGCAGGCTGCTTTGGCAGCCTGCCTGTCAGTGTTGGGTCCTCCTTAAAGACCCTTCGGGTGGTCATTGGGGAGTCTTTATTGAACGTTTAGAACTTCTATAATACATTTTACCTTTTTAAAGTCTTTTAACAAGTTTTAGATTTCAATTGACCCTCCCAATCCTTCACCAAACATATGGACGTCAACTAGTTCAATTTAGCTAGTTTGCGGACGTCAAGGTCTTTCATTGATTTCTTGGCTCTAAATCTTCTTAGATGACTTTTTAACATTAATTTATGTCTTAAAATAGTATTACCAACATTCTATACACATATGAGGTTCTAGATTAGGTCTTGAATTTTCGGAGTGTTACATTATCCCCCCTTTAAGAACATTTGTCCCCGAATGACACTAAACATTTAAAAGAGAAAAGATAGACTCAAGACTAGCAGACTAACCAACAATATACAACATCAAAATGAGTTACAAGTAAAGGAGTGTTTCACAACTCCATTAAATATATAATCATGGCATTTACACAAGTAACCCAAAACATCAACTTTCACACATAAGAATTTAATATCTGAATATGAGGAATTTCCTTCTTATTTCAATATGAGCTCAACATATCATTTAAGAGTCAATTATGCCAAAATGCCTTTCTCAACATATCAACATGCTCAATATTATTTCATGAAGGCAACAATATACCAAATACATAATTAGTGCAATTCAAGCAAAAGAGCATTTTTACTATGATAGTTCATTTTAGCATAAACCTTTTTACATTAAAGATGCACAACTTTGCAAAACAAGTCAAATTCAAAGCAACTGTTATTTTTATTATCAGCAAGAGAAACTAACCATAATTAACAAAGAGATAAGGATAACGGGACTTCATATCGGCCTCGACCTCCCATGTTGCTCCCTCAACTAGGTGGTTTCTCCATAACACTTTCACGGAGGCCACCTCTTTGTTCCTCAACCTCATCACTTGACGATCAAGGATTTCAACCGGAACCTCCTCATAGGAGAGGTTCTCTTTCACACCAAGACCTTCGATAGGAAGAATGAACTCGGGACTACAAATGCACTTCTTAAGCATGGATACATGGAAAACGGATGAATGGAAGATAGTTCACTAGGGAGTTTCAACTCACATGCAACCTTACCAACCCTTTCAAGATTTCATAGGGACAAACATAACGAGGACTCAACTTCCATTTCTTGCCAAATATAACCACCCCTTTCATAGGCAAAATTTTCAATACACCTTATCACCCTATTCAAATTCAAGGACTCTTCTCCTATGATCGGCATAGGAATTTTTCCGACTATAAGCTGTTTACAAATGGTTCCTTATGATATGAACTTTCTCCAAAGTCTTATAGATTAAACTTGGACCAAGAATCAAAGACTCGCCAACCTTAAACTATCCAATAGGAGATCTACACCACCTACCATACAATGCTTCAAAAGGAGCCATAGATATGGATGAATGAAAACTATGGTTAAATGAAAACTCCACCAAAGGTAAGTGATAATCCCAATTTCCCTTAAAGTAAATGATACAATCTCTAAGCATATCTTCAAAAGTTTGAATAGAACGCTCCGCTTGACCGTTTGTTTGAGGATGAAAAATAGTGCTTTACTTCCCTTGAGTACCCAAACATCTTTGGAAAGACTTTCAAAATCTACATGTAAATTGAGCACATCTATCCGATATGATGGACAAAGGAACCCCATGAAGACTCACTATCTTGTACATATAGATCCTTGCATAATCTTGCGCCGAATAAGTAGACTTAACGGGAATAAAGTTAGCGGACTTCGAAATTCTATCCACTACTACCTATATAGAGTTATATTGCTTTCTAATCCGAGTCAACCAACCTACGAAATCCATATTAACATCTTCCCAATACAAAGTAGGAATTTTGATTTCTTGTAGTAGACCAATCGACTTTTAGTGTTCGTCTTTCACTTGTTGGTAATTGGGACACTTTGCAACAAACTCCGCAATGTCCCTTTTTAGGCCAGCCCACCAAAACAGTTCCCTAAGATCATGATACATTTTTTTATGAACCCGGATGAATAGAGTAACTGGCTTCATAAGCTTCCTCAAGGATCTTATTCCTCAAATCATCCACATTGGGCACACACAGTCTCCCTTGGTACCTAAGAACAACATCCCCTTCTTGCGAGAATGACTCGTTCATCTTTCCAAGAACCGATTGTTTCAACTCCATCAATCATAGATCAAAGTGTTGCTTGGACTTCACCTGAACCACAAAAGATGACTCGAATTTATGATGTACCACAACACCACCGTTTGGAGAACCTTCTATTCGAACCCCTCAACGAACCAGCCTATAAACATACTTCTATAGGTTTCTCTTGGCTTCTTGAACATGGGACACATTTCCCATGCAAAAACGACTTAAAGAGTCTGCCACCACATTAGCCTTGCCGGGGTAATAGAGAACACTCATGTCATATTCTTTCAACAATTCTAACCACCTTCTTTGTCAGAGATTCAACTCCTTTTGGGTGAATACGTATTGAAGATTTTTATGGTCCTTATACACATCAACATGAACCCCTTAGAGATAATACCTCCATATTTCAAGGCAAATACCACGACCTCTAACTCAAGGTCATGAGTAGATAATTCTTCTCATGAACTTTGAGTTGTGTAGAAGCATAGGCTATAACTTTCCCATGTTGCATAAGAACACACCCCAACCCGAATCGCGATGCATCACCATAAACCACAAAACCCTTAGTACCCTCCGATAGGGTCAATATCGGAGCGGAAGTAAGCCTATCCTTCAACATTTGAAAGCTCTTTTCAGATGCTTCCAACCACTCAAATTTCACATTCTTTTGGGTCAAAGTTGTCAAAGGGAAGAAATGGATGAAAATCCGTCGACCAACTTTCTATAATAACCAGCTAGGACTAAGAAACTCCTAATATCCGTACGAGACAAATGTCTAGGAAAATTTTTCACCGCTTCGGTCTTTCTTGGATCAACCTCAACACCCTCACTAGATATGATATGACCAAGAAATGCTACTGACCTCAACCAAAACTCATATTTTCTATACATGGAAAATAATTGGTGTTCCTTAAGCACTTGTAAAACCACTCTCAAATGGTCCATGTGTTGACCCTCATTTTTTGAATATACCAAGATGTCGACAATGAAGACAATGACAAATGTATCTATGTAACTTCGAAACACCCTATTCATTAGGTCCATAAATGCCGCCGGAGCATTAGTGAGGCCAATGGACCTTACTAAGAACTCATAGTGACCATATCTAGTCAGGAATTCCGTCTTGGGAATGTCTTCACCTCTCACCCTAAATTGGTGATATCCCGATCTCAAGTGAATCTTGGAAAAATAACTCTCACCTTGGAGTTGATCAAATAAATCATCAATCCAAGGGAGAAGATACTTTTTCTTGAATGTGACTTTGTTGAGTTGACGGTAATTCATACACATTCTAAGGGACCTATCCTTGTTTTTCACAAACAACGCCGGAGCACCCCATGGAGAAATACTAGACCGAATGGAACCCTTATCTAGTAGATTTTTGAGTTGAGCCATCCGATAAGGAGGAATTGAAACGGGGTTGGTATTCGGTAGCTATTCAATACCAAAATCAATTTCCCGTTCGGGAGGAATACCAAGAAGTTCATTAGGAAAGACCTTCGGAAATTCTCTCACTACGGGTACTGACTCAATAGGAGGAATCTTGGAGTGTAAATCTTTGACTCTCACAATATGGTATAAACACCCTTTAGATATTATCTTACAAGCTTTCAAACAAGAAATGATATTTTCTTGTGCTCCTACATTAGCGATGCCTTCCTCGGCGCTTCTTGCGGGTGCTCTTTGAGTATTCATACCTATTACCACAATACAAGGTTTAGGTGAAAGCACAAATAAAGTAGACTCTAAAGGAATGACATAGGATTTCATGAAGATGAGAGTTTCCTAAGAATCACGTAGTTCCTCATTCATAAGGTGGCACGCTTCACTATTATGAATAAGAATCTAAATAGATGTGGTTTAATGAGACATAATTTCTAGGGATATTCAGTGTAACATTCCGAAAAATGTACTTGTCTAGTAAAGATCCTATTAGGTTTTAAGAATAGGTATTGAAGTACATAGGCATCCCAATGCCCTATATTGACTAATATCGGGCATGTTAGAGAATATTGGCTTAAAGTAGTTAGCCAATTTCTATGTGTACACAAGTAACTTATACCTTAAAAATACACTTTGATGTTCAAATGCTCTAATCCAATTTTATTTTGTAAGTGCAATGAAGACCCTAAGCCAAAATTCATAATCTCTTCAATTCTTCACCTCATCGCTTACTCACAATAGATACGAGGCATCCAAGTGTCAAGCCTAGGTACCATAACACATGATCATTTAAAATTATCATGTAGATTAAGCAGTGACCAAGGACATAGTGAGGATCCTTGGACAAAAAGTTAACTTTCCAGAAGTGCACGGTTAGGAAAGTGCACAGCAACACATGTGCAAGCACATGTGCTTGCACATGTGCAACCGGCCGAGAGACAAGCCCAACCGATTCAGTTAGGGCGGTTAGGGGACAAGTGTGCCGGATCAAGCCAAGTGGGGCCGAGCCTCCTAACAAAACCTAGGTTCTAGATAACCGACCTAACTAACTAACTAACCTAGGACTAACTAAAATTAACTAACTAGCGTGCCCGAAATCCTAAGACCTAACCGGGTGACACTAGCCGGGTAACTAACTAAAGAAACATCCTAGTACATAACCTAGGATGGTACAAAAGGGTAGGTTATGGTCCTAACTACTTAGGGGTACTTTATTAATTACCATAGGTCACTTAATTAATTAAACTAGTAACTTAATTAATTAATTTAATCCCTGGTCAAACCCGAGACCCTTAGTCAAATGCTCTCCTATTTGTAGTCGATTTAGGAGGGGCGGTTTGGTAATTTAAGTCGAGGGTCTTTTGAGTAATTCATGGGACGTCTATATATTAATATTAGGTCTGATTTAGACCACTTTTACACGTCCCAAATCAGATTAAACGAAATTCCTCACAATCCCTCAAGAACACTCTCTTTTCCAAACTCCATTGAAGAGCAGGAAAAAAGTTTAAGGAAGAAGACCAAGGTTTCGAAGTTTCCAATAAAGATTTCGTACATTCTTTATCTATAAGGTATGAGTTTTAACTATTGGGATTCCTTTCCCCGAGAGGTCCTTTCAAGATAAGTTTTCAAGAACTATAAATACTAGGGTTTTTACGCGACAAAATGGATTTTCTTCCTAACCCTAGATTTATGATTTTCAATGAAAAGTAAATGTTTTTCTATATTCAATTTCATACAAATTGTTGAGTAATTGATAGATAATGTTTGAATGTCATGTGATACATGATCCTTATCTATGTGATGGTCTTGAATGGGTTGTTTGTAGTGTTTGATAACGTGAAAACGTTAGGGTTAGAATTTAAGGTTTGAATGAACCCTTTAATGACCCGTTTACCCTCTCCTACTTTATGCATTGATCTTGTACATGATTTTATGAGTTATTCTTGATTATGTCATTGAGTATTTCACTATGTATGATTATGAATATTGCATGATAAATAAGATTCTTGGAAGCAAGAAGTTAGTCTTCTAAGTGTGATTACTCGTAAACGTTTATGTTAGCCTATAAACTATAATGTTATGTTATGAAAAGTATGTATGATGTTGCTATGTGAATATGCTAGCTATGAACATGTAAATTGTGAGATCGTGATAAGAATACGAATATGCAAGTTTATGATATCCCTTGTATGCTTTACACAAGGTGATTATGCTATGTTAATCTCACATAAGAAAGCTTACGATGAAAGGACAATTCTCATCTAATCTAAAAGAGCTCATGATCATGTTATACAAGGATATAATCTCCTATGACCTATGATAAGTTTATGATAAAAGAAAACTTAAAGGTTATTTCAAGAAAGGGACTTAAGCTAAGCATCAATGAACTAGATATGGGAAGTCCCTTCCCTAGCGAGAAGGTAGGTTCACAATGATTCTCAATCAGATTGAGGCTGCCATGTAATGTGGAACTATGAGTCTCTAATACATCTACTAGTTCTTGAACTATGCTGCCACCATAGGTTACTAGCTAGTGGATCCACCTAGAAAGCTACGTCATGTTCGGTTCTACTTTGGCCGGTAGACCACCTCTTTTTGGTGTGGGGAAGACATTGAATTCCATATTTATCTCACATGGTCTATGTCGGTTAATGTGTATGTTCCTTCATGTAAAATAAAAGACAAGGAAATGAACGTTGACTAGGGTGACTTGAGGAGTTTGCTTAGTATAGGTAGTGGTGTGGGACGCTACCTAGACATTGCACAAGTTGACTCTAAGGGAAATCCTAGGAGATTGTTCTTATGTAATATGATGATATGAAAGATATATGTTTATGATATATGATGTTACTATTATATGAATGTTGGCTATTATGATGAATATGTTATTTGGTTATATTTCTATATGAAGTGATGACTAACTATGTTACAAGATATATGAAGCAAAGATTTACTGATGGTCCCCTATCTTATTTAATTGGTTATGTGGGGTTATGGGGCTTTACATGACCATTGCACTTGTAGGTTAAGGATGCGATCATTGGTAAGTGTCTTGTATATTATGTTTATATGATATATTGAATATGAAATGTTAAACATGACTCTATGAGAATATGTCTTTGATTATGATGATGCTTTAACTGATGGAATCATTAACTTGTATGTGTTATATGATATGTGTATTGAAGATTTTCTTATGACTTAGCATGTTTTCTAAAGAGAAGATAAATGATTCTTTTTCATGCATGTCCCTATGTGTTATGTGCATAAACCCATACTTAGTACATGTGGCGTACTAACCCCATTACTTTATATTACTACAATTGTAGGTTCCGGTCATTGATGTTAAGCAGGCGATTTGAAGAAGCTTGGAACTCTTTCTCCAAGTCTTGGTAGGTCCTCACGTTCGGGATGCTATCACTTATATTCCAGCCTATGAAGAGTTAGTAGTTTTAGATTACGTTATTTACATTATGTTCTTTGTATTCTTTTGTATTAAGGCCTATATGGCATATTGACTATTATTGGCTAAGTCCATATTTGCACTCTTAGATGGTTTCTATATATGTGAGACAGTTTTAGAATATCCTATGTCTTTATAAATCTTAATTATGAAGTCTAACTATATATCATTAGTATGTTAAAAGTTTTAAATTTTTCCGCAATTTTACTATCACATGTTATGACGAATGCTAAGAGGCTTGTTTGCGACCTCTGAGAGGTTAACGACGCCGGTCTCATTTGGGGTCTAGCATCCAGGTGTGACATCCGCCGTGGTCGTTCTTGAAGAGGACTAAGACTAACCTCTTAGCATTCATCATTACATTCATAGGTTAAAAATGTGGAAAATTTAAAACTTTTCGTTTGTTTCTACATTGAGCTTTACTTAGACCTCTCGCTTACACACAATATATTTATCGAGTATATATAGATCCTTCGTATAAGAAGATTACATAGTCTTCTTATTTTATTTCACATACATAGTATAGGAACCTAATCTCATAAGAAATCTATAATATGTCTCAAACTAAACCATCTAAAAAGAATTCAACAATTAGGCTTAACCCATACTTCAATACAACAAAGAGCTTCATACAGGCTATACAACAATAATTTTCAAATTAAAAGGAAAGAACTAGAAGTCTTATAACTAGAAAACATCAATGGCTTGATAATGGCATTGTCTTCGGAAGGTGAGGACCTACTCAACACGGAGAATAATATTCCAAGTCTTCCTTTAATAGTTTTCACGAACCCTTCAACAACCGGAACCTAAAATGTTTGGGACAAAGTGAGAAATGGAGTTAGCACATCACTTGTACTAAGTATAGTCACTTGTGCACACACAACATAAAAATCATGCTAAAATTGGACATTTACTTCAAAAGCAATCAAAGTTACTTTAGAAATACCTTATGCACATTAAAATAACCAATACAAGTCAATAAGCACATATTACTTAAGTCAAGACCATGTACATAACAAGACCAACAATTTCAAGTCTAGTCAAGTCAGCATGAATATCAACGTAATTGAGCACATAATCAAGACTATTCTATCAGTAATTTATAATATCAACAAGCATGCATTAGAGTTCATAACATCATAACCTAAGAAAGATCATCAATCATACACTCCCATTAAGTCCACTAGTGCAATGGCTAAGTAAGGCCCCATAACCTTACCCAACCAAGTAAACTCAACAAGAACTATAAGCAATGCCCGACTTAGCATACAATATCATTAAGAGATAACATAATCATAAATTAGCAATAGAGACCAACCACATGTTCTTAAATGAAACCCATATCACATAGTATCATTAACACGTAAGAGTCAACACACACATAACATATACATTATATAACATAATAACAACCTTCTAAGTCTTCCCTCAAGACAAACTAGTGCAAGGCATAGGTAGAGTCTCATACCCCTACCTAGGCTAAGTCAAACCTCTTACGTCACCCTAGTTATTGTTCACCTCATTACTTCATTTTACTATCGGGAGCACTTGCCTTAATCGACATAGACAACAATAACTAAGTGTGGAATCCGGTGTTGTAAAACCTTACACCGATGGAAGGTGGTTTATCAGCCAAAGTAGAACAAAACATGAACATAGCCTCTAGGTGAATCCACTAGCTAGTATTCCTATGGTTGAAACATAGTTTATCGAGTTTGGGGGAAACATGTCCTTTTTGGACTATGAGGCTATCTACCCCATGAAGACTATGGTGAACCCTACTTTCCCTCTTTGGGAAGGCGCCTATCACGACCCGTATTCTAGAATCCGGACCGCGACCGGCGTCGTTGACCTCTCATAGGTCGCAGACAAGCCTCTTCTTAGCTTTCATCACATTCATATAGTTAAATTTACGGAAAATTTTAAAATTTTAAAACATAATGAAGTATACATAGACTTGATATAAACACTACATAGATTCATATGCTAGTAAGCTGAAACTGAACAACCATCTAATATCGAATAAGCAATTCAAATGAAGGAATCAATATATAACATAATAGTTTGTCAAAAACGGCCTTAATACAAAGCTTCGAAATAAAACATCTGAAAGAAACGCTAGGGAAAACATCCACTAGCAATATATAAATACTAATACTGTAATGATAGGAGTAGCATCCTCGAACTCAAGAGGACCTACCAAAGGTCTGGAGATCGCTGAGTCCAAACCGCTGCAATGAGTCTTCAACCTTCTCTCTGACCTGCACCTATAAAAATAGTAATAGTATAGGGTTAGTAAACACTTGTACTAAGTATGGGTGTATGCACACATACACATAAGGCTATGCATGATCAAGGAAAACTCTTCCTAAACGACATGTCATTTGTGGAAAGTGAAGTAACTAGACTTTCCTAATTCGTTATTTGCGATTCATGGTGTGAATATGACGTATTTTAATGCATTCAAAACACACAGCTCATTTTCTATATGGACACAAGCCCTTGGAATCATGCACCTAATATTAGAACATCATAATCAAAAAATTATAATTTTGCTCTCCCAAACCCAAGAGCACCACTTCCCAGACTTAAAATATTTATCAGTCTTTTCTTCTTTTTATTGTCTAGTTCAATTACCTCCTTTGGTCCTATGTTTTACATACAAGTGCAATGATTAATTGTAGTCCCATACCTACAATAAATCAAGTAAGTAATCTAAGGGATTAATAAAATGACTTAACTACAATTTGGGCATGAAATCCTTATAAGCCAATCCTTATTGATTAAGCCTATTATTTGATATTGGCATAATAAAAGAAGTCATTATAAGCCAATCTTATTTGACTATGACCATTTGCCAATGATATAAAGTCATTATAAGCCAATCTAATTTGGCTTTGATCATTTTCATAATATGAGGAGTCATTATTGGCTATGCCCTTTTCTTATCGAAAAAGTCATTCTTATCAAACATTGATATTCTTAAACTCTTGCTTTCTTAGTTCACTTTGAACTTACATCTCTTCTTCCTTCTTACTTTCTTAAAGAAGTCTTTAGTATTGAGATCATGTGAAATAACATGAAATCCAGTGTCTTCCCCATACCGAAAAGGGGGTGGTTCACCGATCAAAGTGAACCGAGATCATGTGAGTTAACATGAAATCCAGTGTCTGCCCCACACTGAAAAGGGGGGATTCACTGGCTAAAGTGAAACCAAGTCCAGTGTCTACCCCACACCAAAATGGGGTGGTCCACGATTAATGTGAACCAAGAACTTTCTTTTTGAGCATTAACCGACATATTCATTTTAGCTAAACATGAAATCTAGTGTCGGCCCCACACTGAAAATGGGTGGTCTCACTGGCCAAAGTGAAACCGAATCTACCTAGCTCTCTTAGGTTGAATCCAATGGCTAGTTCCAATGTTGGCCAAAGAGAGTTCGAAGACAAGGAGATTTTCGGAGACTCTTATCCACCGTTGTGGAGCCTCATCTCATGAGACTTACATGTGCTAGCACAAGCTCATTGCTAGTCTATCGGTGCTTTGATCAATTTCTTTTACTTCACAACTTTTAGAGTTGACTCAAACATTATGGAATCTTGCTTCTAGATTGAGGTTTACTTACTCTTTGGATAACTTGACATCCCTTTATTTACTTGATGAAAATTTGAATTTAACCTTACATTATCATCTTGATGTTAATGAGACTTGTCTCACACGTTCTAACACCCTCTTATGTGAGTATCTTTTAACATAGTTGTCTTAGGTGTAAGTGAGACTTTCGTAACTTCTAAACTTTTAGTTATGTTAATACTCACTTTATCTTATTCACGTTCATTTGATAGCTTTATTCAACTATATAAGGACGTTGTGAACTTCATTCAGTTTACAACTATCTTCATAGTTCATTTTATTAGAGTATGTTGGGATTTGTCCCAATTATTGGCATACCCTTGGTTATGGATTCATTGAATTACCTTAGATGTGCTTATTCATTTGGCATTACAATACATTGGCCATATAAGATAGTATAGGATATGTTGGGACTTGTCCCAATGATTGGCATACCCTTAGTTATGAATTCAATGTTATCTTGATGCTTAAGTTGGCATTGAAAGATATTGGCATATAAGATTAGTATGAATTAGTATTGGCCTAGAAAACTTGGAAATGACTTTGCTAGCCAATTTATTGGCACAAGCCACCCATTCATTCAACATTTTCCATTAGATTATCATTTGCCAATTTATATCATAGTTTAGGCAAAACATTATTAGCCAAGTTGTTTAAATTCATGTAAATACTTTAGTGAACTCATCATCTCAAGCACGTCAACATTTAACAGTAACTTCACTTCATGACCGATACATAACAAACTTCACATTCTTGGACACAAGTAACATTTCATCATTCTTTGTTTCGTGTAACTAATACTTAAATCATACAAATTGAATCTATATGCTTTATTCGACAATTACAAATCAAGAACCCTACACATTAGGATCATTTATCACCACATACCAATAACACTTTCGAGATTACATCTACATACTCGTTAGAATCGAAAACAAGTATACTAGGGCGATGGACGTTCAACAAAAACGTTGGGGAGCAACCCTAGTTTCGAGATTCATAGATTCAAAGCATTTGAAAATCCTCTTGGAGAAAGAATTCCAGGAGAGAAACCCATACCTTATGTATATTTAATCTACGATGATCCCTTGTTGCACGAAAACCTTGAAATTGCCTAAGAAAGCCTTTTCTAGTTCTACGTTCTTGCATTTTTCTTACTGCCTTAGCATCATGAGTTCTAGTGTTTGATTGTGATTTTTAGGTCTTATGAACTGATATCAAATAATTCAAATTTAGATTAATTAACTTAATTAATAAATTAATTAGGTAATTACTAAAATGCCCCTTCTAAGTTGACTAGACATAGGAGGACCATTGACTTAGCCAAATCCGAAATTGGCTAAGGGTCTCGGTTCGACCAAAGCTCTAATTTAATTAATTATATTGCTAAATTAATTAATTAAGGGACTTAAGGAAATTACTAAAATACCCCTTAGTCACTAGGACCACAACTAACAACTTTCGACCATCCTAAGTTATGTACTAGGTTGTCCCTAAGTTAGTAAGGCTAGTTAGGTGTCACCCGATTTGTACTTAGGTTGTTGGGTCCCTTGGCTGGTCATTTTTTATTGTTCCTAGGTTAGCTAGCTAGTTGGTTAAGTTAGTTAGGGTGTAGAGTATTTTAGGAACCTAGGGCCTACATGGCTGGACCCATGCACGCCTGCCCCTAACTGCCTAACCGAATGCGGTTAGCTTGTCATGTGGTCCCCCTCTCGGTGGTTTAAAATGAGCTTGCACATGTGTTGCTTCCCATTTCTCCCAACCGTGCACCCTATGGTTGCATTTGGAATGTTCACTCCTTGTCCAAGGATCCTCACTATGTCCTTGGACACTGCTTATCTACATGATTATGTTAATTGATCATGTGCTATGGTATCTAGGCTTGACACTTGGATGCCTCATACCTCATTGTGAATACTTGGAATTTATGTTGTTAGCTTAGGGTCTTCCTTGCAGGTACAATTCTTAAACTGTGCTTATTTATACTTAGAAAATTGGCTAACACCCTTAGCCAACATTTTCTATTATGCCCAATACTATTCAATATTGGACATTGGGATGCCTATGCACCCCACTACGCATTTTTAAAATCTATTTGGCTCTTTATTAGACATGTACATTTTTTCTGGAATGTTACATTTTCCACCCCTTAGGAACATTCGTCCCCGAATGACACTTACACATCGTTTTAAATTACAGAGGATAATTTCGAAAACATTTTAACATACTTGAAATTTTACTCTTTGTGAATATCTGATTCACACTTATTCTGGATGATGCATATTACTCAAGCTTATCTGAAGCTTCATATTTGAGATTGAGGAACTTTCCTTCTCAATCACACTGAACTAATGCACATCACAACTCATGCAACACAAAAGTCACGTCTACGCTATACAAAAACAACAACATGAATGCACGCATGAACTTATTATAACTCATTTAATGCAAGTATAAAAACGCACGATTATGGGCTTATAACACCAAATCGACTAATGCACTAAAATCTCAAAGTTCCTTAAACAAAATCAGATTTAGGAAGAGTATATCTAACCTCAAGAACTGAACAAGTGAGGGTAACGGGATCTCATATCGGCCTCGGCCTCCCATGTTGCTCCCTCAACAAGGTGGTTCCTCCATAGTACCTTCACGGTGGCAACCTCCTTGTTCCTCAGCCGCTTCACTTGATGATCTAAAATTTCAACTGGAACCTCTTCATAAGAAAGGTTCTCATCAACTCCTAACCCCTAAAAAGGCAGGATGGATGCTGGATCGCCTAGAAACTTCTTAAGCATCGAAACGTGAAACACTGGATGAATAGAAGCTAAGTCTTGTGGTAACTTCAGTTCGTAGGCAACATTTCCTACTCACTGTAAGATCTCATAAGGACCTATGTACCTTGGTCTCAACTTCCCTTTATTACCAAACCTCGTCACCCCTTTCATGGGTGATATCTTCAAGTAGACTTGATCACCTACTTCGAATTCAAGAGCTCTCTTTCTGTTATCAACATAGGATTTCTGACGACTGTAAGCAGTAGCCAACCGATCCTTGATCATTCTCACCTTTTCTATAGCCTCATCTATGATCTCAGGGCCAAGGATGGTAGATTCACCTACTTCAAACAACCCAATTCAAGACCTACATCTCCTGCCATACAATGCTTCAAAAGGTGCCATCCCAATACTGGAATGGTAGCTATTATTATAAGAGAACTCAATCAACGGCAAGTGATCATTCCAACTCCCCTTGAAGTCAATAACACATACTCTCAACATGTCTTCAAGGGTCTGAATGGTACGTTCTACTTGTCCATCTGTCTGCGGATGAAAAGCAGTAATAAGCTTCACATATGTACCCAAGCTCTTTTGGAAAGATCTCCAAAAGTGAGAAGTGAATTGGGCTCCCCTATCCGAAATGATAGACAAAGTAATCCCATGCCACCTCACGATCGCATCAATGTATAGTTTGGCGTAGTACTCGGTTCGGTAAGTGGACTCCATATTAATGGCCTCCCACTTCCACAATGGAATCTCGATCGATTGGGTGAGAACCCCAGGCTTAAGGTATTTGGCCTTAACCTGCTGGAAATTGGGACACTCCTCCACAAACTTAGAGATATCACGTTTCATACCTTCTCACCAATAGACCTCTTTAAGGTCATGGTACATTTTGGTGGCACCTGGATGAATAGAATACCTGGAACCCTGAGCTTCTGCCAAAATATTAGGCCGCAAATCGTCAACATTGGGCACATATAATCTATTCTGGTACCTGAGTACACCATCCCCTCCTACGGTAAATAATGCATTCAACTTACTCAACACTGAGTCTTTCAATTCCATGAGTACATGGTCGAGATGCTGCTTAGCTTTAACATCTACAACAACTGATGATTCGGAACTTGAATGAACCAAAACACCCCCACTTGGTGTATCTATCAGCCGTACACCCAATCTAGCCAATTGGTGTACCTCTTTAACTAGCTCCTTCTTCTCGTCATCAACATGATACATGCTTCCCATGCTCTGCCTACTCAGCACATCGGCCACTACATTGGCCTTACCTGGGTGATAGTGGACACTCATGTCATAATCCTTGAGCAGTGCTAGCCATCTCCTTTGACGAAGGTTCAATTCTCTCTGCGTAAAAACATACTTAAGACTTTTATGGTCAGTATATACATCAACATGTACACCATATAAGTAATGTCTCCAAAGCTTCAATGCAAATACCACAGCAGCTAACTCAAGATCATGAGTAGGGTAATTCTTCTCATGGATTTTCAACTGTCTCGATGCATATGCGATTACCTTGCCATCTTTCATAAGAACACATCCCAAACCTACTCGGGAAGAATCACAGTACAGCACATACCCTGCACCACTTCTCGGTAACGTGAGCACTGGGCTGAAGTGAGTCGGTCTTTGAGCTCTTGGAAGCTCTTCTCACACTTTTCAGACCACTCAAACTTCACCTTCTTCTTTGTTAAGGCTGTCAACGGAGCAGCAATAATGGAAAAACCCTCCACAAACGTGCGATAATAATTTTCTAGACCCAAGAAACTCCAAATATCTGTAGGAGTGAGGGGTCTCGGCCAATTCTTCACCGCTTCAACCTTTTTTGGATCAACTTCAACACCCTGGTCGGTCACAACATGACCAAGAAAGGTCACAGATCTCAACCAGAATTCACATTTACTGAAATTTGCATACAACTGATGTTCTCTGAGTACTAGCAATGTCTTTCTTAAGTGTTCTTCATGCTCTTCTCTAATCTTAGAGTATATAAGGATGTTATCTATGAATACTATGACAAACGAATCAAGATATTCATGGAATACTCTATTCATAAGGTCCATAAGCATGGCTGGTGCGTTAGTGAGACCAAATGACATGACAAGAAACTCGTAATGCCCATAACTAGTACGAAAAGCAGTCTTAGGAACGTCTTCTTGTCTTACTCTAAGTTGATGATACCCTGACCGAAGATCTAATTTAGAAAAGAAACTTGATCCTTGGAGTTGATCAAATAGATCATCGATTCTGGGAAGAGGGTAATTGTTCTTTATAGTGACTTTGTTGAGTTGCCGATAATCGATACACATTCTAAGAGTTCCATCCTTTTTCTTAACGAACAACACTGGAGAACCCCATGGGGATATGCTCGTCTGGATGAAGCTCTTATCAAGTAAATATTTCAACTGCAACTTCAACTCTTTGAGTTCGGCTGGTGCCATCCTATATGGGGGAATAGAAATTGGTTTGGTGTTGGGATCTAAATCAACACCAAAATCAATTTCGCGTTCAGGAGGAATTCCTGGTAAATCCTCCGGTAAGACATCTTGAAACTCATTCACTATTGACACAGAGTCTATGGCAGGAACCTCATGCTCTAAGTCATTGACTCTAAGTGGTATAAATACCCCTTAGATATCATCTTATTGGCTTTTAGATGGGAAATGATTTGGCCTATTGGATTTGAACCATGCCCTTCCCATTCCAGATCTAACTCATTTAAAAATTGAAGTCTCATTACCCTGTTTCGACAGTCTAACATAGCATAACACTTATAGAGACAATCCATACCCAAGATTATATCAAAATAGAGCATGGCTAACTCTACTAGGTCAGCGTGAGTGATTCTATCAAGGACATTAATCGGACAATCTTTATACACTTTTTCTTCTCTAATGCCGTCCCCTATGGGAGTACTAACTAGAAAAGGCTCATGCAAGATCTCAGGAAGCACGTCAAATATACTAGCTATCAAAGGAGTACCAAAAGACAAAGTGGATCCTGGATCTAACAATACATACACAGGAAAAGAAAAGACATGCAACGTACCCGTGACCACATCAGCTGACTTCTCTTGCTCCTCTCTACCTTGTAGCGCATACATATGTTCCTCCTGGAGGTACGACTGCAACATTTGGATTCGGCCGAGGCTGAGCATCTGTCTTGGCTTGATTCCTCACATGTGGGCAGTCCCTAACTATATGCCCACTTTTGCCGCAACCACACTAGGCATTAGTACCTACCAAGCACTCACCTCCATGCAATTTACCACATGGCTTGCTGTTACACTGGGCATTTATATCATTGCCCTTTTGGGGGCAAGACTTGTCCACTTTGGTATTCGAATTCCTTGAAGGAGTAGGATTACCTTAGTGCTTCTTGAACTTAGGCCTATTCTGGACTCCAAATGTACCCCTACCAGAGCTAGGACCAGTCTGATCCGCGGGCCTAGGCTTCTTGCCTTCCTGATCTCTCCTTTTCCGACGACTCTCCTCCACCTGCTGTGCATGTACCATCAATCTGCCCAATCCATGTTATCATGCAACATGGCTGCCCGACAATCCTCCACTAGATCCTCCGACACCCCAGTCACAAACCTGCTCATCTCATCTCTGCTATTGGCCACCAGAGAAGAATCATATTTCGAGAGTTTAACAAATTTCAAGGAATACTCCTTGACCGACATACCTCCCTGTCTTAGGTTAATGAACTCTTCAACCTTTGCTTGTCGTTGCTTTCTGGGAAAGAATCTCTCCAAAAATACAGTCTTGACAATGTCCCAAGTGATGGGGACTTCACCTGCTGCTCAGCCATCTGTCCACATTTTGTACCACACCTGAGCCACATCTTTGAGTTGATATGCAGTCAACTCAGCCTTTGCCCTTTCACCAACACCCATGGCACAGAGAATTTTATAGACCTCATCCAGAAACTCCAGGGGATCCTCATTATTCTTGGACCCGCAGTAGACTGGAGAATTCATTCTAGTGAAGTCCCTCAGCCTGCAAGCCATGGTGCTAGGATGCGGGTTCTCACCGGGAGCACGCTCTCTAGTGGCTTGAGCCGTGATGGCCTGCGCCTGAGTATTAATGGTCTGTGCCATCTGCACCAATGCTTCTCTTACTTCTCCATCTGTCAACGCAGCTGGGTTGACAGGCACTTGAACTCCATCAAGTGGGGCTTGAGGAGGAGCTTGGTTTCCTCCAGTAGCTGCTTCTTCAACTCTTCTCGCGATATTTCTCCTTGTGTTCATTGTTCTACACGCATACATAAGCAGAAAGTTAGATTCTTAAATGACACAAAATGTCATAACTCTACATAGCACGATAAAGAGTAGAAGAAGGGAAAATTTCCTAACATCATATAGTCTCTAAGTCATGATTGTGGTTCACTTCACCACCATAAGTTAGAAACTACGTAACGTGGTAGTTTTGATCTTTAGTTCCTAGGTAATTTAACCTCATGCTCTGATACCAAGTTTTTCATGACCCGGATTACGGAATTCGGACCGCGACCGGCGTCGTTGACCTCTCAGAGGTCAAGGACAAGTCTCTTTTTAGCTTTTATCACATTCAGATAGTTAAATTTGCGGAAAATTTAAAACTTTTAAAACATAATGAAGTATACATAGACTTCATATAAACACTACATAGATTCATAAGCTAGTAAGATCATACTGAACAACCATGTAATATCGAATAAGCAATTCAAATGAAGGAATCAATATATAACATAATAGTTTGCCTAAAACAGCCTTAATACAAAGCTTCGAAATAAAACATCTAAAAGAAATGTTAGGGACAACATCCACTAGCTATATCTAAATACTAATACTGCAATGATAGGAGTAGCATCCTCGAACTCAAGAGGACCTACAAAAGGCCTGGAGATCGTTGAGTCCAAACCGCTACAATGAATCTTCAACCTTCTGTCTGACCTGCACCTATAAAAATAGTAATAGTATAGTGTTAGTACACACTTGTACTAAGTATAGGTGTATGCACACATACACATAAGGCTATGAATGATCAAGGAAAGCTCTTCCTAAACAACATGCCATTTCTGGAAAGTGAAGTCACTAGACTTTCCTAGTTCGTTATTTGTGATTCATGGTGTGAATATGACGTATTTTAATGCATTCAAAACACACAACTCATTTTCTATGTGGACACAATCCCTTGAGAATCATGCTCATAACTTTAGAACATCACAATCAAAAATTTATAATTTTGCTCTCCGAAACCCGAGAGCACCACTTCCCAGACTTAGAATATTTTCATTCTTTTCTTCTTTTTATTGTCTAGTTCAATAACCTCCTTTGATCCTATGTTTTAATTAAAGTGCAATGATTCATTGTAGTCCCATACCTACAATGAATCAAGTAAGTAATCCAAGGGATTAAGGAAATGATTTAACTACAATTTGGGCATGAAATCTTTATAAGCCAATCTTTATTGGTTAAGCCTATTATTGGATATTGGCCTAATATAAGAAGTCATTATAAGCCAATCTTATTTGGCTATGATAATTTGCCAATTATATAAAGTCATTATAAGCCAATCTCATTTGGCTTTCATCATTTTCATAATATGATAGTCATTATTGGCTATGCCCTTTTCTTTTAGAAAACTTCATTCTTATCAAACATTGATATTCTTAAACTCTTGCTTTCTTAGTTCACTTTGAACTTACATCTCTTCTTCCTTCTTACTTTCTTAAAGAAGTCTTTAGCATTGAGATCATGTGAAATAACATGAAATCCAGTGTCTGCCCCACACCGAAAAGGCGGTGGTTCACCGATCAAAGTGAACCGAGATCATGTGAGTTAACATGAAATCCAGTGTTTGCGCCACACCGAAAAGGAGGGATTCACTGGCTAAAGTGAAACCAAGTCCATTTTCTACCCCACACCGAAAAGGGGTGGTCCATGACTAAAGTGAACCAAGAACTGTCTTTTTGAGCATTAACCGACATAGATCATGTGAGCTAAACATGAAATCTAGTGTCTGCCCCACACTGAAAGGGTTGGTCTCACCGGCCAAAGTGAAACCGAATCTACCTAGCTCTCTTAGGTGGAATCCACTGGCTAGTTCCATGTTGGCTAAACATAGTTCTAAACTAGGATATTTTTGGAGACTCTTATCCACCGTAGTGGAGCCTCATCTCATGAGACTTACATATGCTAGCACAAGCTCATTGCTAGTCTATCGGTTCTTTGCTCAATTTTTTTTACTTTATTACTTTTAGAGTTGACTCAAAGATTATGGAAGCTTGCTTCTAGATTGATGTTTACTTACTCTTTGGATAACTTGTCATCCCTTTCTTTACTTGATGAAAATGTGAATTTGACCTTACATTATCATCTTGGTGTTAATGAGACTTGTCTCACACGTTCTAACACCCTCTTATATGAGTATCTTTACATAGTTGTCTTAGGTGTAAGTGAGATTTGTCTCACTTCCTTTAACACCCCATTCTGGTCACTTTCATAACTTTTAAACTTTTAGTTATGTTAATACTCACTTTATCTTGTTCACGTTCATTTGGTAGCTTTATTCCACTTTTTATGGCGTTGTGAACTTCATTCAGTGTACTACTATCTTCACAGTTTATTAGAGTATGTTGGGACTTGTCTTAATTATTGGCATACCCTTGGTTATGGATTCATTGAATTACCTTAGGTGTGCTTATTCATTTGCCATTACAATACATTGGCCATAAAAGATAGTATAGGATATGTTGGGACTTGTCCCAATGATTGGCATACCCTTAGTTATGAATTCAATGTTATGTTGGTCATGCTTAAGTTTGCATTACAAGATATTGGCATATCAGATTAGTATGAATTAGTATTGGCCTATAAAATTTCGACTTGACTTTGCTAGCCAATTGATTGGAATATATTAACCATTCATTCAACATTTTCCATGAGATTATCATTCACCAATTATATATCATAGTTTAGGCAAAACATTATTAGCCAAGTCATTTAACTTCATGTAAATACTTTAGTGAACTCATCATCTCAAGCACGTCAACATTTAACAGTAACTTCACTTCATGACCGAAACATAACAATCTTCACATTCTCGGACACAAGCAACATTTCACATTTTTTGTTTCGTGTAACTAATACTTAAATCATACAAATTGAATCGATATGATTTATTCGACAATTACAAATCAAGAACCCTGCACATTAGGATCAGTTAGCACCACATACCAACAACATGTTCAAGATTACATCTACATACTCATTAGAATCGAAAACAAGTATACTAGGGAGATGGACGTTCAACAAAAACGTTGGGGAGCAACCCTAGTTTCGAGATTCATAGATTCAAAGCATTTGAAAATCATCCTGGATAAATAATTCTAGGAGATAAACGCATACTTTATATATATTGAATCTATGACGATCCTTTGTTGCACAAAAACCGTGAAATCGCCTAAGAAAGCCTTTTCTCATTCTACGTTCTTGCGTTTTGCTTACTGCCTTAGCGTCATGAGTTCTAGTGTTTGATCCTGATTTCTAGGTCATAGGAACTGAAATTAAATAATTCAACTTTATATTAATTAACTTAATTAATAAATTAATTAGGTAAGTACTAAAACGCCCCTCCTAATAGACTAGACATAGGAGGACCATTGACTTTGCCAAATCCAAAATTGGCTAAGGGTCTCGGTTCGACCAAAGCTCTAATTTAATTAATTTGATTGCTAAATTAATTAATTAAGGGACTTGAGGAAATTACTTAAATACCCCTAAGTCACTAGGAGCACAACTAACAACTCTGGACCATCGTAGGTTAGGTACTAGGTTGTCCCTAAGTTAGTTAGGCTAGTTAGGTGTCACCCGACTAGGTCTTAGGTTGTCGGGTCCCTAAGCTGGTCATTTTTGATTGGTCCTAGGTTAGCTATCTAGTTGGTTAAGTTAGTTAGGGTGTAGAGTTAGTTAGGAACTTAGGGCCCATATGGCTGGACCCATGCACGCCTGCCCCTAACTGCCTAATCGAATGCAGTTAGCTTGTCACGTGGTCCCCCTCTAGGCCGTTGCACATGTGCTTGCACATGTGTTGCTTCCCATTTCTCCCAACCGTGCACCCTATGGTTGCATTTGGAAAGTTCACTCCTTGTCCAAGGATCCTCACTATGTCCTTGGACACTTCTTATCTACATGATTATTTTAATTGATCATGTGCTATGGTATCTAGTCTTGACACTTGGATCCCTCATACCTCTTTGTGAATACTTGGAAATCTATGTTTTTAGCTTAGGGTCTTTCTTGCACGTACAATTCTTAAACAGTGCTTATTCATACTTAGAAAATTGGCTAACACCCTTAGCCAATATTTTCTATTATGCCCAATCTTATTCAATATTGGGCATTGAGATGCCTATGCACCCCACTACGCATTCTTAAAATCTATTTGGCTCTTTATTAGACATGTAAATTTTTCTAGAATGTTACAGCGCCACCCCTCATCTTCATGTTCACTCATTGCTAAGCTAGAGTCCCTTTTGAAATGTCTTTCATTAACAATCATTACTTAGTTTTAGTTCATGGGGTCTACCCGTTATATAGTCATCATCATAGCTCAATAGGAATTGCATGTGTATTGTCCTTTCAATACAATTCACACATTGAGATTAGCACATTTACATTACCATATCACAATAAGGCACATAGGAAACACATCACTAATGTTATATCATTACATCTTAGACACCACTCACAAGCTATATATCAATATATTTAAATTCAATATCATACCAGCCCTAATCAATCTTATCATAAGGTATACTTCAATATAACTTCATCAATAAAATAAGTATTCATAATTGAAGGAAATGTTTGATATAAAAAAACTTAGCAAATCTCCTTCACAAGACATCATCCATGGCTTTACCCTCAACCATCCAATTAAAACCAACAATGGGTGTAATATCATCCCAGAATAGTAATTAACACAATAGTTAGGTGAATTGCATCATCACTATCCCAATTAACCTCAATTCATAACCTAGGGTTAGGGGAATAAGGTTCATCATGAGTTGTTCGAGAAATAGATCCAATCCAAACAATAAATTACCCTAGGCAGTCCATAAATGAATTAGAATAGATAAAACAAGTCTAACAATCAATACATTCTTCACTTTTCATCAATTCACAAGCAAGAACTATGATTTAGGGGAATTGGGGAAAAAAGACTTGATCTAAATGAAATTGCATAAATTAACATCAATTAAACTACAATCTACTCTTAATTAGAAATAGGTAATCACAATTTACCATCACTTTGAAGTTTAGAAGAAAACCCATTAGAATTAGAAAACACCGTGGAATTGGGTAATTTAGAAATCAACTTTGAAAGGACCTCTTCGGTAAAGGAATCTCAAGAGTGAAGAAACCATACCTTAATGAAGATTAATCCACGAAATTGAAGTGAAATCTTAGAGAAATTGGTCTTCTTATTTAATATTTGTTTTTCCTTCAATGGAGTATTTTGGGAGAGAAAGTAGAGATAGATGAGACCTTTTGGGTTTTGATTTGGGAATTTTGTTTAGGTGAGTGAAAAATGACATAAAACTGACCCTTAGGCTATATATAATCACCCCATAAATTACCCAAAATACCCCTCACTTAAATGGGTCTTTTTGTGAAGTCAAAATGCTTAAAATACGATTTCAATGAATCTGGGAAGTGGCTCCGCGTCGCGAGGCTGATTTCTAAATTTATTTTTCAAAAATAGATTTGAGTCAGTGGGACTCGTGTCATGCACGCTTCGCGAGGCAAATTTTTCTAGGCTACGTGTGGGTGCGGGATGCACAATTGCCCTTAAATTCTGCCTCTCGCAGACTTCTTTGGCAGCCTTCCTGTTCATGTTGGGGTCCTCCTCAAGAACAATTCGGGTGGTCCTTGGGGAGTCGTTATTGAACGTTTAGACCCTCTATACTACATTTTTCCTTTTTAAAGTCTTTTTACAAGTTTTAGACTTCATATGACCCTTCAAATACTTCACCAAACATAGGAACGTCAACTTGTTCAATTTAACTAGTTTTCGGAGGTCAAGATCTTTCCTTGACGTCTTGGCTCTAAAATTTCTTAGATGACTTTTAACATTAAATTAGGTCTTAAAACAGTATTACCAATATTATATACACTTGTGAGGCTATATATTAGGTCTTGACTTTTCAGACTGTTAAACAATGGCCCTGGCGGCTTTTATGGACCTTATGAATAGGGTGTTTCAAAGTTACCTACATTCCTTTGTCGTTGTGTTCATTGGTTACATGTTTGTATATTTGAAGAATGAAGGTGATCATGTAGACCATTTGAGAGTGGTTTTGCATGTCCTTACGGAGCACCAACCTTTTGCAAAATATAGCAAATGTGAATTTTGGTTGAGATCAGTGGCATTTCATGGTCATGTCATCTCCAGTGAGGGTGTAGAGGTCGATCCTAGAATGACCGAAGCGGTTAGGAATTCGCCTAGACCTTTGGACCCAACCTATGTAAAGAGTTTCTTGGGCCTTTCAGGTTAATATAGAAGGTTTGTTGATGGTTTTGCATCTATTGCATCTCCTTTGTCTACCTTGACCCAAAAGAATGTGAAGTTTGAGTGGTCGGAGGCTTGTGAAAGAAGATTCCAAGTGTTGAATGATAGGCTTACCTCCGTTCCGGTGTTGACCTTACCAAAGGGAAATGATAGTTTCATGGTGTATTGTGAAGCCTCCGAGTGGTTTTGGGATGTGTTATTATGCAACATGGAAAGGTTATAGCCTATTCCTCTAGACAACTTAAGGTTTATTTGAATAACTACCCAACTCATGACCTTGAGTTAGCGGCGGTGGTGTTTGCTTTGAAGATTTGGAGACATTATCTTTATGGTGTCCATGTGGATGTGTATACTGACCATAAGAGTCTCCAATATATTTTCACCCAAAAAGAGTTGAATCTCCGACGAAGAAGGTTTTTAGAGTTATTGAAAAACTACGACATGAGTGTTCTATGTCACCCGGCAAGGCTAACGTGGTGGCGGACGCTCTAAGTCATTTGTCCATGGAAAGTGTGTCCCATATGGAAGAAGCCAAGAGAAACCTAGTGAAGCATGTTCATAGGTTTGCTCGTTTAGGGGTTCAAATTGAAGATTCTCCTAATGGTGGTGTTGTGGTACATCATAACTGTGAGTCGTCTTTGGTAGTTGAGGTAAAGTTTAAGCAACACCTTGATCTATTATTGATGGAGATAACGAATCGGTTCTTGGAAAGATGAATGAGTCATTCTCCCAAAGGGGGGATTGTGTTTTGAGGTACCAAGGAAGGTTGTTTGTACCCAATGTGGATGATTTGAGAAATCGGATCCTAGAGAAAGCTCATGGTTCACTAATATATGATGATGTTAATGTTCTAATCTCACATATGAGGGTTGTATTGAAAGGATGTTCTCATGCAATTCCTATTGAGCTAATGACTATGATTATACAAGGTCGTAGTCTCCTATGACCTAAACTAAGTTATGATTGTTAAAGAAAGACTTAAAGACATTTAAGAAGGAATTCTAGCTTAGCACCGAGTGAACTAGTAGTAAGGAGTGTCCCTTGTAAAGTAGGGAAGGTAGGTTCACTAATGTACTCATGAGATAGAGATTACAATGCCTATGGCATAAAGAGGGTATCACACATGTCTCCTAGTTCTTGAACTATGTTGCCTCCATAGGAATACTAGCTAGTGGATCCACCTGAATGTTATGTTCATGTTGGTACTACATTGGCCGGTAGACCACCTTCTTTTGGTGTAGGGTTTCATGACAAAAGACTCTACATTAGCTCATGTGGTCTATGTAGGTTAAGGAAAGTGTTCCCGAAAGTAAAATAATATAAGTGAACTCTAACTAGGATGACCTAAGGGGTTTGATTTAGTCTCGGTAGGGGTATGAGACTCTACCTATACATTATACTAGTTAGCCTTGAGGGAAGTCTTAGAAGAATGTTATTATGTTCTTATATGCTTATAAAGTAAATGGTATGCATGTGTTGACTTTACATGTTAATGATCATATATGATATTGGTTTCACTTATGAACATCTAGTTGGTCTCTATTGATAAATATAATGATGACTACTCTTGATGATATGATATGTAAAGCTAGGCATTGCTTATGGTCCTTTAACTTAGTTGGTTGAGTGAGATTATGGGTCCTTGGTCATTGCACTTGTGGACTTTATGGGGGTTTATAATTAAGGGTCTTGATTATGTAATGATGTTATGAACTTTTATAGATGGTTGTTGATGTTATAACTTGATGTCGGAGTTGTTTTGAATAGGTTCTCAGTTATGTTGTTATGCATGTTCTCTTTACTATACTTGATGATGTTGGTTCTGGATTGTGAATACGGCATTTTTAAAGTAACCTTGCATGGTTTTGAACAAATGTCCTCTTTAGCATGATGTCAATTATTTTATGTGCATGTTCTCATAATTAGTACAAGTGGTGTACTAACCCATATTTCTCCCTTTTCCCAAACATATTAGGTTGCGGTCGTTGAAGAGTTTGTGTCCAATTTTCAAGGAAGACTTGGATTATTTCTCCGAGTGTGGGTATGTCCTCAAGATCCGAGGATGATTCCTTTCTCACTCCACCTATGTTACATTGCTATAGTGTAAAGACTATCATTTCACAGTTCTTGTTTCAAGATATTGTAGCAAGCCCTAAGTTTCATTTATACATATGTAAGGGCTATGCCCGTATTGTTCTACTCCGTTTAGATGGTTTAATATGAGACTTCACAGTTAACACTATATTGTGTATGTTATATATATTGGTGTCATAAAAGTAGAAACCTATGTAAAGCTGTTATACGAGGAGTCTAAGTAAACTCGATATGAATATATTATATGTAAGCGATAGGTCTATGTAAACCTCATGATGTAAATGTAGATGAAATTTTTAAAACTTTCCGCACTTTTAACCTATGAATGTAATGATTATGACTAAGAGGTTAGTCTAAAACCTCTCTGAGGACGACGACAATGGTTACATCTAGGGGATGCTCCCCGTATGTGACATGCCTAGGTTCATGTTTTGTTGGAATTGGATCTATTTCTTGAAGAATTCATGATTAACCCTTTTCCCCTAACCCTAGGTTATAAATTGAAGTTAATTTGGATAGTGATGAGAAAATTGACTTATTACTTGTATAAATTACTATTGTATGATGTTATTAAGCCTATTGATGTGTGAATATAATTTGTTGATGGTAAAACCATTGATGAAGGCTTATGAAGGTGAATTGGTAAGCCTTTGTGATCTTGAATCTGTTACTTCAACTATAATGACTGATACTTCATGATGAAGTTCAATTGAAGTATTACATGTGATTAGATTAAGTAGGTTATGGTTTGATGAATGTAACTTAAATGTTGTGACTATAGAATTGTGAGCTTATGATTAAGGTATGACGATATAAGGTTCATTGTGAATCATTTATGAACCTTATTATGATATGACTATGCTATGTTGATCTCACAAATGAAAAGTTTTTTTGAAAGGGCATTTTCATGCAATTCCTAATGAGCTAATGAATATGAATATACAAGGGGTTAGTATCCTATGACCTAAACAAAATCATGATGTTAAAGGATGACTTAAATACATTTAAAAAGGGACATTAGCTTAGCACCGAGTGAACTAGCATTGAGATGTGTCCCTTTTCAAGTAGGGAAGGTAAGTTCACTATGTTATCATGAGATAGAGATTAAAATGTAAATAGCATAAAGAGGGTTTCTACTATGTCTCCTAGTTCTTGATCTATGTTTCCCTCATAGGAATACTAGCTAGTAGATCCCCCTAGAATACTATGTACATGTTTGGTTCTACATGTGCAAGTAGACCACTTTTTTGGGTGTAGGGTTTCATAATATAGGATACCACATTTAGCTTATTTGGTTTATGTCGGATAAGGAAATTGTTTCCGAAGGTAAAATGAATGACTAAATGTTATAACGGGACATTGATAATGACTTGAGTGGTCCACTTAGGATAAGTGTTACACCCTCAAAATGAGTTGGGTTGAACTAGAGACTAAAACTTGTATCATGATGTTTTTAAGTCATGAAATTGTTAATAATAGTTATCTTAGGAATTATATACAGTTTGGAAGTTTTTTGAAATTAAACGTCCAAGAACGTTGAAGACGTTCAGAAACTAGTCGAAGTTGAACTAGTGTATGGTAGTGTTTTGTAATGATGTTTTAGAGGATTGTTTGAGGGTGAAATTGAGTGTCGATGGTTCCTACGCGTGTCTTGATATGCAAAGGGTCATAACGTCTGAGAACGACACCTTGGGGCTGTCACAAACCATTTTATCTCAAAATTGTCCAGAATAAGTTTTGAAAATACCTCCGCGACGTGCAGTAATCTCCAATATTTGGCCGCGTTGTTTAAGTCAAATTTGAGTTGGTTAAATTATACAATAAGTTTAGGGGTATTTTGGGTAATTTGGGGGTCAATTATTGACGGTTATTAGACTTTTTAAACCCCTAAACTCACCAATCAATTCTAAACCCTCAACTCAAAACAAAACCTCTCCATTCTTCTCTCTAAAACTCCATTGTTGAAGCTTGGGATCTCCAAGGAAGAAGATAGATTTCTCGAGTATTTCTCCATCAATCTTGTGGGATTTTAATTACAATTAAGGTATGGTTCTTCATCCTTGAAATCTCTTTCTTCAAGGAGTCAATGCCAATGATTTTTCAAAGATTATCAAAACGTGAAATCTGCTATTTCAACTTCTAGCCATGGGTTCTTGCATGAAACGATTTGAAACAATGTTATAAGTTTATAATTGATGTTAATTGAATGATTTTATATCAAATTGCTTACTAACCCATGCAAATCATGCAATACTTATTTTGACTATATTATGGGTGATTTGATCATGTCTTTATACTATTGAATTCATCTATAGTTTATTTTGGGCTACTGAATTATGTAAGAGTTGTATTAGATTCATGTATATGCAGTCTTAGATTGATAAATCATATTGAATTGATTCAGATTAATTGAGTATTATGATTTTTGTATTGAATTGGTGATAATGGCCATGGGTAAGGGCCTTTGAGTATTTTGTTGGATCATTTAGCTATGGATTAAAGTAGATTGGTGGTATGATGCCCTAAATATCTTTATTTAATGTAATTTAGGTCTTGAATTATGTTGTTATTTGTATGGTCCATGTATGGTTGCGGTACTATGTGTTTTACTTGTGAATTATGTGGCCTCATCGGCGTTACTTTATGTATTATGATGATCATGGCCTTGTCAGCACTATTTGATATAGTATGATGGTTTAAGTAGTTGATTTATGTGAAGTATATATCTATATACATGTGAGTAATGTGAAAGTATGTGTTCTTCTATTGATGTTGTTAGGTAATCATGTTAGACTATGACTATGTCCTTATATGTGTACTCTTAGGATATATGCATGATTCTTCCTAATTGGTTATATGAGTCTTATGATGACTATATTGAAGGTTGTATAGTAGTGTATAGGGTGACCTAAAGTTGACTTGGTTGTTCTTATGTGCTATTTGGAAGATATGCAATATGTGATAAGGGAAAAGAGAAGTTTTTCTTGTTTAGGTAGACCTATGTCCCTTGCTTGATATATGAATAAGTATGAAACCTTGACTTAGTATGTTAGAACACCCTTAATCTTGAATGTACATGTATGAATGTATCATGACCTTGAATATAGTAAAGAGGGTCATTTATGTGTACCCTTTCAGAAAGAAGGTTATGATATCTTTGAAGTCGAAAGTCGTAATAGTATGCTTCTTGTGTAAATGGTGGACTTAGGAACGGTTGATTGGAATGGCATAAATTCATCCTTAGGAATGTCATTGAGTTATCCTCTTATCCATTGTAGGCAGCCCTAGTGGACCTCCTTGGTAGGGTGTGTTATGGTTTGGTTAAGAAGAAGATATGGAACCTCTTCATATACTTTTTTATTGAATTACTCTATAAGAACAAAGGCTAGCACCCAGTGAGTATGCTTGGGTAGTATATCTTAGTTAAGAAGGAGGCTTGAGTACAAAGAATCCCTTGATATTCCTTAACCATGTACCTATATGGGATGTGTCCTAGTTCTACCATTGGCAATTAGAACACCCTCCCTCGGAGTAGGTTTATGACTCCGGATTCCATACCTAGCTAGTATGGTGTCTGTCGGGTATTGCCTATTCTCATCATGTGGGATACATGCTAGTGTTGGATAAGTACTATGAATTTTAGGTAGTAGAATGAGACGCTATCTAGACATTGCACGATTAGGATTTGAAGATGTTAGGTCTTCTTAAACACCATTATGTGAATGTCCATAAGTGTTGAATGTTTTCTAAATGAAATAATGAACATAATGACTTTAGTAAAGGAGTGTTAATGAAAAAGTACTTATCTAGAGTATCTTTGAGGATTGATTAGGTAGGCTTGAAGAGGGTGTATGGGAGGTCTCTTCATGTCTTTACTTAGGTGAGTCTTAGAATAATTCTAGGTAGGGAGTTTAACAAATGAAATGTTAATAATCTTATCTTTGGTAGTCTAAAGGATATCTTTGGTGTGTGTGAAGAGATTTTATTTGCGTCCCTTCATAACTCACTCAAGTGAGCCTTAAAATCACCTTGGGTAGGAAAGTCTCGTGTTTATATGTTTTTGAAGTGTTCTTGATGTTATGTGTTGTATATTATACTTATATTATAAAGTTTTACTCAAAAAGAGAATATCTTATAAAAATGTCAGTTTCTCATGATATTATTCATTATACCATACTTAGTACAAGTGTTTGATCTAATTCCATGCTTTTGTCCATCTCTAAAGGTGTAGGTGGCTCTTAAGACGTGGTCGGGAAGTCAAGCTTTTATATTAGCAATAATTCAAGCAAGAGTTGTGGTATGTCCTCAATTGATTTGAGGACACCAATATGTTTACCTTTTTGAGTTATAGACATTGTAATAGACCTTGTTAATTCCTATTCGATTGTATTATGGACTGTGACCAAAGGATGTTTCATGAGTCTAAGTTGACTGGTTGAAGACTTAGCATTTCTATTGTTTCTATAAATGAAATTTTTAGAATGTTGAAAAAAGTTGAATTTTGCACTACTTTTTATATATATTTGATGCAATGAATTGTACGAAAGGTCTTGTACAAGACCTCCGAGAGGTCGAGTATGCCGTGTTTCAATTCGAGAATGCCCTAACTTCTTGGGGGTACTCTCGGGTCATAACAAACTTTGTATTAGAACATAAGGGTATGAAGTAGTCTTAGGAATCAAACAGTCTCAAAAAGCCACGCCTAGGAGAGTCTTGTTCATTGGTGTGAGTCGCGACACATCAATGAGTGAGAGGCTATAAGACGATAGAGCTTCCCATCTTTTCTAGTCCTATGTCGTGTCGTAGAGATTTGAAAGTTATGAGTGTTCTTTTCTTATGTTTTTTGTTTGTGTTATGGGAGATAAATACGTGGGGGACACCGGCTAGGAGAGTTAATGAGAATGATGTTAATGAGGGACTTCCTCCCCGAGGTGGAAAAGTGCCACAAGGTGTGCAAGTTCCTCAAGGTGCTCAAAGTGATGAAGTCCCTATTGTAGGTGGAGGTAATGATGTTCTGGTGGTTCCCCCAGAAATGATTAATGGGGAAATAGGAGAGGCTTGACTTGATTTATCCCGATCCATGATTACTCATGTGAATAAGTGTATTGAGACTAGGGTGAATGTTGCGGAGAGAACTATGACATATAGATTGAGAGACTTCGTGAGGATGAATCCTCCTATATTTCTTGGCACTAAGGTGGGAGATGATCCTCAAGAGTTGATAGATGGTGCTTACAAGGTGTTGAGTGCCAAGGGGGTTAATTCTAGGGAGAAGACGGAGGTAGCTTCATACCAATTAAGGGATGTTGCTCAAGTGTGGTTGTAAGACCCCCAAAATGAGTTAGGGTGTCTAAAGCATAACATGTTCGTCATAAGGGTCTAAGGTCCTAAATTTTTTTGTTTTGTCGTATTGATGCAGTGTCTAAAGTTTAAAGTCATTTGGAAGTCAAACGTTAAGGGACGACCAAGACGTTCGACTAATAGTCACCAAAAAGGCCTTATCTGTTTATATGAGCTTTTATCTGTGTCATGGTCTTATGAAGTCTTAAAATGAGTAATAATGATGTTTATAGTCAGTGTATGGAGTTTCACAAAGTTTAGAGGTCAAACGTCCAAGAACGTCCAAGACGTTCGAAACTTAGGCCTTGAGACGTTCATGTGTGTCTTGAGTGTGCCTTGCATGTTTGGATGTGTTTTATGTGTTTGTGTAAGACCCCCAAAATGAGTTAGGGTTTCTAGAGACTAAAATGGTTGTATTAAGGTTCTAATATCCTAAAATCACTTATATTATGGTTTAGAGGCAATGTATAAAGTTTGATGTGATTTGGAAGTCAAACGACAAGGGACGACCAAAACGTTCGACGACTAGTCACCTATGTGCCTCACGTGTCTATGCATGCTTATAATGGTATGAAATGAGCTTAATAAGTCTTAAAATAGTTTATAATGATGTTAAATTGTAGTATATGAAGTTTCGACAAGTTTGGAGGTCAAATGTCCAAGACCGTCCAAGACGTTCGAAAGATAGCCTAGAGACATACATGTGTGTGTCTCGATGGGGTCTTGCATGTTTGGACGAGTTGCAGGTGTTTGTTTTAGGTGAAACTTTTTTGGAATGTCTACAACTTTATAAGGGTTATATTTACATTGGAAACGTTCAGGTACAACCTCAAAATGGCCCCGCAAAAGGGCCCACAAGAAGGACCCAAGGCTGGCCGAGACATTGCCTTGGCAGTGTCAATTGACGGACCAAACGACGGCCAGTTTTTCAACCAACGGCCCATAGGTGAGGTATCGTCGTTTGAAACTTAGCTTGGGAAGGTGTGAAGCCAAAAATTGGCTAAGTACCAAACGACTGAAGCCAATGCATGGCCCGTCGACTGACCAACGGATAGTAGATAGGTCCGTCCATAGTGGTATGTAACTTGATGCCTGCGTACTGTTTCATTAAAGGGATGAATGGGAAATTCACCATGTCCTAAACCGACTATAATTGAGTTATGTACCTAATTTTGGGAGTATATAAGTCATCAAACACGTGAACCTCCCATTCCCAATTCCATACACACCTAAGAAACCTTTCCCTCCTAAAATACACCCTAGAAACCACCATTGTTGGTGAAGCTCAAGAACTGCTTGGATCTCGGATTTCCATGGGTGATTCATCAAGTTTTAGAGGTTTTCATGAATAAGAAGGTATGGTGTTCTTTATCTCTAGTTATCCTTCCATCTAGAGAGTTAATCTCAAAGATTTGAAAGAGAAAAATATGATCAAAGTTCTTCTTTTTCAATCTATCCATGGGTTTCTTCTAAAAATGTTTTGAACGATTAAATCATGATGAGTTGAAGTTAATACAGTGGTTTTAACGTGATTTTGACTCCAATTGCATGATGAACCCATGTCCCTTCCAAACTAGATTTAGTCCTTGCATGGGCTTTGTGATCTTGACTTTCTATCGATTAAATTATGATTCTATTACGTTGGAGTGGTTATATCTACTGTTATTTACGTGAATTCATGTTGAATTGATGATGAATAATCCATGTGGATCAATGCATGAAGGTTTGAACAATGCCTAGACTAGTTAACAATGTCATCACTGTAATGTGGGTCCTTAATTGTATAAAAGTGGATTTCGATCATGTTTAGTTGGTTATATCTACTGTTCTAGGTTAATAACATGTTTGAATTATGGATATGAATCTTGTATGATTGAAGTAAAGATGGTTTATGTGAATTGAATTAGTTTCTTCTAGTCTATGGGATAGTAACTTGTAATCTTGACGTTAGGATAGTATTATATGAATTGATCAAGGTTAATTGTCCTTAGCTATTGCCTATAAGGTAATGTGAATATGAATTATATGTAATGGATGCAATGTGGATCAATTCATGATAGTTTGAATAGGATTAACCTATGTAAACTTACCTTCCATGAATTCTTAGTATAAAGCATACTTACAGTGAATTCGACTTTATTGGCAACTGAAGTAGTGTCTCATTTAAGCCATTATTTCTTTATCTACTGCTCTACATGTATATTATTGATGAATATTGATTGATAAGTAAGACTAGGAAAATTGAATTATGATCTATGCCTATCTATTCTCTAGAATAATTGTAATGTTTTGCACAAGTTGTATCATGATCTTGTAGGGACTTTTACTTGGTTTCTTCTATGCTTAAAGTACATTTAGCTACCTCCCTATATATGAATTATTGATAAAAAATGTGTATTGGTCAATGATGATCAAAGGGTGAGAAATTGGTAAGAACTCTTATCTCCTCTACTTTTCTATATTAATGTAGTTGATGAAGCCTTGTATGGCATTGTGTGGTATGGTCCACTTATGGTGGCGGTGTTTACTTTATGTCATTATAATGTGTTGACCATGGCGTTGAAGGCAAATTGATGAATATATGAATGAGTGGTTATGATGATCACTTTATGTGTAACTTGTGCCTAGTCTTGTTTAATATAGTCGTGAATCTAGATTATGTTATTAATGTTATGAGCATGTCAATGTCTATGTTAAGATCATGTGTAGGTGCTGCCATTAATGAAGTGTTAAAGATTTATGACCCCTACCCATGTACCATATGTGAATGTGTGAATAGCTAATGTTAGGAGTCTTAAAGTATACTATGAAGTTGTCTTGTCTCCTATGCTAAATTATGTTGTGTGGTCTATACTTGAAAGTGTAATTTGGTCTCAGAGGGTGGCTGCCTCAATGAGTTGTTGATAGCCATTATGTGATCATGTTGACCAATGTACAGACACTCACACTTCACGCATGCTTGAAAGTAGTAAAGGTTCATTGTGTCTAAATGAAAGGCAGTTCTCATATTCACTAGTTTCTATTACTATGCATGTTAAGCTTATATGATATAATGAAGTATGAATGTGCATAGAGTCTTTGTGGGTTTATATGAAAGGGTTGCTCATATATTTATACCTATAAACTTATGATTTCATGTATGAACATGTGTGATATCTATGTGTTATGTGAAAGATTTGCTCACATGTATGTATACACACACATGAATGATGGTCTAGTTAATAAAGGAGCCTTGAAAGGTGTGCTCAAGTTTATCCTTAACTAGATACTGCTAATACATATGCTATGTCAATGTGAAAGGATTTCTCACATGAATTAGGTTGATGAAATCTCATCTATGACCTATGAGTTAAGCATATGAGGCGATGACTCTCCTAAGCCTATGTTTTATAAATAAATGATAATTAAAGGCTTTTTCAATAAAGGGAACTTAGACTAGCACCAAGTGAACTTGTAGATGAGGGGGTGACACATTTCCAACATAGGGAAGGTAGGGTTCACTACGGTCCTCATGTGAAGGAGTGACACTTTCCCAAATAGGGGAGGTAGGGTTCACTACGGTCCTCATGGGGTGGATAGCCTCATGACCCAACAAAGGGTGTAGAGTTGATGTTTCCATGATTGCCCCCAAGTTCCATAAACTATGCTTTCCACATAGGATCTAGCAAGTGATATCACCTAATATGCTAGCATGATGTATGTCTTACTTTGGCAAGTAAGATGCCCTCTTTTTGGTGTGAGGGGATGACACCAAATTCCATGTTTAGCACCCATGGTCTTAGTGTCGGTTAAGTATATAGTTTCCCTAAAGTAAAATGGACAATGGAAGTAATGAACTAGGTTTCTAACTAGGATGACTTAAAGGAGGTTACTTAGTATACGTGGAAGTAATGAACCCATCTAGACAATGCACAAGTGGCTCCTTAGCAAGTCCTAGGAAGGTGACCTAATATGTGGGATTATGATTATATCTTTATGCATGATATTGTAGAAGTTTTCTACTTGTTACGAAGATGTGCATGGTATGAATCTATATGATGTGATCTTATCCTTATATGCACTATGTTGGTCTAAACGACTATATGATGAAGGTCTTGTATTGCCATGATGAAGTGGTATTTACTAGCTATGAGGATGTATGAATGGTATGTTAAGGTTTGTGGTCTCATGAAGAGTTTACTAAGTATGTGTGGAGTTATGGGGCTTCACATGTACATTGGACTAGTAGACTAAGATTGGGGTCATGAACAAGGTCTTGTAATGATGTATATGAAAAGGAGTTATAAGTCGATGTAACTCACTGTAATGGCCTATATCCTTGATTTGAATGTGTCTTGTGATGGTTTATACTTCCATGGTGATATGTGTTAGCTTGTGTAAGTTTATGTATGTTTCCTTGTGGCTTTAAGGTGATACATTGCACCAAGTATCACTAGAGGGTTACTTGGGAAGGAAGTAAATGAATAATAGGAAAGAATGCTCACTATAACATAAAAGTAGCTTACTGTAAAGTGGCTTCAAAAAATAAATCCTATATCTGATCCTATGAAATGTTTGGACTTTTAATATGTTTATATGATGTATGTGAATGATATAAATGCTATTGGATAAAGGTTGTATGAAGATTTACTCAAAAAGCATGAAGTATGATTACAAAGAAAATGTCCCTTTTCAACGCATGTTTTTGCATGGTTGCCATACTTAGTACATTCTTGTGTTAATCCTATTCTTCTATACTTTTTACACAAAGTGTAGGTTATGGATGCTTAAAGGTTGTCTTGAATGGTGAAGAGCTTGCTAGATGATTCCCAAGCTCAATGAAAGGAATCCTTAAATCCAAGGATGTCCTAATATGTAGTTTACCATAAAGTTCTTAATTACTATACTTATGTATTATGATGTAAGGGACGTGTCCCTAATGTATTCTTATTATTTTGAGTCTAGGATGGCAAAGAGACTTAATGTCTAAATATGTATTTTGAAATATGTTTTATCTATATATGAGATGAAGTTTCTAGCATATTATGTGCTATGTAAAGTTTAAATTTTCAGCTAAATTTACTATGTCAATGCGATGAATGATAACTATGGGCTTGTATAAGACCTCCGAGAGGTCAAGTACGCCATGTTACTTCTAGGGGGTGCTCCCCAGATGTGACAAATGTGGTATCAGAGCATGAGTTTTATAAAGTGGTTTTAGGTTCTAAGAGTCTCATATTGCCATGTCTAGTAGAGTCTCGTAGTATTGGTGGTGAGTCGCGACACATCAAATGGTACGGGAGGCTATAGGAAGATAGAGTTTCCCTTATTCATCATTCCCATATCGTGGTATAGAACTTAACTCTATAACATCTCTCTTTTATGTTTTCTTTTCTAGTGGCCTTTTAGATGTGATTGCTTGTATGAGATTGTCTCTATGCTTGAGGAAGAAAAGGTGAGTTAATGCTTAACTTGGTTTTATGGTTGAATGAGTATGTTTGAAGGTGAATTTTGACATGTTTTGATGATATGGTGCCATTTATGGCTATGTATGAGACTTACATGAAATATTGTAAGACCTCGAAAATGACATAGGTTAACTAGAGACTAACATGTTGGTCTTGTTGTTCTAAGGTCCTAAATATGTTTAATATGTGGTATAGAGGCAGTAGATAAAGTATTAGAGGTGTTGGAAGTCAAACGTCAAGAGATGACTAAGATGTTTGACGACTAAGTCACCAGAATATCTCTTATGTGGTTTTATGTGTTTATGTGTGTTTCATGGTGTTTTAAGGTTCTCAATAGAGTTAATATATCATGTATAGGCAGTGGTTAAAGTTTCATGAAGTTTGGAGGTCAAACGACTAAGAACGTCCAAGGCATTCGAAAGATATGCCTTGAGTCGACCTTGTACGTCTAGGCGAGTTTCGTCTAGTGTTACGTCTTCGTTTTTGAGGAAATTTATGTGAGAGGTGATACACTTATAGATGATCATATTTGGGTTGGAAACGTTTGGGAAATTATCCCCAAGGACCATCAAAGGGTCCTTGAGGAAGGACCCAAAACCTGGTAAGCAGGCTGTCCCATGTAGCCTTGGCGACGGAGCAGTCGACGGCCAGTCATGGCTGTGACGCCCCATCACAAGGTCTATGTCGGTTATTTCCTATTCTGATCATATGGAATACATATTAGAATTAGATAAGTTTATGAGGTTTAGGTGGTGGTATGGAACGCTATCTAGACATTGCACAATAGACTTTGAAGGTGTTATGTGGAGTTCCTATGTCTTGTCCAAGACCATTATGTGAGTGTCTTATGTGATGCTTTATGTGAGTGTCTTTAGGTGATGTATGATTCTTAATGAACTAATGAACTAATGACCTATGTTAGTAACTATGTGAATGAATGAGTACCTAATCTAAAGTGACTTAAGCATTCCTTAGCTAAAGTATGAGGAGGGCATGAAATGATGGTCTCTTCATGTCTTATCTTTGGAAGTCTTGAGGATGACTCTAGTTAGGGAAGTTGGTTAATCTTGTTAACATGATCAAAACCTTAGGAAGTCTTAAGGACTATTTAGGTAATCTTGGAGAGGTCATTGCACTATGGACTTTATCTTCTCGACTTACTTAAGTAGGTCTTTTGATAGGCTTTGGAAGGAGAATGTCTTATCATCTAAGTGTTGGTGTGTTTAGTGAGAATGATTATATTTGAGGTAGTCTATAGGATCTCTTGTGTGTGTGTGATAGAGATTGTATGGGCGTTCGCTCCACACTCACTCAAGTGAACCTTGGAATTGACCTTTGGTAGAAGAATTTTACATAGATGTTTATGATTGTTTTCTAAGTATGTATGTGACTCATCGTAGGTAATTTTAAGGGTCGTTTAGGCACATCTAGAGAGGGTGTATGGGCGGTCTCTCTTTGTGTGACTTAAGTGAATCTTAGGATGACTTTAAGTGAGGGAATTACATGCTAGGAGTTGAGTTTTAAGAGGAGTTAGCAATTCACCGTAACAGTGAATTAATTCACTGTACAGTGAATATAGCTCAATGTAAAGTGATGCTTAAAAATGGTATTTTTGGTTAATTGTTATCTTATGTGTTTCTTAATTGCTAGATGATGTTCTTATGTTTAAACTAAGATTTCTAAATGAAAAGATGCATATTTCCAATAAAGTCCTTTTTCATGATTTTATGCATATAGCCATACTTAGTACATGTGGTTGTACTAATTCCATGCTTTATTTTCTATCTATAGTTCTTGGTAGATGAAGAGCTTGTGAAGTGAAGTCATGGACTTAGAAGATCGTTCAAGAAGAAGTTGAAGTATGTCCTCAATTGACTCGAGGGCATATGTCTTTTATTGTTTTCTTTGAAGTATTGTAATAGACTATGTCTTTCTATTTTCGTATTGAAGTATGGGCCGTGTCCCAATTACTCTTGTGTCTTAAGATGATGAGATTGAGACTTAGCATTTCTATTACTTTTATATGAAAGAGATTTTTAAAGACTATATTATGTTTTGGTGAAAAGTTTTAATTCCGCAGTACTTTTCACTATGTATATGCAATGAATGATATGAATGAGGCTTGTCTTTGAACTCAGACAGTTCGACGACGCCGGTCGCAATCCAAGATTGCACCCTATCTTCTAGGGTATGGTTTCGGGTTGTGACAAAGTTGGTATCAGAGAATAGGTTGGTGAAAGTAGTATTAGGTATCAAAAAGTCTCATCAAGTCATGTCTAGTAGAGTCTTGACCATCGGTGTGAATCGCGACACATCTATGGGCGAGAGGCTATAGGACGATAGTGTTTCCCTTCATTTCTACTCCTATATCCTGCGGTTGAGTAAATTTTATGATTATCCTTCTTATGTGTTTCCTTGTGTTTACTAGGAGGATGGCCGCTAGAAGGTTGGAAGAGGAGAGGGTGAATGAGGAAGTTCTTCCCCAAGTTGCTCTAGTTTAACAGGGTGCTCAAGGTGAGCAAGGTGTCCAAGGTGCTCAAGTGCCTCCCCAAGGTGATCATGTCCCTAATGTAGGAGGAGGTGATGAGGTACCGGAGTTGTCTAATAGGGTGATTGGAGAGTCTTTGAGGGCTTTAGCTCAAGCCAGAACTACTCAAATCAATTTGAGTATGGTGCCTAGGGTTATGGAAAGTACCATGACTTCTAGATTTAGAGACTTAGCGTGGGAAGAATTCTATGCGACTATACTACATGATAATGTGGCCTTATCTAGACACATGATGTATGCACAATCATGTGAAGGATACAATCTTCTGAGGATGTCAAGTAGCTTGAAGAGGAGCATTGCTAGTGATCAATTGCAACCTAGGCCCAAAAAGAGGGTTCAAACTCAACATGTACCTAGTGTTCCTAAGAAGAAGTTTGAGAAAGGAGGTGGTTCTAAGGATGGGAAGCCTACTTGTGCCAAGTGTGGCAAGAAACATTATGGTGAGTGTCTTGTGGGTACGGGGAATTGCTTTGGTTGTGGTAAGGGAGGACATAAGGCTAGAAATTGTCCTATGATTGCTTCTAGAGGTAGAGAGGGTAAGCAAGTTGAGCCTAGTGTTCCAAAGAAAGATGCTCCAACTAAGAGGCGTTTCTATGCACTCCGTACTAGAATTGAGAAGCCGGGTGATGGTGATGATGATGTTAGTAAGTTCTTCTTTCTCTTTTGATAGTATGAGTTCCTTCTAAGTGGGGTAGTATGATTTCTAGATGGGATAGAATTCCTTGATTTGTTGCTTGTGCATGATGTTTAGGTGTTTGGTTGAAATTGAATTTCATTTGCTTCTTGCATTGTGTAATTTATGAAACTTTGATCATGTTGTATGATGTGTTTAAATGATGTTATCTTTCATATTAGCATGCCTATATAAAGAATTGCCTAAAAATTTCATTTTTGGAAAAAATTGCTGAAATCACTGTTGCTTGATATACTGTTCACTGTAAATTTTTTTGTAAAAAATGGCTATTTGATCCTTTGGTCTAAATTCTTGTTATGTGGTTAGAACTGATGTATATGAGTATGATGTTGAAATATAAAATGAGTTTTTGCTATTTGGATTGAAGCATGTGAGTTTTGTAGCATAACTAGTTATAGAATTGTCTTCTAGTTTCTTGTTTTGTTGTGAATCTCTTGATTATGTGAAATTGATGATTTCTTCTTTATAATGTATTGTATGGTTTAGTTATATTCTGCTAGTTTAGTCTCTAATCTTGGAAGTGTTCGGAGAGTGGCAAGTGTCATTCGGGGACGAATGTTGTCCAAGTGGGGGAGATTGTAAGACCTCGAAAATGACATAGGTTAACTAGAGCCTAACATGTTGGGCTTGTTGTTCTAAGGTCCTAAATATGTTTAATATGTGGTATAGAGGCAGTAGATAAAGTATTAGAGGTGTTGGAAGTCAAACGTCAAGGGATGACTAAGATGTTTGATGACTAAGTCACCTAAATATCTCTTATGTGGTTTTATGTACTTATGTGTGTTTCATGGTGTTTTAAGGTTCTTAATAGAGTTAATATAGCATGTATAGGCAGTGTTTAAAGTTTTGTGAAGTTTGGAGGTCAAACGACTAAGAACGTCCAAGGCATTCAAAAGATATGCCTTGAGTCGACCTTGTACGTCTAGGCAAGTTTCATCGAGTTTTACGTGTTCATTTTGGATGAAATTTATGTGAGAGGTGTTAAACTTATAGATGATCATATTTGGGTTGGAAACGTCCAGGAAATTATCCCCAACGACCATCAAAGGGTCCTTGAGGAAGGACCCAAAACCTGGTAAGCAGGCTGTCCCAGGCAGCCTTGGCGACGGAGCAGTCGACGGCCAGTCATGGCTGTGACGTCCTGTCACAAGGTTCCGTCGTGGGGGACTTGTTCAAGGGTGTAGAGGGTACCCTTGGCAAGCCACTGGAACTTGCAACGGATGGCCATGACGGGCCGTTGCACCCGTGACGCCCCGTCACAAGCAAGTCGTCGCAGCCAAGTTCCATGTGCACAGATTTTCTGCCAAGTGAGGGGTGAACTTGTAAATTCACCCCACTTCCAAATTAGAGTTTAGGTGGTTTATTAAGGGTCTTATGGGTATTTTAAATGAGTCTATAAGTTTTTAACACTTAGAATAATTCATTCTTCTAAAATCAAAACCCCAAAGTCCCTTAGAAATCCCAAAGACTCCATTGAAGTCAAACTTGAAGGATCAGCTTGGTGTGGAGTTTTGAAGGAGAATTCTTCATCAAAGTGAAGAATATCATCCTTGAGGTATGGATTTTGATCCTTGAAACTTATTTCATCAAGTAGGCCAATCCTCAAAGTGTTTTACAAAGTTTTCTGAAGTGAATTGTCCAATTTCGGGATTCTACCATGGGTTCTTGCATAAATGATTTCTAAACATTGAATTATGATCTAATTGATATTGTATTGATGATTTCAACATAAATTACCTATGAACCCATGTGAATTGATGAACCCTAGTTTTGACTACTTATTGGGTTACTTGATATTAAGCTAATATTGATGAATTGTTCTGTAGTTTCTTATGGGCTTTCTAATGATATAAGAATTGTATTCAATTGATATATAATTGATATTAGATTGTTAAACCTAGATTGAATTAATGTAGATTCATTGAGTTTTATGGTTATTGCTTTGAATTGTTGTTCATGGCCATGGGTAAGGGCCTTGTGATGTTGAATTGGTTGATTTGACATTGAATTGAAGTGTGGATATGGGGATGAAGGTATGCTGCCACGTTTTCCTTAATTTGATATTAATTATACTTTTATTCTATTGTGTTCGGTATGGTTCACTTATGGTGGCGGTGTTATGTGTTTTACTTGCAATTTATGTGGCCTTGTCGGCGTTACTTTATGCAATATTATGAGCATGGCCTTATTGGCAATTACTTGAAGTTATGTGGCTATTTGTGTAGTTGATGATGTAAATATGACATTACTTATATACATGTGAAGTTATATAGTCATGTATGTATTTTTCTAGTTATGTTGCCTTAAGTGATCATGTTAGACTTTGACTCTGACATTATGAGTATAGTGTTAGGGTTAAGTCTTGGTTATTCCTACTTGAGTTTATGAGTCTATGTGGAGTATATTGATGATGTTATGATGATATATAGGATGACTTGAAGATGATAGGTTGTTTTAGAGGTGTTTCTAGAATGACTTGTATTATGTGTTAAAGGTGAAGTATGTAATGCCTTGTCTTGGTTGACTTGTATCTCTTTCTTGATGTATATATGATTATGGATATGTGATGTCTTGATTTAGGGTGTTATAACTCTTAGTCTTGAATAATAAATATAGGTGAGACCTTAATGATAAGAAGGTCAAACTATGTGGAACCTTGAATTTAGTGGCGAGGTTATGAATTGTGATGTAGTTAGCCATAATGGTATCCTTCATGTGATGAGTGATGGACTTAAGTTTGATTGCTTGGAACGGCATCATATCATACCTTAGTGAAGTCGCTATGAGCTTCTTGTCGCCAAAGTGAGATATGCCGTAGTGGAGCTTGCTTTGGTAGGGTGAATGTAAAGGGGGTCATTAACTAGATAAGGACCTATTTATATGAACCTTAATGTGAATTAATCTATGAGAACAAAGGCTAGCACTGAGTGAGTATGAGTAGGGTTAAGTGGATTCAGTTAAAGAAGAGATTGAATGCTTATTACGCCCTTCATATTCCTTAACCATGTGCCTACATGGGATGTGTCCATGTTCTACCATTGGCAAGTAGAAAACCTCATCAAAGTAGGATAGAACTTCGGATTCCATGTCTTGCTACCATGGTCTATGTCGGTTATTGCCTATTCTCATCATGTGGAATACCTATTAGCATTAGATAAGTTTATGAGGTTTAGGTGGTGGTATGGGACGCTATCTAGACGTTGCACAATAGACTTTGAAAGTTTTATGTGGTGTTCCTAGGTTTTGTCCAAGACCATTATGTGAGTGTCTTATGTGATGCTTTATGTGAGTGTCTTAGGTGATGTATGAGTCTTAATGAACTAATGAACTAATGACCTATGTTAGTAACTATGTAAATGAATGAGTACCTAATCTAAAATGACTTAAGCATTCCTTAGCTAAAGTATGAGGAGGGCATGAAAGGATGGTCTCTTCATGTCTTATCTTTGGAAGTCTTGAGGATAACTCTAGTTAGGGAAGTTGGTTAATCTTGTTGACATGATCTAAACCTCAGGAAGTCATAAGCACTATTTAGGTAATCTTGGAGAGGTCATTGTACTATGGACTTTATCTTCTCGATTTACTTAAGTAGGTCTTTTGATAGGCTTTGGAAGGAGAATGTCTTATCATCTAAGTGTTGGTGTGTTTAGTGAGAATGATTCTATTTTAGGTAGTCTATAGGATCTCTTGTGTGTGTGTGATAGAGATTGTATGGGCGGTCGCTCCAAACTCACTCAAGTGAACCTTGGAATTGACCTTTGGTAGAAGAATTTTACATAGATATTTATGATTGTTTTCTAAGTATGTATGTGACTCATTGTAGGTAATCTTAAGGGTCGTTTAGGCACATCTAGAGAGGGTGTACGGGCGGTCTCTCTTTGTGTGACTTAAGTGAATCTTAGGATGACTTTAAGTGAGGGAATTACATGCTAGGAGTTGAGTTTTAAGAGGAGTTAGCAATTCACTGTAACAGTGAATTAATTCACTGTACAGTGAATATAGCTCACTGTAAAGTGATGCTTAAAAATGGTATTTTTGGTTAATTGTTATCTTATGTGTTTCTTAATTGCTAAATGATGTTCTTATGTTTAAACTAATATTTCTAAATGAAAAGATGCATATTTCCAATAAAGTCCATTTTCATGATTTTATGCATATAGCCATACTTAGTACATGTGGTTGTACTAATTGCATGCTTTATTTTCTATCTATAGTTCTTGGTAGGTGAAGAGCTTGTGAAGTGAAGAGTTGGACTTAGAAGATCGTTCAAGAAGAACTTGAAGTGTGTCCTCAATTGACTCGAGGGCATATGCCTTTTATTGTTTTCTTTGAAGTATTTTAATAGACTATGTCTTTCTATTTTCGTATTGAAGTATGGGCCGTGTCCCAAAGTACTCTTGTGTCTTAACATGATGAGATTGAGACTTAGCATTTATATTACTTTTATATGAAAGAGATTTTTAAAGACTATATTATGTTTTGGTGAAAAGTTTTAATTCCGCACTACTTTTCACTATGTATATGCAATGAATGATATGAATGAGGCTTGTCTTAGAACTCTAAGAGTTTGACGATGCCGTTCGCAATCCGAGATTGCACCCTATCTTCTAGGGTATGGTTTCGGGTTGTGACAAATATCATGTAATGTTTAAAATGTATGTCAAGATATGATTAAATCATGTTAGAAGTCAATGTAGTGACATGAGTTTCTTTTGGGTGATGATGTGGGTTTTAGTGACCTAGAAGTCACCTTACTGTAATGTTCTAGGGAAAAGAAGAAATTTTCTGGCTAAGTCTCCTTGTGGTTTTTCCCTTATGTTGAATGGCCTTGGTGTCTATTGTAATGTATAAAAACCTTATGTGGTTGAATGAGATGACCTAACCTGATGATTGGGAATAAATTGCCTAGGTGATGAAATATAGAACGCCTTTGAAACCCTTATGGTATGTTACTGAAATTCCTTTTAATGTAATAATCGCTTTTAAGTGATGAAAAATGAAGGTTGTTAAGTTAAGATCTTGTTAAGGTTGGGTTCAGTTGCTCTTAATTGGGTTTACCCTAAGTGGGGGATGGTGATGGAATAGTAAGGTTATAGGAATTTTCTACCTTGACCTTCTATTTTTGCTTGATCTTGAATTTAACGAAGTCTTGATGAGCTTTTTCATGAGTAGAGTCTTGCATAAAGTATGAATTGCATGAACTTTATATGTTTGGTATGTATTGATTGACTTTACCTTAAAGATATAATGGATATTCCAAAGTGCTTGAATGGAAATTTTGATTAAGTACATGTTTTCTCATGAGTATTGTACATCCTAACATGCTAATTTTGCAGTTGACTTCATGAGATAATGTAAGAAACTTGGTTTTAGTCAATGTAGATATGTAAGGTTTAGCCTTATAATGAGAAGTTGAGCCTCTTTAAAATGAAATATGTTGAGTCTCTTGAAAAATTATGTGCCTTTTATGTTTGGGAAACCATGATTGTAGGCTCACTCTTGAAAAGTGAAAGCATTTTTAGCTTAGTATTCATGTATCTGCCTTTGATTTGTATTGTTTATCCCGATGATGCTTACTGTAAAGACTAATGTTATGCTAGAAATTGAGATTTTGTGAAATGGCTTCCAAATTATTGTGATGCATTTGGTGTGACTTACCATTTAGACTTCACTAGGAAGAAAACATGAACATGTTTTAATTTGAAAAATTGAGAAATTCTCATATTACAGAAAAGATGACCATTATGCATTTGCTTGGGTGTGAACTCATGATACATGTAAGTGTGTTAAGGAGAAAGACATTCTTCCATGAACACCACTAAGCATGGTATGGTTGAGTATGACCCTCATAGCACTAGGTCTAACTTATAAGAATCAATTGTCAACCTATCTTACTCAAGTCTATGTGCATTGAAGTATGAGTGCTTAAATAGCTTTTGAGTATATATTGTAATCTGCCTATGTGTGGCCTTACGAGATGATCTCTTAGTGAATTGAAGTGTAATGACCATGTTGTGATTTGGAGAAGTATGTACCTCCTATAAGCATGATAAGAGCCTTCGTGTTTGATGCATTAAAGAGTGAGTGAATGAATATTTGGCTTGCTTGTGTGGATTGAGTGCTAAAATGATTTGAAGTTATGTTCCCTGTAAGTTTGGTGCACTAACTTCTATTTTATTATGTTATGATTAACATGAACTTCTCTTTGATGCATTGAATTCCTTGTTGTGATTAAAGTGTTCTAAGTGTTATTCCAGGACGAATGTTCCCAAGTGGGGGATATTGTAAGACCCCCAAAATGAGTTAGGGTGTATAGAGCCTAACATGTTTGTCTTAAGGTTCTAAGATCCTAAAATGACTTATAATATGGTTTAGAGGCAATGTATAAAGTTTGATGTGATTTGGAAGTCAAACGACAAGGGACGACCAAAACATTCGACGACTAGTCACCTATGTGCCTCACGTGTCTATGCATGCTTATAATTATATGAAATGAGATTAATAAGTCTTAAAATTGTTGTAATGATGTTAAATTCTAGTATATGAAGTTTCTACATGTTTAGAGGTCAAACGTCCAAGAACGTCCAAGACGTTCGAAAGATAGCCTAGAGACATGCATGTGTGTGTCTCGATGGGGCCTTCCATGTTTGGACGAGTTGCAGGTGTTTGTTTTTGGTGAAACTTTGTGGAATGTCTACAACATTCTAAGGGTTTTATTTACGTTGGAAACGTGTAGGTATAAACTCAAAAGGGCCCCGCAAAAGGGCCCACAAGAATGACCCAAGGCTGGTTGAGACACTGCCTTGGCAGTGCCAATCGACGGACCAAACGATGGCCAGTTGGTTAATCAACGGCCCATAGGTGAGGTATCATCGTTTGAAACTTAGCTTGGGCAGCTCAGAAGCCAAAAATTGGCCAAGTACCAAACGACAGAAGCCAATGCACGGCCCGTCGACTTACCAACGACCAGTAGATTGGTCCGTCGATGGTGGCATGTAACCTGATGCCTGCGTACTGTTTCATTAAAGGGGTGAATGGTAAATTCACCCCACGTCCTAAACCGACTCAAATTGAGTTATGTACCTAATTTTGGCTGTATATAAGTCATCAAACACGTGAACCTCCCATTCCCTATCCCATACACACGTAAGAAACCTTTCCCTCCAAACATATTCTCCCTAGAAACCACCATTGTTGGTGAAGCTCAAGAACTTCTTGGAGCTCGTATTTCCATGGATGATTCATCAAGTTTTAGAGGTTTTCATGAATAAGAAGGTATGGTGATCTTCATCTCTAGTTATCCTTCCATCTAGAGAGTTAATCTCAAAGATTTGAAAGAAAAAAATATGATCAAAGTTCTTCTTCTTCAATCTATCCATGGGTTCCTTCTAAAAATGTTTTGACAATTAAATCATGATTAATTGAAGTTAATATAGTGGTTTTAACGTGCTTTTGACTCCAATTGCATGATGAACCCATGTCCCTTCCAAACTTTATTTAGTCCTTGCATGGGCTTTATAATCTTCACTTGCTATCGATTGAATTATGATTCTATTACGTTGGAGTGGTATATCTACTGTTATTTATGTGAATTCATGTTGAATTGCTGATTAAGAATCCGTGTGGATCAATGTATCAAGGTTTGAACAATGCCTAGACTAGTCAACAATGTGATCGCTGTAATGTGGGTCCTTAATTGTATAAAAGTGGGTTTAGATCATGTTAAGTTGGTTATATCTACAGTTCTAGGTTAATAACATATTTGAATTATGGATATGAATCTTGTATGAATGAAGTAAAGATGGCTTATGTGAATTGAACTTGGTTCTTCTAGTCTATGGGATAGTAACTTGTAACCTTGACGTTAGGATAGTGTTATATGATTTGATCATGGTTAATTGTCCTTATCTATTGCCTATAAGGTAATTTGAATATGAATTATATGTAACGGATGCAATGTGGATCAATTCATGATAGTTTTAATAGGATTAACCTATGTAAACTTAGCTTCCATGAAATCTTAGTATAAAGCATACTTACACTAAATTAGACTTTATTGGCAACTGAAGTAGTGTCTCATTTAAGCCATTATTTCTTTATCTACTGCTCTACATGTATATTATTGATGAATATTGATTGATAAGTAAGACTAGGAAAATTGAATTATGATCTATGCCTATCTATTCTCTAGAATAATTGTAATGTTTTGCACAAGTTGTATCATGATCTTGTAGGGACTTTTACTTGGTTTCTTCTATGCTTAAAGTACATTTAGCTACCTCCCTATATATATGAATTATTGATAAAAAATGTGTATTGGTCAATGATGATCAAAGGGTGAGAAATTGGTAAGAACTCTTATCTCCTCTACTTTTCTATATTAATGTAGTTGATGAAGCCTTGTATGGCATTGTGTGGTATGGTCCACTTATGGTGGCGGTGTTTACTTTATGTCATTATAATGTGTTGACCATGGCGTTGAAGGCAAATTGATGAATATATGAATGAGTGGTTATGATGATCACTTTATGTGTAACTTGTGCCTAGTCTTGTTTAATATAGTCGTGAATCTAGATTATGTTATTAATGTTATGAGCATGTCAATGTCTATGTTAAGATCATGTGTAGGTGCTGCCATTAATGAAGTGTTAAAGATTTATGACCCCTACCCATGTACCATATGTGAATGTGTGAATAGCTAATGTTAGGAGTCTTAAAGTATACTATGAAGTTGTCTTGTCTCCTATGCTAAATTATGTTGTGTGGTCTATACTTGAAAGTGTAATTTGGTCTCAGAGGGTGGCTGCCTCAATGAGTTGTTGATAGCCATTATGTGATCATGTTGACCAATAGTGTCTCGTTTTAAGCTATGATTTCATTGGCTAATGCTCTGCATGTATATTATTGATGAATATTGATTGACAAGTAAGACAAGGGAAATCGATTTATCATCTATGCCTATCTATTCTCTAGAATAATGGTAATGTTTTGCACTAGTTGTATCATGATCTTGTAGCGACTTGTACATGGTTTATTCTATGCTTAAAGTACATTTAGCTACTTCCCTATCTATGAATTGTAGATAAACAAGGTGTATTGGTCAATGATGATCAAAGGTTGAGAAATTGGTAAGAACGCTTATCTCCTCTACTTTTCAATATTAATGTAGTTGATGAAGCCTTGTATGGCATTATGTGGTATGGTCCACTTATGGTGGCGGTGCTTACATTATGTCATTATAATGTGTTGACCATGGCCTTGAAGGCAATTTGATGAATATATGAATAAGTGGTTATGATTATCACTTTATGTGTAACTTGTGCCTAGTCTTCTATTATAGTCGTGAATCTAGGTTATGTTATTAATGTTATGAGCCTGTAAATGGATATGTTAAGATTATGTGTAGGTGCTTCCATTAATGAAGTGTTAAATATTGATGAACCCTACCGATGTACCCTATGTGAATGTGTGAATTGCTAATGTTAGGAGTCTTAAAGTATACTATAAAGTTGTCTTTTCTCCTATGCTAGATTATGTTGTGTGGTATATACTTGAAAGTGTAATGTGGTCTAAAAGGTTGGCTGCCTCAATGAGTTGTTGATAGCCATTATGCTATGTCCATGTGAAAGTATTTCTCACATGAATTAGGTTGATGAAATCTCATCTATGACCTATGAGTTAATCATATGAGGGGATGACTCTCCTAAACCTATGTTTTATAAAGAAATGATAATTAAAGGCTTTTTCAATAAAGGGAACTTAGCTTAGCACCGAGTGAACTTGTAGATGAGGGGGTGACACTTTTCCAACATAGGGAAGGTAGTGTTCACTACGGTCCTCATGTGAGGGAGTGACACTTTCATATATAGGGGAGGTAGGGTTCACTACGGTCCTCATGGGGTGGATAGCCTCATCACCCAACAAAGGGTGTAGAGTTGATGTTTCCATGATTGCCCCCATGTTCCATAAACTATGCTTGCCACATAGGATCTAGCAAGTGATATCACCTAATATGCTAGAACGATGTATGTCTTACTTTGGAAAGTAAGATGCCCTCTTTTTGGTGTGAGGGGATGACACCAAATTCCATGTTTAGCACCCATGGTCTTAGTGTCGGTTAAGGCTATTCCCTAAAGTAAAATGGACAATGGAAGTCATTAGCTAGGTTTCTAACTAGGATGAATTAAGGGAGGTTACTTAGTATAGGTGGATGTAATGAACCCATCTAGACATTGCACAAGTGTCTCCTTAGGAAGTCCTAGGAAGGTGACCTAATATGTATGATTATGATTGTCTTTATGCATGATATTGTAGAAGTTGTCTACTTGTTATGAAGATGTGCATGGTATGAATATATATGATGTGATCTTATCCTTATATGCACTATGTTGGTCTAAACGACTATATGATGAAGGTCCTGTATTGACATGATGAAGTGGTCTTTATTTGCTATGAGGATATATGAATTGTATGTTAAGGTTTGTGGTCTCATGAAGAGTTTACTAAGTATGTGTGGAGTTATGAGGCTTCACATGTACATTGCACTAGTAGACTAAGATTGGGGTCATGAACAAGGTCTTGTAATGATGTATATGAAAAGAAGTTATAAGTTGATTTAACTCACCGTAATTGCCTATGTCCTTGACTTGAATGTGTCTTGTGATGGGTTATACTTCTATGGTGATAAGTGTTGGCTTGTGTAACTATATGTATGTTTCCTTGTGGACTTAAGCTGATACATTGCACCAAGTATCACTAGAGGGTTACTTGGGAAGTAAATGAATAATAGGAAAGAATGCTCACTGTAACATAAAAGTAACTTACTTTAAAGTGGCTTCAAAAATGTAATAAATCCTATATGTGATCCTATGAAATGTTTGGCCTTTTAATATGTTTATATGATGTATGTGAATGATATAAATGCTATTGGATAAAGGTTTTATGAAGATTTACTCAAAAAGCATGAAGTATGATTTCAAAGAAAATATCCCTTTTAAATGCATATTTTTGCATGGTTGCCATACCTAGTACATTCTTGTGCTAATCCCATTCTTCTCTACTTTAAACACAAAGTGTAGGTTATGGATCCTTAAAGGATGTCTTGATTGGTGAAGAGATTTCTAGAAGATTCCCAAGCTCAATGAAAGGAATCCTTAAATCCAAGGATGTCCTAATATGTAGTTTACTGTAAAGTTCTTAATTACTATACTTATGTATTATGATGTAAGGGCCGTGTCCCTAATGTACTCTTATGATGTTGAGTCTAGGATGGCAAAGAGACTCATGGTCTAAATATGTATTTTGAAATATATTTTATCTATATATGAGATGAAGTATCTAGCATATAATGTGCTATGAAAAGTTTAATTTTTCCTCTAAATTTACTATGTCAATGCAATTAATGATAACTATGGGCTTGTATAAGACCTCCGAGAGGTCAAGTACGCCATGTTACTTCTAGGGGGTGCTCCCCGGATGTGATTGTTTGTTTTGGGTGAAACTGATGTGGAAGGTCTTCAACGTGTTAAGGTGTATATTTATGTTGAAAACGTCCGAGTACGACTTCCCAAGGGCCCAGCAAAACGTTCAACAAGAAGGACCCAAAGGTTGTCGAGATAATGCCTTGGCAGTGCCAATCGACTGAACCAAACGATGCCCCGTTGGTGGACTGACTCCCCCTCGATACGAATGAGTCGATCAACACTTAGCTTGGGGAAGTCCTAGCTAATTAACAGCCCAATAGACAATTGACGGAAGCCACAGACGGTCCGTCGATGGACCTATATGGCGTCGATGGTGGCCGTTGGTGCAGGCTGTAACAGGCTGCCTAATGACTGCATCACTAAATGGGTGAATGGGAAATTCACCGCACGTCTTAAAATGACCCAACTGGATTTGTTTGGTTATTTGTGGGTGTATTAAAGTGATAAAAAACGTGAACAACCCATTCCCAATCCATTCCACACAAATTAGACTTTCCCTCCAATACCAATTCTCTCTAGAAACCTCCATTGAAAGTGAAGCTCAAGAACAACTTGGAGCTTGGATTCCCATGGATTCTTCATCATGTTTTAGAGGTTTTATTCTAAATAATGGTATGGTGATCCTTCATATCTAGTTAATCCTCCATCTAAAGTGTTCTTCTCAAAGTTTTCAAAAGAGATTTCATGATCAAACTTCTTCTTCTTCAATCTAGCCATGGGTTCTTTCTGAAAAGGTTTTCAAAGGCTTAATCATGATGAAGTGATGATAATGTATTGTTTTAACGTGAATTTCAACTCCTATTGCATTGTGAACCCATGTCCCTTCCCAAACTCGATTTAGACCTTGCATGTGCATTGTGATCGTGACTTGTTATTGGTGGATTTATGATTCTCTTACGTAGAATTTCTTACGTCTACTATTAATTATGTATATTTATGGTTAATTGTTGACGAATGATCCATGTGGATCAATATAGGAAGATTTGAATAAGTCTAGCCCATGTCTGTATGTGTTCACTGTAACATTGAGTCTATAATGTATGAATGCGGAATTTGATTATGTTTAGACGATTGTAAGTACCTCCTTTAGATTAATATTACGGTTGAATTGTGGGTATGAATTTAGTATGATCAAGATAAAGAAGGCTTGGTATGAATTGATCTAGGTTCTTCTCCTCTATTGATTGATAATGTTATGTATGTGATGTGATCTCGATTTTAGGTTAGATGAAGCATGATTACTTTTGAGTAATGATATCTTTAGCTACTTCCTACCATGTACATTATTGATAAAAATATTATTGATGATCAAGGCTTTGATGAATGAGTAGGATGGCCTATTTCCTCTACTCTCTATTAAATTGACAGTTTAGTGCCTATGTTTGTATTTTTATCGTGTAGGGATTTAATTATGATTTCCTTTATGTTAAGTATATATTTAGCTACTGCCCTATAATGTATTGTTGATGAAAAGGTGTGTTGATCAATGATGATCTAAGGATGATGACTTTGTAAGAATGTCTCTCGTTTCTACTTTTCTATATTATTGTAGTTGATGAAGCCTTGTATGTCATTGTGTGGTATGGTCAACTTACGGTGGCGGTATTTAATTTATTGTAAATATATATGTGATGTTAACATGGCCTTGAAGGAAATTATACTATGAATGTGTGTTGGTGATGACCACCCTATGTGAAGCCTATGTCTATTTACTATTCTAGTTATGATCTAGGTTGTGTTGCTAATGTCTTGAGCATGCAATTGGTTATATTATGTCTATGTGTACTTGCTGCCTATGATGAGGTCCAATAATGTTATATGTGATGTAAAGCTAAGATATCTGCATAATGACTAGAGCTTACTGTAAAGATGTTGTAAGTCTTGAACAAATGAGTCTTGTGCTATGCTATCTATTCTATGATGTATCATTCACTAGGATGACTTGATAGGTGTACTAGTATGAGAAAGGGTATGGAACCATGTCTATGCATTGCACATGTGTTCCTTGATAGGATAGTTCCTAGGTTGGTCTTCCAAGTACATGAATAGGATTGTATGAACATGTTATGAATATGACTTATATGCTATGATGTTAAGTATACGATATGATGAAGTATGAATGTGCACAGTGTCTTGCTATGTTTATTTGAAAGGATTGCTCATATATTTATGCCTATAGACTTATGCATTGATATATGACCATGTGCGACATTTATGTGTTAGGTGAAAGGTTTGCTCACATATAAGTATACACACACACATGTATGAAGACCTCGTCAATAGAGGGGCCTTGAAAGATGTTCTCATGTGTACTCTCAACTAGATAGGTGCTTACATATGCTTTGTCCATGTGAAACGGTTTCTCATATGATATAGGTTGATGAATTCTCATCTATGACCTATGATCTAAGCATATGAAGAGTTAACTCTCCTAAGCCTAAATTTATGAGATAAAGTTAATAAAGGATTTTTAATAAGAAGGAAACTTAGCTTATCTGCGAGTAAACTTGACAATGAGAGGTGTTGGCTTCTCTTTGAGGAGGATTCACCATTGGGTTCTCATAAGGTGTTTACTTCCCTTGGAGGAGCGTTCACCTATGGTTCCACATGAGGTGTTGACTTTCGTTGAGGAACATTTACCCATAGTTTTTTATGAGATGAGGCTCCAATGATAATGAGCATGTAAAGGGTTATGTATATCTTTTAGTTCCATAAACTATGCTTGCCACGTAGGATCTAGCAAGTGATATCAACTATGATGCTAGCATGTGTTAATGTTCTACTTTGGCTAGATAAGAACAACTTCCATTGGTGTAACACATTACAACACCAAATTCCATGTACCACCTATGGTCTTAGTGTCGGTTAAGGCTATAGTTTCCCTAAACTAAAGTGGGCAATGGAATTAAAGTCAGGGCCCTAACTAGGATAACCTAAGGGTAGTTGCTTAGTGTAGGTGGCGGTATGGGACTTCACCTAGGCATTGCACAAGTGGCTCTTGAGGGAAGTCCTAGGAATGTGTTCTAATGCATGTGACTTTGTATTTGTTCCTTATGCATGATTTTGTAGTAATTGTCTACTTGTTGTGATGAATTGCATGGTATGAGCTTATGTGAAGTGGTCTTGTTGTATATGCAAAATATTGTTCTTAATGACTACATGATGAAGGTTGATGACATGAAGGAAGTTGTCTTCACTTACTATGTTGATGTATGAATTTGTTGTTAAGGCTTGTGGTCTCATGATAGGATTACTAAGTATATGTGAGTTTATGGGGCTGCACATGTACATTGCACTAGTGAACTTAGATTGGGATTGTGAGTAAGGTTTTATAATGATCTATGTGAGGTGAAGTGAATAGATATGCAAGTTGATGTAGCTTACTGTAAAGACATTATAGTCTTGACTTAAATGTTTCTATGATGTATTATACTTCTATCATGATATATGTTGGCTTATGTAGGTTGTATGTATGCATTATTTGTGGCCCTAAGGTGATGCATTCTACCAAGTATCACTAGAGGGTTACTTGGCATGTTAAGGAGTTAAAAGAAAAGATGTTCACTGTAAAAGGGAATAAGTCACTGTAAAGTGGAAATGGCTCACTGCAAAGAGACCCAAATGTGGCTTAAATTCTATGTGTGATTTTATATGATGTTTGGCCTTTGAATATGTCGATATGAAGTATGTGAATGATATAAATGCTATTGTATCAAGGTTTTATGAAGTTTCTAAAAAAGGCATGAAGTATGATTTTCAAGAAAAATGTCCCTTTTAGATGCATGTTTTTGCATGGTTGCAATAGTTAGTGCATTCCTGTACTAACTCCATTCTTCTCTAATTTTTACACAAAGTGTAGTTTATGGATGCTTAAAAGAGGTATTTAATGGTGAAGAGATTGATAAGATGATTCCCAAGATCAAGGATACAAATCCTTAAGTCCAAGGATTCCTAAGTCATGACTTTGCTGTAAAGTGGATAATATAGTACTTATGTTTTATGTTTTAAGGGTCGTGTCCCAAATGTACTCTATTGATGTTGTGTTTAGGATGACAAAGAGACTTAAGATCTATATATGTATTATGAATTATATATATATATATATATATATATATATATATATATATATATATATATATATATATATAGTGATGTTTCTAGCATATCATATGCTATGAAAAGTTTTAAATTTTTTGCAAAATTTACTTTGACAATGCGATGAATGATAACTATGGGCTTGTATAAGACCTCCGAGAGGTCAAGTACTCCATGTTACTTCTGGGGGAGTGCTCCCCGGATGTGACAAATGTGGTATCAGAGCATGAGGTTTATAAAAGTAGTTTTAGGTTCCAAGGAGTCTCATATTGTCACATCTAGTAGAGACTCGTTTTCATTGGTGGTGAGTCGCGACACCATCAAATGATACAGGAAGCTATATGACGATAGAGTTTTCCTTCTTTATCATTCTCATATCGTGCCATAGAACTTAACTCTATAAGATCTGTCTATATATTTTCTTGTCCGGTGGTCATTTAGATATGATTGCTTGGATGAGATGGTATCTCTATGCTTGAGGGAGAAAAGGTGAGTTTTGATCCTTATCTTGGTTTTATGGTTTCATGAGTATGCGTGAAGGTGAATTTTAGAATGTAATGTTGATGTCATGCCATTTATGGCTATATATGAAATTTATGTGAAATGAGATGATGTATGAAGATTATGCTATAATATAGTTACAAGCATGCTAGGAGTTATTATTGTTAAAATGAGTTTATTTTGGAATGATGTGTTACCTATGGAAGCATGTTGCCCTGAGAATATGTGTTTAAAAGTGTTCAATGTTTCCCTTTGTATATTTGTGGTCCTTTCTAGTTGCCTTGCTTAGATTGGAGTCTTTTGTATAGGCTTGATCCTAGGAGTGAGGATATCATGCTTGTGCTTGTAGGGTGATGATGTGGTTTTTATTGACGTAGAAGTCACCTTACTGTAAGGTTCAAGGAAAAAGAAGAATGTGTTATGGCTAAGTCTCCTCTATTGTTTCTCCTAATTGTTGTATGACATTGGTGTGTATGGTATTGTTGAAAACCTTATGTGATTCGGTAGTATGACATAACTTGATGATTGGGGATAATTGGCCTAGATGATAATGTTTAGAGTGACCCTTGATGTCCCTTTGATGTGTTACTGTATTTCCTTTTTAGGTTGGTAAATAACTTTAAGTGATGATGATGAGGTTTGATAGGTTAAGATCCTCTTAAGGTTGGGTTAAGTTTCTCTTAATTTGGTTTACCCTAAGTGGGGGATGGTGATGTGAGTAGTAAGGTTGTAGATATTTCTACCTTGTCCTTCTATTCTTACTTGATCTTGAATCTCATGAATTCTTAATAATCTTGTTCATGATAAGAGTCTTGCATAAAGTATGAAGTGCATAACCTCTTTGTGTTTTCTATGTCTTGATTGACACTATTTTTAGGATACTTTTAATATTATAAGGTGCATGAAAAAGAACTTTGATCAAATCCATGTTTTCTTATAATGGTGGTGCAACTTGATATGCTAGTTGTGTATTTGACTTCATGAGATAAGGTATGAAACATGGTTTTAGTCACTTTTGATGTGTTAAGTTTCGCTTCATAATGAAAACAATGTTCAGTCTCTTGAAAAACTATGTGACTTTTATGACTTGGAAAGCTTGATTGTAGGTTCACTCTTAAAAACGTGAAGGCATGATTAGCTAGTGTCCTTTTGTGTGCCTATGATTTGTGTTATTTTTCCCAAATGATGCTTACTGTGAAGGCTATTGCTATGTTAGAAATTGAAATTTTGTGAAATAGCTTCCTATTTGTTGTGATGTGCTTGGTGTGACTTACCATTTAGACTTCACTACGAAGAAAACATGAGCATGCCTTGGTTTAAAAGTTGAAACATTCTCATGTTACAGTAATGTTGACTTTTGTGCATTTGCTTGGCTATGAACTCGTGAGACATGTAAGTGTGTTGAGGAGAAAGATATTCCTCCAAGGACACAACTAAGCATTGTATGGTTGAGTATGACCTTCATGGCACTAGGTCTAATTCAATAAAGATCTTTGTTGATTCAACTAACTTGAGACTATGTGCATTGCAGTATGAGCGCGTACTTGCTTTTTGAGTGATGTTGAATCTACCTATGTGTGATCTTACATGATGAGATCTTAATCAAATGAGGTGCAATGACCATGTTATGATTAGGAGAAGTATGTTCCTCCTATGAACATGAAGAGTGCCTAAGTATTTGATGCATTAAACATAAGTGAGTGAAGTATGGGTTGCTTGTGTTGCATTAAGTGCTAAGTGATTTGAAGTTGTGTTCCTAGAAAGTTTGGAGCATTGACTTCTATGTGATGATGTTATGAATATGGTAAGCTGCTCTATGATTCATTGAAGTCGTTGTTGTGATTAAAGTGTTCTAAGTGTCATTCGAGGACGAATGTTCCTTAGTGAGGGATATTGCAAGACCCCCAAAATGAGTTAGGGTGTCTAAATCCTATCATGTTCGTCATAAGGGTCTAAGGTCCTAAAATGGTTTATAATGTGGTATTGAGGTAATGTCTAAATTTTGAAGTCATTTGGAAGTCAAACGTAAAGAGACGACCAAGACGTTCGACTACTAGTCACTAAAGGGGCCTTGTGTATTTATATGAGCTTATATATTTTTCATGGTATTATGAAGTCTTAAAATGAGTAATAATTATGTTTATAGGAAGTGTATGGAGTTTCATGAAGTTTAGAGGTCAAACGTCCAAGAACGTCCTAGACATTCGAAACTTAGCCCTTGAGACGTTGATGTGTGTCTTGAGTGTGCCTTGCATGTTTTGATGTGTTTTACATGTTTGTTTTGGGTTAAACTGATGTGGAAGGTCTTCAACATGTTATTTTGTATATTTACATTCGAAACGTCCATGTACAAATTCACAAGGGCCCACAAGAAAGACCCAACGGCTGTCGAGACACTGCCTTGGCAGTGTCACTCGACTTAACCAAACGAAGGCCCGTTGATGGACTGACGCCCCGTCGATGGGAAGGAATCGATCAACACTTAACCTGGTGAAGGCTCAGCCAAAGAACAGCCCAATAGCCAACTGGCGGAAGCCACTGACGGTCCGTCGATTGACCTACAGGGCGTCGATGGTGGCCGGTGGTGTAGGTTGTAACAGGCTTCCTAGCGACTGCCTCACTTAAGGGGTGAATGGGAAATTCATCCCACGCACTAACATGACCCTACTTGAATTATTTGGTTATTTTTGGATGTATTTAAGTGATCAAAAACGTGAAAAACCCATTCCCAATCCATTCTAGTCAAATTAGACTTTTCCTCCAAAACCAATTCTCTCTAGAAACCTCCATTGAAGGTGAATCTCAAGAACAGCTTGGAGCTTGGATTCTTCATCAATTTTTAGAGGTTGTTTTCTCAAAGGTATGGCGATCCTTCATCTCTAGTTAATCTTCCCTCTAGAGAGTTTTTCTCAAAGTTTTCAAAAGAGATTTCATGATCAAACTTCTTCTTCTTCAATCTAGCCATGGGTTCATTCTAAAAACGTTTTCAAAGGCTGAATCATTATTAATTGATTAGAATGTGTTGTTTTAAACATGAATTTCAATCCAATTGCATTGTGAACCCATGTCCCTTCAACAACTTGATTTAGCCCTTGCATAAGCATTGTGATCGTGGCTGGTTATGGGTGGATTTTGTGATTCTGTAACATTGTATTGATTATGTATACTGTTTATTATGTATATTGATGGTGAATTGTTGATGAATGATCAATGTGGATCAATATAGGAAGATTTGATTAAGTCTAGCCTATGTCTCTATGTGTTCACTGTAACAGTGAGTCTATAATGTATGAATGTGAAATTCGATTATGTTAAGATGATTGTAGCTACTTCCTTAGGTTAATATCATGGTTGAATTTTGGGTATGAATATAGTACGATCAAAGTAAATAAGGCCTTGTATGAATTGATCTAGGTTCTTCTAGTCTATTGATTGATAATGCTATGTATGTGATGTGACCACGATTTTAGGTTAGATGAAGCATTATTCCTTTTGAGTAATGATATCTTTAGCTAGTGCCTAGCATGTACATTATTGATAAAGATATGATTGAGGATCAATGCTTTTGGGGAATTCGTAGGATTGTTTATTTCCTCTACTCTCTATTGAATTGATAGTTTAGTGCCTATGTTGGTATATTGTTCATGTAGGGATTCAAGTATGATTTCATTTATGTTAAGTGTATATTTAGCTACTGCCCTATAAATTATTGTTGAAGAAAAGGTGTCACGACCCTCAAGTACACCCTAGAAGTTAGGGTGCAATCTTGGATTGCGACCGGCATATCTCAAACAAGCCTACCGTATCGTTCATCGCATAATAACATACTAAAAATGCGTAAGAACTAAAAACTTTCTTTTCATAATCAATATATAAGCGGAAGACTTTCATTTAAAACATTAAACCTTTACAACCCTTGAACTATCTAAACATAGAGTATACAAGACTTGGGACTAATCCCATACAAGACATAAACATTAATACTTAAACATTAAGACATAACCGAACGTGTGGATATTATCCTCGAATCGATGAAGACTCACCAATTCTTCATCTTCAACCCTTAGAAACCTATCCATCATCCACGTCATATCAAGACTTCCAATTCCCTACACTTTAGTCAAAAAGGTAAAGAAGGGGTTAGCACATTAGATGTACTCAGTATGGAAGCCATGCAAAAACCCTCAAAAAGGGACATTTAGTTAATAACATGCTTGTCATGAATTTCAGTTTGAAACATCGTAATATAATCATAAGAACATCATTTATCATATTAGAAATACATAAGAAAATCATTTAAGCAATTATCGCAAATTATGAAATATTACAGTGACTACTTCACTGTTACAGTGAAGTACCCTTCACTGTTACAGTGAAGTACCCTTCACTGTTATCCTAAGATTCACTTAAGTCACACAAAGAGATACCTCCCATACACCCTCTCTAGATGTGCCTAATGATCCTTAAGATTACTCATAATGAGACACATACACACCTACAAACATCAACATACAAAACATAAGATCCTCCTACCAAAGGTGATTCCAAGGTTCACTTGAGTGAGTGTGGAGCGACCGCCCATAAAATCCCTATCACACACACACAAAGGATCCTATAGACTACCGAGGGTAGAATCATTCTTACCTAATACAATAGTATACATCAAACATGACATTCTCCTTTCAAAGGTTATCCGAAGACCTACTCAAGTAACTCAATAAGATAACGTCCATGATTGACCTCTTCAAGATTACCTAAATAGTCCTTAAGACTTACCTAAGTTAGGATCATGTCCACATAATCAAATCATATTCACTAACTAGAATCTTTATTAAGACTCATCTAATTAAGAGATGAAGTGAGCGTTCCCTTGCCCCCTTCACACCTTAACTAGACAACCCTTAATTACTCTAGAAAGGAACTTATACAATTAACATGCTTTCCTATCTTAATTCATTACATTACTAAGTTCATTTAAGAGACATTCATCACATAAGGACATTCACATAATGGTCTTAAGGAAGACCTAGGGACTCTCACTAACATCTTCAAAGTCTATTGTGCAATGTCTAAGTAGCGTCCCATACCACCACCTAAACTTCATAGAACTTCTCTAATGCTAGTGGGTATCCCATATGATGAGAATAGGCAATAACCAACATAGACCATGGTACCAAAGCATGGAATCCGGAGTTCTATCCTACTCCGATGAGGTGTTCTACTTGCCAATGGTAGAACATGGACATCCCATGTAGGCACATGGTTAAGGAATATGAAGGGCATACTTTGTATTCTAGTCTCATACTTAACTAGAACTACTTTCCCTTACCATATTCACTCGGTGCTAGCCTTAGTTCTCATAGATCAATTCACATTAAGGTTCATATAAAGGGGTCCCATATCAAGTTCATGACCCAATTACATTTACCCTACCAAAGCAAGGTCCACTAGGGAATATCTCACTATGGCGACAAGAAGTTCATCGCGACTTTCCTAAGGTATGATATGATTCCGTCCAGCCAATCAACCTTAAGTCCATCACTCATTACATGAATGATACCATTAAGGCTAACTACTTAACGATTTATAACCTTACCACTTGGTTCAAGGTTCCACATAAATGACCCTCTTATCATTAAAGGTCTCACCTATAATCATTTATTCAAGACTAAGACCCTTTAGGTTCCTAAGTCAAGACATCACATTTTCACATAAGCATCAAGTAAGGGACACAAGTCTACCTAAACAAGACACAACGCACTTCCATTTTATTCATATAGCCTATCTTTCTTTAGACTCTTAGGAATGACCATTAACATTATTTATTCAGCCTATTCATTACAGTAACATCATCAATGTAATCATTAAAGACTTCTATAGCCAAGTTAGTAACAACCACAGATCAACTCTAAGACTACACACTTAACATATAGCCCTTAGTCTAATATGATCACGTATATGATATCAATAGAAAAACACATATTTTCACATTACTTCACATATAGATAGATATAGTCATACTTTCACAAAATCAACTATACTAATCAACATATTACTTCAAGTAGTGCCGACAAGGCCATGATGATCAATATACTTAAAATAACGCCTACAAGGCCACATCAATTCACATAAAACCGCCACCATAAGTGGACCATACCAATCACATATAATCCAAAAACTAAATTACATTAAATATACACAATAACAAAATAATTAGGGCAGCATACCACCCACTTGATCTCATCACTTCAATCCAAAGCCAAACCATTCAATTCAATACCATAAGGCCCTTACCCATGGCCATGAACATCAATTCAAAACATAGATCATAATAATCAATGAATCTAAGTCAATTCAATCTATAATTATCAATCTAAGACCAATTAGATATCAATTGAATACAATTCTTATATCATTAGAAAGCCCATAAGAAACTACAATAGAATGTACAAGCATCAAGTTCATATCAATTCAATAATCCTAATAGCCAACAAATCTAAGAGTATTTACGACTCAATTAATAAAATTGAAACAACCTATACATCATTCATACATAATCTATACATCATTCAAAAGCCCATAGCAATCTACACATGAAATCATCAATCTCAAAACATAGTCAATTCACCCATATTTTAGTGAAAATTAGAGAATTTAGAAGATTATGGGTTCATGGAGAATTTAATTGGAAAATGTCAATTTGACATTAATAACATCATTTCTTAACGTTTGTGAACCTTTCATGCAAGAACCCATGATTTAGAGTAGAAATTGAACTTTTCATCCTTTTTGAAATCCTCTGAAAACATCTTTGAAATTGGCTCTAAGAACCTTAGATGAAGAACTCCCATACCTTATTTGAATAACCCAAAGCTAATTGAAGAAGAAACTCCATTGAATACCCATCTTCAAGCTCCATCTTCACTTTGAACTCACATGGAAGTTTTTTGGAGAAACTTTAGGAGGGAAGGGGTTTTGATTTAGATGCTAGGGTTATAAGGAGAGTTTAATGACTTATATACTCTTAAAATACCCTTAATAACCTAAAACAACCGTCCCCACATTTTATAAGACTTGGTGTGAATTTCCCAAAACCCCCAAGTCTTAATAGAAAAACTTCCAATTTCCAGCACCATCGACGTGACCATCGACGGAGCGTTGGTCAGGCCACGTCCCATCGATAGGGTCTCGTGGTTCACTTCAGAGATTACCCAACCTGCAGTCTATATGTCCCAACTGACGAGACCCATCACGGGCCGTCGACTGGTCGACTGGCCGTCGACTGGTCCGTCGTTTGGCCACTCTCTGGCAGTGTTGGTCTCTAAGTTTGGGTCCTCCCTTAGGGCCTCTTTGAGGGTCCTATGTGGAGTCGTACCCAGATGCTTTCACCCCAAATATGTTTGTAATTGAGTTTAGGACCTACCACAAAAGTTTCATCCAAAATGAACACGTAAAACTCGACAAAACATGCATAGACACACAAGGTCATTTCAAGGCACAACTTTCAAACGTCATAGACGTTCTTGAGAGTTTGACCTCCAAACTTCACGAAACTTAACATGTTGACTATAAACATCATATAAACACATTTAAGAACCATATATGCTCATTCATTACACCTAATCACATAGAATCACATACGAGGCATTTAGGCGACTTATTCATCGAACGTCTTGGTCGGCCCTTGACGTTTGACTTCCAATGCATCTAAACTCTTAGATACTGCCTCAACAACACTTTATAGACTATGTTAGGACCTTATACCATCATGACAACCATGGTAGGCTCTATCTTCACCTAAGTCATTTTCGGGGTCTTACATTCTCCCCCACTTGGACAACATGCATCCTCGAATGACACTTGCCACTCTCCGAATACTTCCAAGAGTAAGGATTCAGTAAGTAACTCATGACCAACCCATATAGCACATAATCTAGGAGAAAACATCAGTTTCACACAATAAGGAGAATTACAACACAACAAGCAACTAGAATAGGATTCTATAACTAATTATGCTACAAAACTCATCTCCTTAACTCCAAATAATAAAACTTATTTAATATTCATTAGCATACTCATATACATCAGTTCAAACCATATAACAACAATTTTAGATCAAAGAATCAATTTGTCAATTTTTTGCAAAACTTAAAGTGAACAGTGACCCATGCTACAGTGAATTGTGCAATTTTTCCAAAAATGCAATTTTTAGGCAATTCATGATATAGACATGCTAATATGCAAGGTAACATCATATAAACACTTTTACAACCTAGTCATGGACTCATAAAATATATAATGCAAGAAGTAATGAAATTCAATTTCAAACAAGTATGCATATCGTAAGGAGAATGTTTTGAAACCCATGTTCCACAATAACTCCTATACAAATCAATTGACAAAGAACTATTTGCTTTAGGCTTGAATAAACACATATAGAAAAGTTAATGGTACTTCACTCCCGAACAACCATAGTCTTCACCATACTCCCCCACTAGGAGAAACCCATTCCAAAGTGAACATAGCATCTACCTCAAGGAACTCTCAAGGCACCTCAAACCTTACTATTACTTTCTCACCCAAAATCTAGTTCATGAAACTAAATACTCTCAAGGTTCAATCATCTAGCCATCACATCCCCCTTACTACGAGAAAGTCTACATTACTCCTTCACATTCTAACTCTATACTTTACCATTCGTTTCAACTCCACTACCCTTCAAAAGGTAACTAAACCAATCTAAGGTCATCAATACCATCCTTCACACCTCATCTAACAAGCCACACCTCATCTTTTCTCTGCCTCAACCCACTCTTCATAAGGTCACACTCACATGAAAAGCACATAGGGAAGACAAAGGAAAGACACCACAAACAAGGCTCTTAGGCACGATTAGATGAATGAAGAAGTGAAACTTTTCCTAGCATCTAATAGCCTCCCATTTATAATGTGGCGCGCTTCACATTATAAACAAAATTTATTCGATGTGGTTCATAAGACAACTATGACACTCCCAAACCTTATGCTCTGATACCAAGTTTGTCACGACCCTCAAGTACACCTTACAAGTTAGGCTGCAATCTTGTATTGCGACCAGCATATTCGACCTCTCTGAAGTCTCATACAAGCCTATTGTATCGTTCATCGCATAATAACATACTAGAAATGCGTAAGAATTAAAAACTTTCTTTTCACAAATAATATATAAGCGAAAGACTTTCATTTAAAACATTAAACCTTTACAACCCTTGAACCATCTAAACTTAGAGTATAAAAGACTTGGGACTAATCCCATACAAGACATAAACATCAAGACTTAAACATTAAGACATAACCTAACGTGTGGATATGGTCCTCGAATCGATGAGGACTCACCAATACTTCATTTTCAACACTTAGAAACCTATCCATCATCCACGGCACATCAAGACTTTCGATTCCCTACACTTTAGTCAAAAAGGTAAAGAAGGGTTAGCACATTAGATGCACTCAGTATGGAAGCTATGCAAAAACCATGAAAAAGGGACATTTTATTAATAACATGATTTTCATGAATTTCGGTTTGAAACATCATAATATAATCATAAGAATATCATTTATCACATTAGAAATACATAAGAAAATCATTTAAGCAACTATCACAATTTAAGAAATATTACAGTGACTACTTCACTGTTAGAGTGAAGTTCCCTAGCTTCACATATGACATCCTTTGGCATGTCGTCTCCTCTCTAATGTTATCCTAAGATTCACTTAAGTCACACAAAGAGATACCTCCCATACACCCTCTCTAGATGTGCCTAAACGATCCATAAGATTACTCATAATGAGACACATACACACCTACAAACATCAACATACAAAACATAAGATCCTCCTACCAAAGGTGATTCCAAGGTTCACTTGAGTGAGTGTGGACCGACCGCCCATAAAATCCCTATCACACACACACAAAGGATCCTATAGACTACCGAGGGTAGAATCATTCTTACCTAATACAATAGTATACATCAAACATGACATTCTCCTCTCAAAGGTTATCCAAAGACCTACTCAAGTAACTCAAGAAGATAACGTCCATGATTGACCTCTTCAAGATTACCTAAATAGTCCTTAAGACTTACCTAAGTTAGGATCATGTCCACATAATCAAATCATATTCACTAACTAGAATCTTTATTAAGACTCATCTAATTAAGAGATGAAGTGAGCGTTCCCTTGCCCCCTTCACACCTTAACTAGACAACCCTTAATTACTCTAGAAAGGAACTTATACAATTAACATGCTTTCCTATCTTAAGTCATTACATTACTAAGTTCATTTAAGAGACATTCATCACATAAGGACATTCACATAATAGTCTTAAGGAAGACCTAGGGACTATCACTAACATCTTCAAAGCCTATTGTGCAATGTCTAAGTAGCGTCCCATGCCACCACCTAAACTTCATAGAACTTCTCTAATGCTAGTGGGTATCCCATATGAAGAGAATAGGCAATAACCAACATAGAACATGGTACCAAAGCATGGAATCCAGAGTTCTATCCTACTCCGATGAGGTGTTCTACTTGCCAATGGTAGAACATGGACATCCCATGAAGGCACATGGTTAAGGAATATGAAGGGCATACTTTGTATTCTAGTCTCATACTTAACTAGAACTACTTTCCCTTACCATATTCACTCGGTGCTAGCCTTAGTTCTCATAGATCAATTCACATTAAGGTTCATATAAAGGGGTCCCATATCAAGTTCATGACCCAATTACATTTACCCTACCAAAGCAAGGTCCACTAGGGAATATCTCACTATGGCAACAAGAAGTTCATCACGACTTTGCTAAGGTATGATATGATTCTGTTCCAGCCAATCAACCTTAAGTCCATCACTCATTACATGAATGATACCATTACGGCTAACTACTTAACGATTTATAACCTTACCACTTGGTTCAAGGTTCCACATAATTGACCCTCTTATCATTAAAGGTCTCACCTATAATCATTTATTCAAGACTACTACCCTTTAGGTTCCTTAGTCAAGACATCAGATTTTCACAAAAGCATCAAGTAAGGGACACAAGTCTACATAAACAAGACACAACGCACTTCCATTTTATTCATATAGCCTATCTTTCTTTAGACTCTTAGGAATGACCATTAACATTATTTAGTCAGCCTATTCATTACAGTAACATCATCATGTAATCATTATAGACTTCTATAGCCAAGTTAGTAACAACCACAGATCAACTCTAAGACTACACACTTAACATATAGCCCTTAGTCTAATATGATCACCTAAATGACATCAATAGAAAAACACATATTTTCACATTACTTCACATATAGATAGATATAGTCATACTTTCACAAAATCAAGTATACTAATCAACATATTACTTCAAGTAGTGTGTAAAAGGCCATGATCATCAATATACTTAAAATAATGCTGACAAGGCCACAACAATTCACATAACACCGCCACCATAAGTGGACTATACGAATCACATATAATCCAAAAACTAAATTACATTAAATATACACAATAACAAAAGAATTAGGGAAACATACCACCCACTTGATCTCATTACTTCAATCCAAAGCCAAACCATTCAATTCAATACCATAAGGCCCTTACCCATGGCCATGAACATCAATTCAAAACATAGATCATAATAATCAATGAATCTAAGTCAATTCAACATAGAATTATCAAATCTAAAACCAATTAGATATCAATTGAATACAATTCTTACATCATTAGAAAGCCCATAAGAAACTATAATAGAATCTACAAGCATCAAGTTCATATCAATTCAATAATCATAATAGCCATATGATCTAACAGTATTTATTACTCAATTAATCAAATTCAAACAGCCTATACATTATTCATAAATAATCTATACATCATTCAAAAGCCCATAGCAATCTACACATGAAATCATCAATCTCAAAACATAGTCAATTCACCCATATTTTAGTGAAAATTAGAGAATTGAGAAAATCATGGATTCATGAAGAATTTAATTTGAAAACATCAATTTGACATTAATAACATCATATGTTAACGTTTGAAAACCTTTCATGCAAGTACCCATGATTTAGAGTAGAAATTGGACTTTTCATTCTTTTTGAAATCCTTTGAAAACATCTTTGAAATTGGCTCTAAGGTGATATCAAACCTTAGATGAAGAACTCCCATACCTTATTTGAATAAACCAAAGCTAATTGAATAAGAAACTACATTGAAGACCCATCTTCAAGCTCCATCTTCACTTTGAACTCACATGGAAGTTTTTGGAGAAACTTTAGGAGGGAAGGGGTTTTGATTTAGATGCTAGGGTTATAATGAGATTTGAATGACTTATATACTCTTAAAATACCTTTAAACACCTAAAACAACTATCCCCACCTTTTATAAGACTTGGGGTGAATTTCCCAAAACCCCCAAGTCTTAATAGAAAAACTGCCAATTTCCAGCACCATCGACATGACCATCGACAGACCATTGGTCAGGCCATGTCCCGTCGATGGGGTCTCGTGGTTCACTTCAGAGATTCCCCAACCTACAGGGTACATGTCCCAATTGACGAGACCCATCGACAGGCCGTCGCCTGGTCGACGGGCCGTCGACTGATCCGTCGTTTGGACACTGCCTGGAAGTGTTAGTCTCTAAGTTGGGGTCCTCCCATAGGTCCCCTTTGAGGGTCCTAGGTGGAGTTGTACCCGGACGTTTCAACCCCAGATATGTTCTTATACAAGTTTAGAACCTACCACATAAGGTTCATCCAAAACGAATACGTAAAACTCGACGATACATGCTTAGACACACAAGGTCATTTCAAGGCACAACTTTCAAACGTCATAGACGTTCTTGAGCGTTTGACCTCTAAACTTCACGAAACTTAACATGTTGACTATACACATCATATAAACACATTTAAAAACCATATAAGCTCATGCATTACACCTAATCACATAGAATCACATACGAGGCATTTAGGCGACTTAGTCGTCGAACGTCTTGGTCGGCCCTTGATGTTTGACTTCAAATGCACCTAAACTCTTAGATACTGCCTCAAAAACACTTTATAAACTATTTTAGGACCTTATACCATCATGACAACCACGTTAGGTTCTATCTTCACCTACGTCATTTTCGGGGTCTTACATTCTCCCCCACTTGGACAACATTCGTACTCGAATGACACTTGCCACTCTCCGAATACTTCCAAGAGTAAGGATTCAGTAAGTAACTCATAACCAACCCATATAGCACATAATCAAGGAGAAAAAAGCAGTTTCACACAATAAGGAGAATTACAACACAACAAGCAACTAGAATAGGATTCTATAACTCATTATGCTACAAAACTCATCTCCTTAACTCCAAATAATAAAACTTATTTTGTATTCATTAGCATACTCATATACATCAGTTCAAACCATATAACAACAATTTTAGATCAAAGAATCAATTACTCAATTTTTTGCAAAACTTCACAGTGAACAGTGACCCGTGCTACATTGAATTGTGCAATTTTTCCAAAAATGCATCTTTTAGGCAATTCATGATATAGACATGCTAATATGCAAGGTAACATCAAATTAACACTTTTACAACCTAGTCATGTCCTCATAAAATATATAATGCAAGAAGTAATGAAATTCAATTTCAAACAAGTATGCATATCATAAGGAGAATGTTTGGAAACCCATGTTCCACAATAACTCCTATACAAATCAAGTCACCAAGAACTCTTTGTTTTAGGCTTGAATAAACACATATATAAAAGTTAAGGGTACTTCACTCAACCATACTCTTCACCATAATCCCCACTAGGAGAAACCCATTCCAAGGTCAACATAGCATCTACCTCAAGTGTAACAACCCTAAAAATGAATGAGATAAATGCTTAAGGTGTCAAGAATGCTTGCGATTAGACCAAGGTTCACACGGATTGATTCGAGTAGAACCAGACCTTAGAACCCTTACTACGGCCAAGCCAACTAACTTGGGGAGTTAATTGAGCTTGGAAAGGTTGGAACCAACCATGTAGGGCTCTCGAAAACGAAGATTTAATCCAAGGAGTTTTACCGAACTTAAAAAGAAGAAATTTTGAGTTTTGAGGGTCCACGGATAAAATGGTCTTTTCCAGGCCAAGGGTAATGTTGTAATTACCCTAAGGAATTACTTAATTAATTAATTAATTTAATTAAAGAATCAATTCGGGTTGGGTCGACCCGAAGTGACCCGTTTTCGCGAAAGGGTGTCACTCGGGTTCGAGTCCCAATGGAAGCAACATATTGGTAATTTAATTATGTTTTATAATCTGATTTTTTTAAGGGCAAAATGGTCCTTTCACTAAGCTAATTAAATCAGGTTTTTATTTAATTTATTAAGGAATCCTAGTTTGACTAATTCCCAAACTAAAACTCCTAATATTAGACTACTCTCTCTCACGATCTCTCTCTCACGTTTCATCACCTCTTCACATTGCTCTCTGCCTAAACAACTACAAGAACTGAAATAATATTAAGAGTTCTTTACACTTGAAGAACTCACACGAAATTTTAAGAAAAAAAAAGTAACCAAAACGTTAAGGCAAAGAGAAGTTGTCCGTCGAGTGGTATGGACGTTAAGGAAGTTTGGACTGATTTTGGAGAGGGTTTTGGGAAGCAACTTCACGTTTGAACAAGCAAATTAAGGTATGGGTTTCTTTCCTCTTGGTCCCTTACCCAAGAGACCCCTTATGATTCAAGATATTCACTCCGAAAACTAGGGTTGTTCCCCCTTTGCATGTCCCTGTCACTAGCTCCTAATGATTTGTAGGTTGGGTTTTGTTTGCTGGTAGATTTAGGTATGTGTGATGTTTTTGTGTTTAATGTGAATATGTTTATGTACGTGAAATCACGAAAATGAAAACCAATGTGTGATAAAAAAAAATGATGTGTGTGTGTGCACGTTGGCAGTGAGTGTACTCACTGTTGGAAGTATGAATTAACATGTTTAATCTTTGTATTTTATGTGTAAAAATTTTACACAATTTGATGTTCATTGTAATGAAATATGGTTGATTGAATAACAATCTTTTAGCCAAATAAATCTACGAAAGATGCGCCTAAAAATGTGTTAAAATGATTTATGAATGCACCCTATGAATCATGTGAAAACGTTGATGAATGTAAGTTGAAAAATGACCAAAATTTCCAGCAACTATGCAATATTAATTTAGACTAAAGCTTAACAAATAAATCTGGAAATTTAAATGAATTTTAAAGGGGAGAGGCCACTAGGATTCGAACCTGTGACCTCACCCGTTAGGCTACGGTAGTTCGCAAAAAAGGGGATGAACAATGGGGCTTGGGGGAATCGAACTCACGTCACTGGTGGAGAAAGAGGAGAATAATAAATTAAACAAATAAATGGGAGGCGTGGGAATCGAACCCACGACCTCCAGGCGGCGAAGGAGAGAAGAGAAATTAAAGAAAAAGAAAGTGTGAGGCGTGGGAATCGAACCCATGACCTCAGGGATAGAAAGGAAAGGAGGGAAAATATTTAAGAAAATAAGTGAGGCTGTGGGGGCTCAAGGAAAGGAGTCCTTAAGATTCAAGGATTCCCTATGTCAAAGTTTTTATTTACAGTGATGTAATCGTTTATATATTAATATATGTTGATAAGGGTCGTGTCTCTATTTTAATCTATGATGTTGAGTCAAGATGGCAAAATAGACTTAGAGTCTAACTATGTATTATGACTTATATATATATATATGAATTGATGTTTCTAACGTATGATATGCTATGAAAAGTTTTAAAGTTTCCGCTAAATTTACCTATTACAATATGATGAATGATGACAATAAGCTTGTATAAGACCTCCGAGAGGTCAAGTACGCCGTGTTACTTCTAGGGTGTGCTCCCCAGTCGTGACAAATATGGTATCAGAGCATTTGATTTATAAAAGTTCTTTTAGGTTCCAAGAAGTCTCATATTTCCACGTCTAGTAGAGTCTCGTTTTATTTGTGGTGAGTTGCGACACATCCATGATGCGGGAGGCTATAGGATGATAGAGTTTCCCTTCTTCACTATTCTCATATCGTGCCATTGAACTTAACTCTATAAGATCTCTCTCTTATGTTTTCTTGTTCGGTGGTCTTTTAGATGTCATTGCTTGGATGATATGGTACTCTTTGCTTGCGGGAGAAAAGGTGAGTTTTGATTCTTATCTTGGTTTTATGGTTTGATGAGTATGTGGGAAGGTAAATTTTTGGCATGTTTTGATGATGTGATGCCATTTGTGGCAATAGATGAGATCTATGTGAAATGGCATTTCATTTTGAGAAATGTATGTCATGATATGGTTAAAGTATGTTAGAAGTTGTTATTGTTAAAATGAGACTCTTTTTGGAATGGTATGTTTCTATATGAATTTACATGATGATAGTCTTATGATATGAGTTAGACTTGAAATGCTTTAACAAGTGTGGTGTAAGGCTAAAAATGCATGTTGCATATATATGCATGTTTAATAGTTCAATGTTGCCTTATATATGTGTAATGGTTTAAATGGTGCCCTTTGTATATATGTGGTTCTTCATAGTTGCCTTGATTGGATTGGAGTCTTTTGTATAAGCTTGATCCTAGAAGTGAGGGTAACATGCTTGTCTATGTAGGGTGATGATGTGGGTTGGGATGACCTACGAGTTACCTTACTTTAGTATTGAAATAAAAGAAAGTTGCCTTATTGCGAAGTCTCCGCTATTGTTTCCCTTAAAGGTCGTTATGACCCTTGGTGTCTATAGTATAGTTGAGACCTTATGTGGTTGGGTAGTATGACCTAACTTTTGTGTTATGTATTTCCTTTGGGTGATAGGCTTAAAGGAATGAAGATGGTTCAGTTGGTAGAATCCTTCATGTGAGATTAGGAGTGAGAACCCTCAATGATGTTAAACCTTCTTGTGTGAAGAGCATATAGGTTTGTTTTGACTTTCCTTGGCCTTGGTGTTCAAGGGCAACATGTTATTAGGCTTACCCCACATGGGGGATAAGGTGCCTAGACGGTAATATTTTGAATGTCCTTGATTTCCCTATGTTGATTACCTTTGAACTTCTTTAGGTTGGAAATGAGTTTTAGGTGATGTTGATGAAGGGTTTAGTTAAGCTTAGATCCCAAAGTAGGGTGATGTGCTTGGCTATTTAAGTTGGTGGACTAAAGTTGTCCTAAGGTTGAGTTAAGATGTTCTTAAATGAGTTTACCCTAAGTGGGGGATAGTGATGTGAGTAGTAAGGTTGTCGATATTTCTATCTTGTCCTTCTATTCTTATTTGAACTTATATCTAATGAATTCTTAGTAAGCTTCTTCATGGTAGGATCCTAGCTTAATGTATGAATTGCATGACCTCTTTATGTTTGGTATGTCTTGATTGACACTATCTTAAGAACATTTTAAAGATCTTAAAGCACATGAAAAAGAATTTTGATCAAATACATGCTTTCTCATGTTGGTTGTGCCTTTTGATATGCTAGTTGTGCATTTAACTTCACGAGATAAGGTAAGAACGTGGTTGTGGTCAATTTTGATGTGTAATGTTTATCTTTATGATGAGAAATTGAGCCTGTTTAAAATGAAAATTTGTTTGAGTCTCTTGAGAAATTATGTGACTTTTATGGTTTGGAAAGCATGATTGTAGGCTCACCCTTGAAAAAGTGAAGGGATGCTTAGCTAGTTTCCTTGTGTGTGCCTAGAAATTGTGTTATTTTCCCAAATTGATGCTTGCTTATGAAGTCTAGTGATATGCTAAAAATTGAAATGTTGGGAAATGGCTTCCTATTGTTGTGATGTGCTTGGTGTTACTTACCATTTTGAATTCATTAGGAAGAAATTTTGAGCATGCTTTTGTTAAAAGTTGAGAAATTCTCATTTAAAATAAATGGACCTTGGTGCATTGCTTGGGTGTGAACTCATGAGACATGTAAATGAATTAAGCAGAAGGACATTCCTCCATAAACATAACTAAGAGTGGTATTGTTGAGTATGGCCCTCATGGCATTAGGCCTAACTACTAAGAATTCATTGTTTATCTACTTGACTCAATTTAATATGCATTGAAGTATGTGTTGCATTGAGTGTTAAAGGGTTTGAAGCTTGTGTTCCTTGTAAGTTTGATGCATTGACTTCTATGTGAAAATGTTTTGAATTTTGCGAGCTGCTCTATGGGTCATTGAAGTCATTCATGTGTTTAAAATATTCCAAGTGTCATTCGAGGACGAATATTCCCAAGTGGGGGATATTGTAAGACCCCGAAAATGAGTTAAGGTGTCTAGAGCCTAACGTTTGTGTGTTGATGTTTTGATGTCCTAAAATGGGTTCTAAGGTTGTAATGAGGCAGTGTCAAAAGAGTTAGGTGATTTGGAAGTCAAACATCAAGGGACGACCAAGACATTTGACGACTAATCACCAAAGGGGTCTTAAGTATTTTTATGTGATTATGTGAGTGTAATGGGCTTATGAGGTCCTTATATGACATATAATGATGTTTATAGGCAGTGTGTTAAGTTTCATGTAGTTTGGAGGTCAAGCGTCAAAGACGTTTGAAAGATTGTGTTTAGACGTGCTAGTGTGACCTTGTACGGTTGCCTTTATTTTATGTGTCATTTAAAGTCCAAAAGAAAATAGGGGTGACCCTAGAATCTTAATAGACATGTTTAGGATCAAAACTTTTGGGTACGACTTCCCGAGGATCACCCTAAGGGGCCCCAAGGAGGACCAAAACTTTGCTCAAGGAGGCTGCCCAAGGCAGCGTGCAGCAGCAAGGTTTGGGGACCAGCCTCGCGTAAAGCGCATGGCACTGAATGTGCCTGTGCGACGCGCACCCAACACTTACCCTATTGCCTCAAAAATTATTTTGGGGCAGAATCAGAGGCTGCTCCGCGACGCGCAGCCACTTCCCAGATCCGGTTTTGTCATTTTAAAGTCAATTTTGACATGTCTAAAATTTTTTATAAGTTTGGGGGAATTTTGGTAAGTTGGGTAGACGGTTATAAAATGTTTTTATGACTTATTTAACCCCTTTCCCAAGACAAAACCTCAACACCCATTAAGAAATCAAAATTCCAAATCTCTCTTCTCTTCCAAATCCTGTCAAACCTCCATTGGAGAGAAAACTCAAGTTAATGCTAGGGGCTAGATTTTCATGTTTTCTTCTTCAATTTCTTATGGGCTTCTCATATAGAAGGTATGGTGATTCTTCATCCTTAGTTATTCATTCATCTAAGGAGACAATCAAGGATTTTGAAAATATGATTCAAAGACCAAAATTCCCAATTTTCAATCTAACCATGTGTTCTTTCTCAAATTTATTTCAAAAGCATGTTTATGATAAATTAATTATTATATACTATTTTAAAGTTGAATTTCAATCCAATTTCATGATGAACCCATGATCCTCCTAAATTCTCAAATTTGCCTATAATGTGGTCTTGTGAACTTGATTCTAAGTTGGTTGAATTATCTTTCAATTTGGTTTAATTTCATATTACTATTGTTAATCATGATACTTGAATATGAATTGTTGAATGAGTGATTAGTGATGATCAAGGTTTAGGTATTGGGTAAATTGATCTATATTCCTCACTTTCTATAGACTAGATAAAGTAGTGTACCTAATGTGATCTCAAAAACTATGATGTTTGAAGTATGATTTCGGTTATGTAATGGTGCCTTTTGCAATTGTTTTATAAATTTATTTATGTTTAATTTTGGTAATTTATCATTATGATCAAAGCTTGGAGGGATTGTAAGTTTGCCATATTTTCTCTACTTTCTACCGAATTGCTAGTTCAATTAGCATTGTATGTGATTATGTGGTATGGTCCACTTATGGTGGCCGTGTTTAACTTTTTGTCATTCTATATGTGATGTGACTATGGCCTTGAAGGCAATTGTATCTTGAAACTGTGTTTATGATGATTAGAAAATCTGAAATATTATGTCTACTCTCCAATGCTAGTTTATGATCTACGTTATATTGATGATGCTTCCTATACATTCAAATGACTATGTTAGGTCTAGGTATGTACTACATGTTGATGTTTGAATACTCTTGTGTAGTATGACCCCTACCTATATCCCCTACATGAATGTGTGATTCTAACCAATCTTAGGAGTCTTAGATTCAATGTTGAAGTTGTCTTATCTCCTATTTTATTATGTGACGTGTGATCTATACTTGAATGTGTATTGTGACCTTTGTAAATTGGTTCCCTCAATTATAGGATTTCTGCCATTATGTGATCATGTTGTCCAATGTACACACACACATCTTATGCATGTTTATAAGTAGTGTAGGTTCATGGTGTCCAATGAAAGGATAATTCTCATATGCACTAATGTCTATTACTATGCATGTAAAGTATGTGTTCATTAAGTTTGATTATGTATCCCTTAACTAGGATGACTTCTTAGGTGTAGTAGTATGGGCAAGGGTATGAGACCTTATCTATGCATTGCACATCTGTTCCTTGATAGGATAGTTCCTAGGTTTGGTTTTTGGTGTACATGAATATGAATGCATGGTTATGTTATGAATGTGTATAATGTCTTTAAGTGTTAGTATGAAAGGATTGCTCATATAGTTAGACTTATATACTTATGCATTGATGTATGAACATGTGTGTCCTTAATGTGTTATGTGAAAGGTTTTCTCACATATATGTCTTTACACACACATGTATAATGATCTAGTCAATATTGGGGCACTTGGAAGGGTTCCCATGAGTACCCTAAATTAGATGGTCCTTAAAGTATGCTATGTCCATGTGAAAGGGTTTCTCACATGATATAGGTTGATGAATTCCGATCTATGACCTATGAGCTAAGCATATAAGGAGACAATCTCCTAAAGCCTACTTTTATAAAGTAAGGTTAATAATGCCTTTCAATAAAAGGAACTTAGCTTAGCACCGAGAGAACTTGACAATGAGAGGTGTTGACTTTTCTTGGAGGAAGATTCACCATTGGTTCCACATGACGTGTTAACTCCACTATGTCGGACACTCACCTTATGCATTCTCATGAGATGAGGCACCAATGCTAATAGGCATGTAGAGGGTTTATATATATATATATATCTCCAAGTTCCATAACTATGCTTTCCACATAGGATCTAGCAATTGATATCACCTAAGATGCTAACATGATGTTAATGTTCTACTTTGGCTAGATGGGGAAACTCTTCTTGGTGTGAGGTTTTACAACACCAGATTCCATGTTTAGAACCCATGGTCTTAGTGTAGGTTAAGGCTATTGTTTCTCTAATTTAAAATGGACAATGGAAGTAAATGACCAGGACCCTAACAAGGATAACTTAAGGGAAGTTGCGTAGTGTAAGTGGGGGGTATGTGAATTCACCTATGCATTGCAAAAGTAACTCTTGAGGGGAGTTCTAGGAAGGGGTTCTAATGCATGTTACTATGTTTATGTTCCTTATGCATGACAGTGTAGTCTACTTGTTGTGATGGAACTTGTAACACTCCAAAAGTCTAAGACGTGTTCTAGAGCCTAACATAGGTTCCAAAAGGTTTAGACACTTTTTTAAAGTCATAACTAATAAATATAAGTCATTTAGAAATTTTGGAAATCAAAATGTCAAAGAACGTCCATGACATCCGGAAACTAGCTCAAGCGGAACTAGTGTGCCTTAGCCCATTTGACTAAGTTTTAGGAGTTGTAAAATGATGAAATTTGGTTGAAGGGTGTCTAACATATATTAGAGTTAGTTAATAGTCAAAACGTCTGGGTACGACTACCCATGGACCAACCAAGGGCCCTTGAATGGGACCCTTGGGTTTGGGTCGAAGGCTGCCTAAGCCAGTGTCCACAAATGACTTGCCACAAACGGTTCGTGGTCCAATCGACGGGGCTTCGGTTGCCTCCGTCGATGGACACATAGATTTTTTGCCAAGGCTGGAATTTTGACAAATCTCTGATCCAAACGACGGACCAATAGGACGGTTGGTCCCTTGGTACATCGGTTGACAAACAGGGCGTACGCGTTGTGTCGTCTGTGATGGCAGTGATTTTGCTATACGTTTACAAGTTTATTAAATTAATTAATTAATTAGGGGGTTAGTTAATTAGTTGGGGGTTAAAGGTGGTCTAATTAAGTTAGTTAACAACCTTTATAACTCTCATAAATTCCAAAACACAAATTCTCTTCCTTCTCTTTTCTTTCTCTCTCCCAAGTTGAAGAACACCATACAAGTCTAGGTCAAGGGTTTCTAGGGATGCTAAATATCAATGTTTCTCCATCAAACTTCATCAATCAAAAAGGAATGGGATTCCTTTCGCCTTTGGGATCTCTTTCCCTAAAGGGTTTCTTCCAATTGATTTCAAAAGATGAGTTTTCATGTGGGTTTCTTCCAATCTCGAAATTGATCTTTCAATTGGATTTCTTTATGGTTTATTCTTATAGTATTGATTATATTATGATGAATTATGACTACATCATACTACTCATTGATCAATTGGTCTAGTTTGTAGAAGATGACCTTTTCCGAGTAACTCTAGGTTCTGATTTTGAGTTGAATTGGGTAGTATTGGTTCAATTCACATGGTTGTTTGTTGAATTACTATCCTATGTTGTTGTTATATCAATTAATGAATAGATTGATAGGTATTGTAGTCCTATTATTCTAGTTCTTGAGTAATTGATCTAGGTTGTGAAGTAGATTATGAAATTGACCTAAATCTCTAATCATAAGCTATGAACTAGTGATGGATTGTTGTATAGTGTTTCAATTGACTTCATGATTATGTTAGTTACTATTGTGTGATGATATTACACCCATTGTTGGGTTGAGTTTGAGGTTTGATAGTAAGACCTTGATGTTGGCTTATGAAGGAGACTTGGTAAGTCTTGTGATCTTAGCTCTTTACTTAAATTATGGTTACTTGTGATTAAGTGATGGTGTTATATTAAGTATACCTTATATTAAGATTGATAAGATTGGTATGATGTTGAATTGAAATGTCTTGACTATGGTATGTGAGGTGTTGGCTAAGATTTAAATGTTATAAGGATGGTAATAACTTACTAATGTGTCTTATCAGGAATGACTATGTAAATGTGCTAACCTCACATGTAGAAATTGTAATGAAAGAAAAATACTCATGCAATTGTTATTGAGCTATGATAATGATGATTATATAAGGGATAGACCCTATCACCTATAAAAGCTATGATTATTAATAAAGGCATTAAAGACATTTCAAAAGTGACTCTAGCTTAGAACCGAGTAAAGTTGTAGATTAGGGGTGGCGCCTTCTCAAGGAGGGAAGTTAGGGTTTACCGTAGTCCTGATGGGGTGGATAGCCTCAGGGAATAGAGTGATGTTTCCATGACAGCTCCCAATCTCCATAAACTATGTTCCCTCCATAGGAATACTAGCTAGTGGATCCACCTAGATGCTATGTTCATGTGTGGTTCTACTTTGGCCGGTAGACCACCTTCTATCGATGTAAGGTTTTACAACACCGGATTCCACATTTAGCTCTTGTGGTATATGCCGGTTAAGGCAACTGTTCTCTAAACAAAAATAAAGTAATGAAGTACACAATATCTAGGGTGACTTAAGAGGTTTGACTTAGCTTAGGTAGGGGTATGGGACTCTATCTATGCCTTGCACTAGTTTGTGTTGAGGGAAGCTTATGAGGGTGTTCTTATGTATGTATATGCTTATAAATGTAAATGAAAGGTTTAAGTCATATGCGGACCCTTAAAGTTGTCCACATTTTTCACTTAGACACCTGAATAAAACCTTGTACCCATTGAACACTTGAATCTTAACAAATTTGTATCTATTTGACACAAAATAATACTGATTAAAAAGATAAACACGCGTGCATCTCAAACGCGTATGCATACCAAATGGACCAATGAAACGATGACACATGTCGATTGGATTAAGTTTTTAAAAAAAACTCTATTTAATTTAAATAATTCAAAAGGAACTTCAAGAAAACCAAAAAAAGAATATTGAAGTTATCCAACCCCGAGCCCACCCTTCTTCTTCTTCTCCATTGAAACTTATTTCCAATTCCACAGTGTCGCTGCAGCTCGACCGCTAGTTAATTTCAATTCCAATGTCGTCAGATCTTAATTCCTAATCATTGAGATGCACCTCAACTGCCACTGAACCATAGCCTCCACCCATTTCTTCTTCTCCATCGAATCTTATTCCTTTCACCAGCGTCAATAATATACAATTGATATCCATCTAAGCTAACCCCTCAATCACCTGTTATTCTAATGGCATTAAACCTTTCGTTCATGATCTTGATTTTGTTTCACTAGTTATCATTATCAAAATTACATGAAAAAAATAATGAACTTTTGTTGGAAAAATAATCAGTAATTTTACTGGAATATTATTTCATAGGAAACAATGGAGCTTTGTCGGAATATTCAAGACCTTAATTAGATCTACATTAAAAAAAAAAGAAAAAAAGTGGAAGAGCAATTGGAGGGAGGAATATGGGAGAAGACATTTATTTTCTTTTTTTTAATTAATTATATATTATTATTTATTAATTTAATTTAGTTGTGTAAGTTGAAAAAAATAATTCATTTTTTATTGTTCCACGCGCTTAAGGAGTGTGTTGCACATTTTTTTTTGCCATTTAAGCATTTTGTGTCTAATTGGAATCACTTTTGAATATATAAAGTGCTCAATTGGTAGAATGATAAATTGAGGTGTGTATGTGAAATCTACGAACAACTTGAAGTGAAATGTATATGATGATCATACATGTTGATGGCACGATATGATGTTGAATTCACTTATGAATATATGTTTGGTCTATATTGCTAAAGTATGATGTTATGTACTCTTAATGATATGATATGTGAAATTGGACATTGGTTATGGTTCTTGTTAGGCTTACTTGATTGAGTAAGGTTATGGGGCTTTGCTTAGTCACTGCACAAGTGGACTTATTGAGGGTCATGAGTAGGTTTTGCTTTGGTTATATTGTAATGAGCTTTCATTCATGCTTGTTGAGGTTATACTTGATGATGGAGTTGTATTGATTATATGTTCAAGTATGTTAGTATGCATGATTTGTTTGGTTAGACATAGTATGATGAACATGGTCTTGACTTGATGATTATGCATTATTGACTTGTATTGATTCTTGAATGTGCATAAGGCTTTCCAAATGTAAAATGACATTCTTTAAATAAAATGTCCCTTTTAAGCATGATTTGATATTGTGTGTGCAAAGGGTCTCATACTTAGTACATGTGATGTGGTAACCCCATTTTCTCACTTTTCCCAACATTTTATGTTTCGGTCATTGAAGCGCTTTTGAGAGGAGTCTGAAGAAGACTTGGAATTCTAACTCATCCAAGTTGGGTAGGTTCTCACTTTCCAAGGACAATGTCAATATCAAGTTTTTTAATGTAGTTTTAATACTTCTATGTCTTTCCTTTTCATTTGATTTAATAAAGATTGTATAGCCTATATGTGGCTTTGTTACATTGATATATGGGATATGCCCAATTGATATAATCTTGTTTTAGATGGTAATGAGACGGGACTCTCTTTTAGAGTATGTTAAGTATCTCATATATCTATGTGCAATAAAAGTAGAAACTATGTAATTTTCTTATACGAAAGGGTCTATATATACTCAATATAAATATATATTATGTGTATGCGAGAGGTCTATGTTAACCTCAAGATAGATATACTAAGATTTTAAATTTTCTGCATTTTTAACCTATGAATGGAATGATGTAAGCTAAGAGGCTAGTCTTAGTCCTCTCTGAGGACGACGACACGGTTAGCCTAGCGGGTGCTCCCCTGATGTGACAAACTTGGTATCAGAGCATTAGGTTGAATATCTTTATAGTTGATGTTTCACTTAACCACGTCTATGTAGATTCTTATGAATAGGAAACTATATGATTGTTAGGAAACTCTCACTTTCTTGGAAATCCAATATCGTTACTCTAGAGTCTTAGCTCTATGTGCCTTTGGCATCTAATCCTTTTATTGTGATTATAGGAAACAAATACTCGAAGTACAGCCGCTCGATAACTATATGAAGAGATTGCCATTGCGGGAGCTCCTCCCGGTGGCAATGAAGTCCCTCCTCTTGAAGAAGTTGCTAATGATGACCAATATTCGGTCAATCCTCCACCTATGATGGATGGTGACATAAGGGATTTCTTTATCCAAATGTCCCAATCGATCACTACACATGCACAAGCCATCACTACTCACGAACAAGACATGACGGCCCAAGCTAATCGGGAGGTGGTACCCCGAGGAAACCAATATGTTGGCACCATGGCATCCGGCTTGAGAGATTCCACTAGGATGAATCACCCTACATTCTATGGGTCCAAGGTTAAGGAAGACCTCCAAGAGTTCATTGATGAAATCTACAAGATTCTATAAGCTATGGGGTTTACTACTAGTGAGAAAGCCGAGTTAGCCACTTAACAACTCAAAGATGTGGCCCAAACTTCATACATCCAATGGAGAGACAATAGGACTTTAAGGGGTGGACGGGTAACTTGGGAGATCTTCAAGAAGGCTTTTCTTGATCGGTTCTTTCCTAGAGAGAAAAGGGAAGCCAAATTGGAAAAATTCATTAACCTTCGTCAAGGAGTTATGAGTATACATGACTACTTTTTGAAATTTACTAAATTGTCAAAGTATGCTCCTTCTTTGGTTTCTGATCCTAGAGATGAAATGAGCCTCTTTGTGACGGTTGTGACGGATGACTTGAAAGAAGAATGTCGTTCTGATATGCTACATGACAATATGAAAATTTATCGTCTCATGGTTCACGCTCAACAAGTGGAAGATACAAGAGTTAAGAGAAAAAGTAGGGATGCCCATAGGGCAAGGTCTTTTGATGGTCTTCAAAGGGTAGGTTTGATATCCAAAACAAGCCTAGATTCAAGAAGAGGTTCTCTAATCAAGTTCCTTCCAAGTTCCCTAAGGCTCGTGATGATAGGGTGTCTAACCCTAAGTCTCAAAAGGGAATTGATACTAGTTCACCAACAAAGAAGCCAACTTGTGGAAAGTGTGGCAAGAAGCATTATGGTGATTGCCTCATTGGGATGGACAATTGCTTTGATTGGGTAAAGAGTGGCCACAAGGTTAGACATTGCCCTAATTTGAAGGGGCAAGACAAGGGTAGTTGTCAAGCTCAATAAAGTAATTCTAATGATGCTCCGAAAAAGAATTGCTTTTATGCTCTCTACTCTAGAAGTGAGCAAGAGACTTCTCCTGATGTGGTGACCGGTATGTTGAAAGTCTTTTGTATTGATGTATATGCTTTACTTGATCTCAGTGCTACTTTGTCATTTGTTACTCCTCTAGTAGCTAAAAAGTTTTACATTTTGCCCGATATCTTGAATGAACCTTTTATGGTGTCTACCCCAGTGGGTGAGTCGGTAGTTGCAAAAAGAGTGTATAGAAATTGTCGTATAATCTTACCCAATAGAGTTACTCATGTTGAACTAGTAGAACGTGATATGTTTGATTTTGATGTCATTTTGGGTATGTATTGGTTGCATGCTTGCTTTGCTTCTATAGATTGTAGAACAAGGGTGGTGAAATTTAACTTTCCAAATGAGCCCGTTTTAGAGTGGAAGTGTGGAAATTCTATTCCTAGAGGTCGTATCATTTCTTGTTTGAAATCTTGTAGGATGATCTCTAAAGTATGTTTATACTATATAGTAAGAGTCCAAGATTTAGACTTCAAAATTCCTCCGATTCAGTCGGTCCCCGTAGTGAAGGAATTCCCGGAGTTCTTTCCTAATGATCTTCCCGGTATTTCTCCCAAATGGGAAATTGATTTTTATATCAAATTGCTACCGGATACAAATCCCATTTGAATTCCTCCATATCGGATGGCTCCAGCCGAATTGAAAGAGTTGAAGGCTCAACTCAAGGACTTACTAGACAAGGGTTTTGTTTGGACTAGTATTTCTCCATGGGGTACTCCGGTATTGTGTGTGAAAAAGAAATATGGGTCCCTTAGTATGTGTATTTACCGTCAACTCAACAAAGTCACAATTAAGAACAAGTATACTCTCCCTCAGATTGATGATTTATTTGATCAACTCCAAGGTGCGAGTTACTTTTCCAAGATTGACCTGAGATCGGGATATCACCAACTTTTGGTGAGAGGTGAAGATATTCCCAAGATGGCATTTCAAACATGATATGATCACTATGAATTCTTTGTAATGTCCTTTGGTCTCACTAATGCTCCGGCAGCGTTAATGGACTTAATGAATAGGGTGTTTCGAAGTTACCTAGATTCATTTGTCATTGTCTTCATTGACGACATCTTGGTATATTTGAAAAATGAGGGTGAACAAATGGATCATTTGAGAGTGGTGTTGTAGGTGCTCAAGGAACACCAATTGTTTGGCAAGTATTGAATATGTGAGTTTTGGTTGAGGTCGGTAGCGTTTCTTGGTCACATCATCTCTAGTGAAACGGTAGAGGTTGATCCAAAGAAGACCGAAGTGGTGAAAAATTGGCCTAGGCCTTTGGATCCTACGAATATTAGGAGTTTCTTAGGTCTAACCGGTTATTATAGAAGGTTTGTCGACAGATTTGCGACTCTTGCTTCTTCCTTGACAACCTTAACTCAAAAGAATGTGAAATTTAAGTGGTCAGAGGCATGTTAAAACAGCTTTCAAATGTTGAAGGATAGACATACTTCCACTCCGGTATTGACCCTACCAGAGGGTGCTAAGGGTTTTGTTGTTTATTGTGTTGAATCCCGAGTCGGGTAAGGTGTGTTCTTATGCAAAATGGCAAAGTTATAGCCTATGCTTCTACGCAACTCAAAGTTCATGAGAAGAATTATCCGAATCATGACCTTGACTTAGCGGCCATTGTATTTGCCTTGAAAATATGGAGGCATTATCTCTATGGGGTTCATTTTGATGTCTACACGGATCATAAAAGTCCACAATATGTATTCACTCAAAAGGAGTTAAATCTCCGACAACGGAGATGGTTAGAGTTGTTTAAAGACTACGACATGAGTGTTCTCTATCACCCCGACAAGGATAATGTGGTAGCGGATTCTGTAAGTCGCTTGTCCATGTGATGTGTTTCTCTTGTAGAAAAATCCAAGAAAATCCAGTGAAAGATATTCATAGGTTAGCTCGTTTAGGGGTTTAAATTGAAAGTTCTTCAAATGGTGGTGTGGTGGTATATCATAACTCCGAGTCATCTTTGGTGGTTGAGGTGAAGTCTAAGCAACACCTTGATCCATTATAAATGGAGTTGAAAGAATTTGTTGTTGTGAAGATGAATGAGTCATTCTCCCGGGGGGGGGGGGGGGGGAAGGTGTTCTTAGGTATCAAGGGAGATTGTGGGTGCCTAATGTGGGTAGGATCCTTGAGGAAGATAATGGGGCCCGTTACTCTATTCATACGGGTTCTACAAAGATGTACCATGATCTTAGAGAGTTGTTTTTATGGGATGGCCTAAAAAGGGATATTGCGGAGTTTTTTGCAAAGTGTCCCAATTATCAACAAGTGAAGGCCGAGAACCAAAAGCCGAGTGGTCTACTACAACAAATCAAAATTCCTACTTGGAAGTGGGAAGATGTTAATAATGGATTTCATAGTAGGTTTGCCTCGAACTCGAAAGCAATATGACTATATATGGGTGGTAGTGGATAGAATGACCAAATCAGCTCAGTTCATTCCCGTTTAGTCTACTTATTCGTTGGATGATTATGCAAAAATCTATATTGACAAGATAGTGAGTCTTCATGGGGTTTGTTTGGCCATCATATTGGATAGAGATTATCAATTTAGATCTATATTTTGGAGATCATTTCAAAGAGGTTTGGGTACTCAAGTGAAGTTAAACACCGCTTTTCATCCTCAAACGGATGATCAAGCGGAGTAGACTATTCAAATTCTTGAAGATATGCTTAGAGCTTGTATCATTGACTTTAAAGGAAATTGGGATGAGCATATGCCTTATGTGGAGTTCTCATATAATAATAGTTTTCATTCATCTATACCTATGGCTCCTTATGAAGATTTGTGGTAGGAGGTGTAGATCTCCTATTGGGTGGTTTGAAGTTGGTGAGTCTTCGCTTTTTGTTCCCGATTTGACATATAAGACTTTGGAGAAAGTTTATTTCATAAGGAACCGGTTGCAAACTGCCTATAGTCGGCAAAAGTCTTATGCCGACCATAGGAGAAGTGATTTAGAATTTGAAGAAGGTGATAAAGTTTACTTGAAAATTTTGACTATGAAAGGGATGGTTAGATTTGGCAAGAAAGGGAAGTTGAGTCCTCATTACGTGGGTCCCTATGAAATCTTGCAAAGGGTTGGTATGGTTGCTTATGAATTGAAACTCCCTAGTGAACTATCTTCGCTTCATCTGTTTTTTCATGTTTCTATCCTTAAGAAGTGTATTGGTGATCCCGAGTCTATTCTCCCTATTCAGGGTCTTGGTGTAAAGGATAACCTCTCCTATGAGGAGGTTCCGATTGAAATCCTTGATCGTCTCGTGAAGATGTTGAGGAACAAATAGGTGGCCTCCGTAAAAGTGTTATGGAGAAACCACCTAGTTGAGGGAGCAACATAGGAGGCCTAAGCCGACATGAAGTCCCGTTTTCCTCATCTCTTTACTAGTGAAGGTTTTTTGTTTTTACTAATAATAAAATTAATTAATAAATTTGAAGTTGCTATGATTTTTTGGTGAAGTTTTGCAAAAATGTGCATTTTATGGTGTCTTTACAGTGAAGTTACAGTGAAGTGTGTCTTTCGACTTGAAAATTTGCAATTCTTCTTGTTTTGAGTTATCTTGTGCATTTTGATATGGTGAGTCTTAAAAAAATTATGTTGAGTATATTGTAAGTTTAGTTTTGGCATAATTTGCTAATATATGGTATGTTTAGCTCATGTGTAGTGAGAAGGAAATTCCTCATAATGTGATTTTGATCCTTATATGTGGTAATTGATGTTTTTGAATTTCTATGTGTAAAAATGCCATGATTGATATTGTAACTCATGTTGATATGTATTATTGTTTGTTGGGCTGCTAGTCTTGAGTCTATTCCTTCCATCCAAAAGATGTTAGTGTCATTCGGGGAATAATGTTCCTAAGGGGGGATAATGTAACACTTCTGTCACGACCGGAATCTAGACCCCAGACGAGACCGACGTCGTTGACCTCTCAGAGGTCGCAGAAAAGCCTACTTACGTCATTCTTACTTCATCTAGGTTACTTTTAATGGAAAATTTGAAACTTTTTGTTTCTTATCATGCATAAAGGTCATTCTACTTACATTCATAATGTTCACAACCAACCATCTAACATTAAGATTATCAACTGAAAGAAATAGTTCAATACTGTATTAAATGTATAATTGTCAAAATGGCACCAATACAACGTTTGAAATAAAGACGGAAAGAAACACAAGTGGAACATACTCCACTAGATAAAGCCTACATATAAGCTAGATAGTAACGGTAGACATCCTCGAAAGCATGAGGGCCTACCAAGTCCAGATGAAAGCTCCACGTCCGGATAGCTACAACGTCAACCTGTAAGCTCTAGCGTCCACCTGTGCCTGAACCTAAAAATATAGAGTTGTATGGGATTAGTACACACTTGTACTAAGTATGGGTATATGCAAGCACACACCAAGGACATGCATGAGTAAGAATAGCTCTTTCCTAACAACATGATTATGGAAAGTCAAGTCAGTGGACTTGCCAAATTGGGATTAGGAAAGTTATTGAGCTTTCCAAATTTGGATTAGGAGAGTCAGTGAACTTTCCAAATTTGGATTAGGAAAGTCAGTGAGCTTTTCAAATTTGGATTAGGAAAGTCATGACATGAGAGTAACATGCATCATCATACTTATCATACTACACACAGCACATAACATCTTACACAAAGCGCATATCATATTGCATATAGCACATAACATCTTTCATATCATTCATTCATATGCCATGAGACCTTAGAATCATGGAATTGACATTAAGACTTCCCAAAATGAGGGTTCAATATATGGGACCTCAACTAGGGAGCCTTCTTTAGCAAACACAGAGTCTCCTTTATTCATTCATACGTACTTCATTTCATTCATTCATAAGCTAGTGTAAACACCAGCTATACCTAGGATGTAGTTTAAGACTCTGATTGGGTTTGCTGTGCAATGATCAAGAATAACCTAGTGTCATTACTTGAGTCTAGCTCACCTCTTGATTATCCTAACCTAACACCTTTGGTATCGTTCATTTCATTATATGCATCATTTGAGGCTGTCCTCATTCATTCATTGGGAACTTTAACTTTAACCGACATAGATCATGTGAGCATCATGAAATCCAGTGTCTTGCCCACACCGAAAAGAGGTGGAATCACCGGCCAAAGTGACCCAAAACATGCTAGCGTACATGGGAATTGAACCCCACCAGTTCCCTATATTGGCAGTATAGGTTCGAAGACTAGGAGATATAAGGAGACCCATACCCGGCATGCCGGACAGTCTCATCTCATGAGAGTTACGTGAACCTTCGCCCTTCCCAAAAGAAGGCATCACCGCTTATAGCTAGTCTATCGGTGCTCTGTATAAAGTTCCATTTCATTCAACTCATATGTCATTGAAGCTGGCTTCTAGTACGAGGAGATCATAGCTCAATAGATGATTTCTCATCTCCTCATTAGTATTAAATATATATTATTCTCAATACTTTCATTAAGAGTGTTCATAGAGACTGGTCTCTTCATTAATTTTACACTCTCATAGGTGAGTACGTTTTAGTAACATTTACTTAGGCTCATTTGAGATTGCTCTCATCTTTTACATTAGCCTCTTATCATGTTGTCACCATATTCATTAACTTTAGCACATTGCTCTTCATAATTACTCACCCCTTATTACGTGAATGTTCATTTCATCATATGCCAATGCACTTGGACATTTAGTGTGTTTCACACTCTTACTTAACCCTTATAGGGTTTCATCATTTCTTTACATAATATTCATTTCATCGTATGCCAATACACTTGACCATTTAGTGTGTTTTACACTCGTACTTAACCCTTCTAGGTTTACATCATTTCATTACATACATCTTAGGTTCACTTATTTTTATACGTATGCTAGACTTATGGGTCTATACATACAAGCCATGAGGCTTCATTTATAGTTCGTTTAAGTGATTCATATCTTCCTAAGATTATGTGGTACAAGACTTATGCATCTTGTATGTATGCCAAGATCTCGATTTTGATCTAAGTAGGCGGCATTATTCTTGAACATTTAATTCGCGTATGACTTATGTATCAATACGGAATTTGGGCAAGGGAACCCGATTTCGAATCCCTTGGACAACACTCACATTTTTCATTTATTTTATTTTGGTCCACACGGACATTTTTCATTTATTTTATTTTGGTCCACACGGCTTGGGGACCCAAGATCGAGCCCTAACACCTTCATTTTATTTTTCCCTTTGTTTTCTCTTCATTTTTCGCTCAATGGGATTGAGAGGATGTGGGATCGAACCCCCACAACCTCATTTTCTTTTAATTTCTTTTCTTTAAACTCTCTCTCCCATGGCCGAGAGGTTGTGGGTTCAAACCCCCACAACACCATTTTTTTTTTTTAAATTTCTCCTTGACTATTTTGCATTGACCATGAGGTTGTGGGATCAAACCCCCACAGCCTCACTTTATTTTTCTTGTAATTCTCCTCCACTGCCTAGAGGTCGTGGGTTCAATTCTCACGCCTCACATTTCTTTTATTTCCATTTTTAATTCTCCTTAAATCAGCCTAAGAGATCGTGGGTTCGATTCCCACGCCTCACATTCCTTTTCTTTTCATTTTTTTAACTCTCCTTTACTGTCTAGAGGTCGTGGGTTCGATTCCCACGCCTCACATTTTTTTTTCTTAAGCTGTCTGAGAGGTTGTGGGTTCGAATCCCACTCCTCTCATTTCTTATTTTCATAATTCATTTTCCAGCCAAGGTCATGGGTTCGAGTCCCACATGCCACATTCCCTTTTTTCTCACCTTATTTCATTGATTTTCAACATGGTGAGGTCACGGGTTCAATCCCCAGTGATCTCACATATTTTAATTCATTTTTTTATAGCATGAAATTCTCCTTAGCTTGGCCGAAACTCATCAACAAGCTGCTGGAATATTTTGTAGCCTATTTTCTCACTTCTTTCACATTAAATGATTAGACGTTTTAAGTAGTTTTTTAGTGAGTTTTTTAGGTGAATTTTCAAGATTTCATTCGATAAAGAATTGCACTCAAATCAGCATTTTTGCATCACTTATGAATATCACGATTTATATAAGTTTGTGCACGTAAGAATACAGCCATAACATGTTATTTTTGAACCTCAAACCAAAGGTAATAGTCACGGCTACATTGTACACACATACACATCTTTTCGGAAAACATAGGTTGTCATTCATACGATTACAAACACACATTCATGAACATATTCAACACAAAAACACATTACATGCCTAATATCTACCAGCAAACATACCCAACCTACGAATCAATGGGAGCTAGTAACAGGGACATGCAACGGGGAACAATCCTAGTTTTCGGAATAGATTCGTCTGAACCTTAGGGGTCTCTTGGGAAAGGGACCAAGAGAGAAGAGAACCCATACCTTTTTGACTTTCAAACCTCGACTTGCTGCCCCATGAACTCATCCAAACACACGTCCAACACCAAAACCTCAACACCAAACTCAACGGAAAACCTTCTCTTTGCCTACGTGATTGATTAACGTTTGTTTTCTTATATTTTCGTGGTTAGTTCTTCAAGTGTGAAGAACTTTCATTTACCTACTATTTTTTGAAGTTATTTTGGCACAGAGAACGTGAATGAGAGTGATAGAGACGTGAGAAAGAGAGATGATCGTGGGAGAGAAGAGTTTTCTTAGGCTTAGGAGTCTAGTTTAGGACTTAGTCAAAATAAGGTTTTATTTAATTATTAAAAATCTGATTTCCTTTTATTTTAAATCAGCTAATTAATAATAAATATAAATTAATTACATTAATTTACCAACTTAAATTAAAAACAAATTTAATTCATTGCTTCCACCTAGGTTCGAACCCGGGTGGAGCAAGACTTTACACCAAGAGCCAATTTTCGGCCCTCTCTCCCCAAAATGCCCCTCCACCTTATTAATTAAATAATTAATTATATATATAGGGTAATTAAGATATTACCCTTAGCTTTGAAAAAGACCATTTTGCCCCTAGACCCTCCAAAACTTTGATTTTCCCTTTTTAAGTTCGGTAAAGACTCATTCGAGTAAATCTTCGTATTCGAGAGACCTACATGGTTTGACCCAACCTTTACTAGCTCAACTAACTCCCCCAGTTAGTTGGCTTGGCTGTAGCAAGGGTTCAGAGGTCTGGTTCTACACGCATCAATTCGTGTGACCCCGATCTAATCTAGGCATTCTAGATACGTTAGACATTACTTAGCATAGTCATTTTTAGTGTTGTTACATTATCCCCCCCTTAGGAACATTCATCCCCGAAGTGTCAAAGCTCTATATAGCACGATAAAGAGTAGAAGAAGGGAAATTTTATGTAACAACCCTAAAAATGAATAAGATAAGAAATGCTAATGTGTCAAGAATACCTACGATTAGACCAGAGTTCGCACGGATTGATGCGCGTAGAACCAGATCTCGGAACCCTTTTTATAGACAAGCCAACTAACTTGGGGAGTTAGTCGAGCTTGTAAAGGTTGGGTCCAACCATGTAGGGCTCTCGAATACGAAGATTTACTCGAAGGAGTCTTTACCGGACTTAAAAAAAAGAAATCTTAGGTTTGAAGGGTCTAGGGGTAAAATGGTCTTTTTCCTGGCTAAGGGTAGTATCGTAATTACCCTAAATATATAATTAATTGTTTATTCAATAAGGTGGAGGGTCAAATTGGGGAGAGAGAGCCGAATTTGAGCTCCTGAATTTAAGTCTTGCTCCACCCGTGTTCGAACCTAGGTGGGAGAATGATTTAATGTGAATTTTTTTTATTGGTGAATTAATTGAATAAATTAATAACTAATGGCTGATTTAAGAAAATATGAAAATCAGATTTTTATTTATTGATTATTAATTAGTAATAAATTTGACTAAGTCATGCCAACAAGTCCTAGTTCTAATGGGACACTACCTCACGCTGCTCTCTTTCACGCTTATCCATCTACCTCTCACATTTGTTTTCACGTTTTTTTCTGTTAGCAAAGCAGCAACAAAAATCAGAAATAACAACAAAAGTTCTTCACACTTGAAGAACTTATGAAAATACAAACGACAAAAACAATCCATCAAAGTAAAGCAAAACGTGACATTCTCGACGGGTAAGGTGGGAGTTTCTGTGTTGGACGTTGGGTTGGTGGTGATTCTGGGCAGCAACTTTGAGTGTTGAACAACACCAAGAATAGGTATGGGTTTTCTCTCTTGGAATTCTTTCTCCAAGAGGAATTTGTTTCTACAAAATTCAACGTATGAAACTAGGGCTGTCCCCTTGAATGTTGAACTCCTTGTCCCTAGTCTCCTTCCGATTTCAATCTAAATTAGGTTAGAAATCAAGTTGTTGGTATGGTTGCTGGTAGCTAAGTGTGAAATCAAGTTGTTGGTATGGTTACTGGTAGCTAAGTGTGAAATATGATGTTCTTTGTGATTTTGTGTTTAGAAATAGCAAGCATGTTAAATGATGTCAACGGAAAATGATGTGGTGCAATATGTAAATGTTTGTTTTTGTTGTTATCCGTTTTGAAGTCTTGAAATGGTTAGTTTGATAGCTAAAATTAACGTGCATAAAATGTGTAATTCGTGATGTTCATATGGTTTGTATGTGACCTAATTTAATTGGAAAGTTGCAGTTAAAACAACAATGAATCTACACCTAAGAATGTGTTAAACGAATCCATGAAATACACCCCATAAAGTGTTAAACGATCCATGAATTTTCCTATGTTTTCAAGTGGAAATATTGATCATAATAAGTTAAGAAAATGATTAAGTTTCCAGTAAAAATTCTAAGTTTAGTTTAGGCTAAAGTTTAGTGAAGAAATCTGGAAAATTTAATTTGTTTTAAAGGGGTGAGGCCACCAGGATTCGAACATGTGACCTCACCCGTGTGACACCTTAAATTCGCAATAAAAGGAAAGGGGTTGGGGGGATTCAAAATGGGGTCTACTGGATGAAAGAGGAGAGAGCAACAATTTAAATAAATAAAATGGGAGGCGTGGGAATCGAACCCACGACCTCAAGGCTGGAAAAGAGAAGGGCGAAATAAATAAGAAAATAAAGTGAGGCTGTGGGGGCTCCATCCCACAACCTCACTGCCAAACGCCTAGCTAAGTCAATTTTAAATAAAAATAAATTAAGGAGGCTATGGGGGTTCGAAACCACAACCTCACAGCCTCTAGCGAAATTAAAGAATAAATAAGGAGAGGTTGTGAGGGTTTGATCCCACAACCTCATAGTCTATGCGAAATTGGACAAGGAGGATTAAATAAAAAAATAAAAAGGGGGTTGTGGGAGTTCGATCCCACAACCCTTCTGCCAAATAAGAGGAGAATCTAAGGAGAAAAATAAAGATAGAATGTTGATGTTGGGGCTTGATCTAGGGTCCCAATGTCATGAAGACTAAAAATAGAGTCAAGGAAAAATGTAAGTATTGTCCAAGGGGTTCGAACTTGGGTTCCCTTGCCCAAATTTCCGTATTGATACATAAGTCATATGTGAGTTAAATGTTCAAGACTAATGCCACCTACTTAGATCGAAATCAAGATCTTGGCGTATATACAAGATACATAAGTCTTGTACTACATAATCTTAGGATGATATGAGTCACTTAGCGAACTATGAGTGAACCCTCATGGCTTGTATGTATAGACCCATAAGTCTAGCATACTCTTAAAAATAAGTGAACCTAAGATGTATGTAAAGAAATGAAGAAACCGTAGAAGGGTTAAGTAAGAGTGTGAAATACACAAATGGCCATGTACATTGGCATATGATAAAATGAATATTCACGTAAAATGGGGTGAGTAAGTATGAAGAGCAATTGTTCTAATGTTAATGAATGTGGTGACAACATGATATGAGGCTAATGTAAAAGATGAGAACAATCTCAAATGCGCCTAAGTAATTGTTACCAAAACGTACTCACCTATGAGAGTGTAAAGTTAATGAAGAGACCAGTCACTATTAACACTCTAATGAAAGTATTGAGATTAACACACTTAATACTAATGGTCAGATGAGAAATCATCTATTGAGCTATGATGTCCTCATACTAGAAGCCATATTCCATGACGTATGAGTTGAATGTAATGGAACTTTATACTGAGCACCGATAGACTAGCTATGATCGGTGATGCCTTCTTTCGAGAAGGGCGGAGGTTCACGTAACTCTCATGAGATGAGACTGTCCGGCTTGCCGGGTATGGGTCTCCTTATATCTCCTGGTCTTCGAACCTATACTGCCAATGGAGGGATTTGGCGGGGTTAAATTCTAATGTACGCTAGCATGATTTGGGTCACCTTGGCCGGTGATTCCACCTCTTTTCGGTGTGGGGGAGACACTGGATTTCACGATGCTCACATGATCTATGTAGGTAAAAGTTAAAGTTCCCAATGAATGAATGAGGCCAGCCTCAAATGAAGCACATAATGAAATGAACGATACCAAAGGTGTTAGGATATGATAATCAAGAGGTGAGCTAGAATCAGGTAATGACACTGGGTTATTCTTGATCATTGCACAGCAAACCCGATGAAAGTCTTAAACTACACCCTAGGTATAACTTGTGTTCACACTGGCCTATGAACGAAATGAAATGAAGTACGTATGAATGAATGAAGCAGACTCTGTGTTTGCTAATGAAGACTCCCTAATTGAGGTCTCATATGTTGAGCCCTCATTTTGGAAAGTCTTAATGTCAAGTCCATGATTCCAAGGTCTCATGGCATATGAATGAATGTTATGAAAGATGTTATGTGCTATATGTTATGTGATAAGTGTTATGTGTAAGATGTTATGTGCTGTGTGCAATATGATAAGTATGATGATGCATGTTATTCTCATGGCATGACTTCCCTAATTCAAATTTGGAAAGCTCACTGACTTTCCTAATCCAAATTTGGAAAGTTCACTAACTTTCCTAATCCCAATTTGGCAAGTCCACTGACTTGACTTTCCATAATCATGTTGTTAGGAAAGAGCTATCCTTTCTCATGCATTTCCTTGGTGTGTGCTTGCATATACCCATACTTAGTACAAGTGTGTACTAACCCTATACAACTTTACAATTTTAGGTGCAGGCACAGGTGGACGCTAGAGCTACAGGTTGACGCTGAGCATTCATCCGGACTTGGTAGGACCTCATGCTTTAGAGGATGCTTGCCCATTTATATTCTACCTTAGTCTTAGGATTCATCTACTGGAGTATGTTCCACTAGCGTTTCTTTCCCGCATTATTTTAGACATTGTATTGGTGCCATTTTGGCAAGTATTCAGTTATTGCTATATTAAACTATTTCTTTCATTTGATGATCTTAATGTTAGATGGTTGATGGTGAAAAAATTATGAATTTATTAGAAATGATTAGTATGTTAAGAGACAAAAGTATCAAATTTTCTGCTAAAATTAACCTACCTGAAGTAAGAATGACGTAAGTAGGCTTGTCTGCGACCTCTGAGAGGTCAACGACGCGGTCTCGTCTGGGGTCTAGATTCCAGTCGTGACAAAGTTGGTATCAGAGCCAGTTTTAATTTTGAGAATAATAAGTTCACATCAACAACATTGAGTAGTTTCTAAGTCATTTTAGTGAAGTTCACCACTATCCTGAATTAGAGACTGCATGATGCGTAGGAAAATTTCCCTTCTTCTGATCTTATTGTGCTTTTCCTAATGTCTGATTTCTTGGTGTTATGAGCGTGTCTAACATCAATTCTTATTGTTTTCAGATAAGAAATACTAGGAGGAACGTTTGTCAGAGGAGAGGAGGAGCAGCTGCTAGGGCAATCAGGTTCCACCCTAGGCTCCAGCTGAAGGAATGGCTATGCCGGTTAACACAGCTGGGTTGACTGATGCGGAGGTGCGGGCATCTTTGGACCAGATGGCACAGGCCATCAATATGCAGGCCCAGGCCATGACTGCCCACGTCAATTGACAGAATGTTCAGAGGGAGAACCCACCGGTTTGTAGCATGACTGACAGGCTAAGAGATTTCACGAGGATGAATCCTCCTATTTTCACAGGGTCTAGGATTGTAGAGGACCCCCAGGAGTTTATGGACGTGGTGCATAATATTTTCGTGGCTATGGGGGCCACAGAGACTGAGAAGGCTGAGCTGGCTTCTTATGAGCTCAAGGATGTTGCACAGACTTGGTGCAAGATGTGGCAGGATAGCCGAGCGTTGGGCGGAGTTCCGGTCACTTGGGAGCTGTTTAAGACAGCCTTCCTGGAGAGATTCTTTCCCAGGGAGATGAGGGAGACAAAGGATGAGGAGTTTATCACCTTAAGCAAGGATGTATGACAGTCAGGGAGTATTCCCTGAAGTTTGTTAAACTATCCAAGTATGCTACTTTCCTTAGTATCTAACAGCAAGGATGAGATGAGTACTGAAGTTTGTTAAATTATTCAGGTATACTACTTCCCTTGTATCTAACAGCAGGGATGACATGAGCAGGTTCCTCACAAGAATCAATGGAGATCTGGAGGAGGAGTGTCGGTCTGCGATGCTCCATGATAATATGGACCTCTCTAGGTTGATGGTGCATGTCCAGCACGTAGAGGACATCCGCAAAAACAGGGGTATTCGTGATGCTAGGAGGCCTAATCCTCAAGATCAGGCAGTTCCTAGCCATTGAGGCCACAGAAACAATTTTAGCGTCCGTGAGCAGCCCAGGTTCAAGAAAGGGCAACAGAGTTCTGGGAACTCTAATTCTGAGAGGAGTACAACACCTAGAGGAGGCAGACCTGAGCCCAAGAAGGGCAATGGAGGTGAGATGCAGCGTCACAAAAAGAACTGTGCTATGTGTGGCTGTGCTCACAGTGGAGAGTGCAAACAGGGCACTAATGCCTGCTTCGGTTGCGGTAAGAGTGGGCACATTGTTAGAGACTGCCCACAGAACAGAGGTCAGGCTGGAGGTAATGCTCAGCCTAGGACTAATCAACAGGGTACAGCAGCAGCAGAGCCTCCTAAGAGGAATAGGTTCTATGCCCTGAAGGGTAGGGAGGAGCAGTACAAGACCGCTGATGTGGTCACAGGTATGCTGCAAGTATTCTCAACTTATGTTTATGCTTTACTTGATCCAGGGTCTACGCTTTCCTTTGTAACTCCTTTGCTTTCTCTCACTTTTGAGATATTGCCTGAAGTTTTGCATGATACTATAGTGGTTAGTACACATTTAGGAGAAAATGTAAGAACTGATAGAGTATACAAGGATTGCCCAATAGTTGTAAGTGGTAAGACTATGTGTGCAGACTTGGTTGAGTTACCCATGCATGATTTTGATGTTATTCTTGGCATGGACTGGCTTCACAATTGTTATGCTTGTTTGGACTGTCGTAGTAGAGTGGTGAGATTTCGTTTCCCTGATGAAGAGGAGCTAGTCTGGGAAGGGTACAACTCGAGTCGTCCTAACCCCTTGATTTCGAATCTTAAGGCCAATAAAATGATGTCCAAGGGGTTATTGTGTCATCTTGTGAGTGTTAATGATTTAGATCATGACATTCCTTCCATAGACTCAGTGCCTGTAGTTATTGAGTTCCTAGATGTATTTCCTGATGATTTGCCTGGAGTCCCTCCCCCTCGAGAGATTGATTTTGGTATCGACTTAGAACCTGATACTAAACCAATTTCAATTCCTCCTTACAGAATGGCTCCAGCTGAACTCAAAGAGTTGAAGCTGCAGTTAAAAGATCTCACTGACAAGGGTTTCATTCAGCCGAGCATATCCCCTTGGGGCGCTCCAGTGTTGTTTGTGAAAAAGAAGGATGCAACAAGTCACTATATAGAATAAGTACCTACTTCCCAGAATAGATGATTTGTTCGATCAGCTCCAAGGATCTAGTTTCTTCTCTAAGATTGATCTTCGTTCAGGGTATCATCAGCTTAGGGTTAGGGATGGAGATATCCCAAAGACAGCCTTTCGTACCCGTTATGGTCATTATGAGTTCTTAGTCATGTCATTTGGTCTTACGAATACACCTGCTGCATTTATGGACCTCATGAACTGAGTCTTCCGTGAATCCCTTGATTCTTTCGTCATAGTATTCATTGACGACATCCTCATCTACTCTAGGACCAAGGAAGAGAATGAACAACATTTGAGACTAACCTTGCTGGTAATAGACAACATCAGTTGTATGCCAAATTCAGCGAGTGTGAATTTTGGCTTAGATCAGTGACCTTCGTAGGTTGTGTTGTGTCCGATCAGGGCGTGGAGGTGGATCCCAGGAAGACTGAGGCTGTGAAGAACTGGCCAAAGCCTCTTACTCCCACTGACATCCGTAGCTTTTTGGATTGGACGGTTACTAACGCAGGTTTGTGGAGGGTTTTTCTTCCATTGCAGCCCCACTGACAACTTTGACTAAGAAGAAAGCCAAGTTTGAATGGACGGAGACTTGTGAGAGGAGTTTCCAGGAGCTCAAGGACATCAAGGACAAACTCACTTCAGCCCCGGTGCTTACTTTGCCTAAGTGTGGTGAGAATTACACCGTTTAATGTGATGCATCTAGGGTTGGTTTGGGTTGTGTTCTTATGTAGGTTGGTAAGGTAATAGCCTATGCGTCCAGACAGATCAAGGTTCATGAGAAGAATTATCCCACTCATGACCTGGAGTTAGTAGCTTTGGTGTTTGCACAGAAGCTGTAGAGGCACTACTTGTATGGAGTGCATGTGGATGTGTTCACAGACCACAAGAGTCTCCAGTACGTGTTCACACAGAGGGAGTTGAATCTACGTTAGCGGAGATGGTTGGAGCTATTGAAGGATTATGACATGAATGTTCACTACCATCCAGGTAAGGCTAATGTTATAGCTGATGCTTTGAGCAGGATGAGCATGGCAAGAACAGCCCACGTTGAGGATGCGAAGAAGGAGTTGCTGAAAGATGTACACAGACTGGCCAGACTGGGTGTGCTATTGGTTGACTCTACTAGTGGGGGTGTTCAGTTCATCCTAGTTCTGAATCATCCTTGGTAGTTGAAGTCAAGAAGGGTCAGTATCTAGATCCTGTGTTGATGGAGCTGAAGGACTCAGTGTTGATAAAGATGAATGAGTCTTTCGCTTTGGGAGGTGATGGCATACTTAGGTATCAGGACAGGCTGTGTGTACCATATGTGGATGATTTGCGGACCAGGATTGTTGCAGAGGCCCATGGTTCCAGATATTCCATACATCCAGGTTCCACAAAGATGTATCATGATCTTAAGCAGATTTATTGGTGGGATGGCATGAAGAAGGACATTGCAGAATATGTGGCCAAGTGGCCTAATTGTCTGCAGGTTAAGGCAGAACATCTTAAGCCTGGCGGGCTGACTCAGATTATTGCGGTTCCGACTTGGAAGTGGGAGGCCATTAATATGGACTTCGTGGTTCGTCTTCCGAGGACTAGAAGCAGCATGACTACATATGGGTTATTGTGGACAGATTGACTAAGTCTGCCCACTTTATCCCTGTGAAGTCTACTTACAGAGCCGAGGATTATGCGAGACTCTAAATTGATGAGATTGTGAGATGGCATGGGATTCCTTTGTCTATCATTTCCAAATTTGGATTAGAAAAGTCAGTGAACTTTCCAAATTTGGATTAGGAAAGTCAGTGATCTTTCAAAATTTGGATTAGGAAAGTTAGTGATCTTTCCAAATTTTCATTAGGAAAGTCATGCCATGAGAGTAACATGCATCATCATACTTATCATACTGCACACAACACATAACATCTTACACATAGCAAATATCATATTGCATATAGCACATAACATCTTTCATATCATTCATTTATATGCCATGAGACCTTGGAATCATGGACTTGACATTAAGACTTCCCAAAATGAGGGCTCAACATATGGGACCTCAACTAGGGAGCCTTCTTTAGCAAACACAGAGTCTGCTTCATTCATTCATACGTACTTTATTTCATTCATTCATAAGCTAGTGTAAACACCAGCTATACCTAAGATGTAGTTTAAGACTCTCATCGGGTTTGCTGTGCAATGATCAAGAATAACCTAGTGTCATTACTTGACTCTAGCTCACCTCTTGATTATCCTATCCTAAAACCTTTGGTAACGTTCATTTCATTATGTGCATCATTTCAGGCTGGCCTCATTCATTCATTGGGAACTTTAACTTTAACTTTAACCGACATAGATCCTGTGAGCGTCATGAAATCCAGTGTCTCCCCCACACCGAAAAGAGGTGGAATCACCGGCCAAAGTGACCTAAAACATGCTAGCGTACATGGGGATAGAACCCCGCCAGATCCCTATATTGGCAGTATAGGTTCGAAGACTAGGAGATATAAGGAGACCCATACCCGGCATGCCAGACAGTCTCATCTCATGAGAGTTACGTGAACCTCCGCCCTTCCCGAAAGAAGGCATCACCTCACATAGCTAGTCTATCGATGCTCAGTATAAAGTTCCATTTCATTCAACTCAAATGTCATGGAAGCTGGCCTCTAGTATGAGGACATCATAGCTGAATAGATGATTTCTTATCTCATCATTAGTATTAAGTATACATTATTCTCAATACTTTCATTAGAGTGTTCATAGAGACTGGTCTCTTCATTAACTTTACACTCTCATAGGTGAGTACGTTTTGGTAACATTTACTTAGGTTCATTTAAGATTGCTCTCATCTTTTACATTAGCCTCTTATCATGTTGTCACCACATTCATTAACTTTAGCACATTGCTCTTCATAATTACTCACCACTTATTACGTGAATGTTCATTTCATCATATGCCAATGCACTTGGCCATTTAGTGTGTTTCACACTCTTACTTAACCCTTCTAGGGTTTCATCTTTTCATTACATAATATTCATTTCATCGTATGGCAATACACTTGGCCATTTAGTGTGTTTTACACTCGTACTTAACCCTTCTAGGTTTACATCATTTCATTACATACATCTTAGGTTCACTTATTTTTAAACGTATGCTAGACTTATGAGTCTATACATACAAGCCATGAGGCTTCATTTTGTTTAAGTGATTCATATCTTCCTAAGATTATGTGGTACAAGACTTATGCATCTTGTATGTATTCCAAGATCTTGATTTCGATCTAAGTAGGCGGCATTATTCTTGAACATTTAATTCACGTATGACTTATGTATCAATACGGAATTTTGGCAAGGGAACCCGATTTCGAATCCCTTGGACAAAACTTACATTTTTCATTTATTTTATTTTGGTCCACACGGCTTGGGGACCCAAGATCGAGCCCCAACACCTTCATTTTATTTTTCCCTTAGTTTTTCTCTTCATTTTTCGCTCAATGGGATTGAGAGGATGTGTGATCGAACACCCACAACCTCATTTTCTTTTAATTTCTTTTCTTTAAACTCTCTCTCCCTTGGACGAGGGGTTGTGGGTTCGAACCCCCACAACCCCTTTTATTTTTATTTTTATTTCTCCTTGACTATTTCGCATTGACCATGAGGTTGTGAGATCAAACCCCCACAGCCTCACTTTATTTTTCTTGTAATTCTCCACTACTGCCTAGAGGTCGTGGGTTCAATTCCCACGCTTCACATTTCTTTTATTTCCATTTTTAATTCTCCTTAAATCTGCCTAAGAGGTCGTGGGTTCGATTCCCACTCCTCACATTCCTTTTTTTTTCATTTTTTTTACTCTCCTTTACTGCCTAGAGGTCGTGGGTTCGATTCCCACGCCTCACATTTCTTTTCCTTTTTTTTTTTCTTAAGCTGTCTGAGAGGTTTTAGGTTCGAATCCCACTCCTCTCATTTCTTATTTCCATAATTCATTTTCCAACCAAGGACATGGGTTCGAGTCCCACATGCCACATTCCCTTTTTCTCACCTTATTTCATTGATTTTGAACATGGTGAGGTCACGGGATTAATCCCCAGAGATCTCACATATTTTAATTCATTATTTTTATAGCATGAAATTCTCCTTAGCTTGGCCAAAACTCATCAACAAGCTACTGGAAATTTTTGCAGCCTATTTTGTCAATTCATTCACATAAAATGTTTAGATGTTTTAAGTAGTTTCTTAGTAAGTTTTTTAGGTGCATTTTCAAGATTTCCTTCGATAAAGAATTACACTCAAATAAGTATTTTTACATCACTTATGAACATCTCGATTTATATAAGTTTGTGTACGTAAGAATACAACCATAACATGTTATTTTTGAACCTCAAACCAAAGGTAATAGTCATGGCTACATTCTACACACATTCATGAACATATTGAACAGTAAAACACATTACATGCCTAATATCTACCAGCAAACATACCCAACCTACGAATCAATGGGAGCTAGTGACAGGGACATGCAACGTGGAACAATCCTAGTTTTCAGAATAGATTCGTCTGAACCTTAGGGGTCTCTTGGGAAAGGGACCAATAGAGAAGAGTTTTCTTAGGCTTAGGAGTCTAGTTTAGGACTTAGTCAAATAAGGTTTTAGTTAATTATTAAAAATCTGATTTCCTTTTATTTTAAATAAGCTAATTAGTAATAAATATAAATTAATTACATTAATTTACCAACTTAAACTAAAAACAAATTTAATTCATTGCTTCCACCTAGGTTCGAACCCGGGTGGTGCAAGACTTTACTTCAAGAGACAATTTTCGGCCCTATCTCCCCAAAATGCCCCTCCACCTTATTAAGTAAATAATTAATTATATATTTAGGGTAATTACGATAATACCCTTAGCCTGGAAAAAGACCATTTTACCCCTAAACCCTCCAAAACTATGATTTTCCCTTTTTAAGTCCGGTAAACACTCATTCGATTAAATCTTCGTATCCGAGAGCCCAATATGGTTGGACCCAACCATTCCTAGCTCAAATAACTCCCCAAGTTAGTTGGCTTGGCTGTAGCAAGGGTTCAGAGGTCTGGTTCTACGCGCATTAATTCGTGTGAACCCGATCTAATCTAGGCATTCTAGATACGTTAGACATTACTTAGCATAGTCATTTTTAGGGTTGTTACAACTTCGAAAGACTAAGACGTGTTCTAAAGCCTAATATAGGTGTCAAGAGGTTTACACACTGTTTTAAGGTCACAAATAATGAATATAAATCATTTAGAAATAGTGGAAGACAATATGTCAAAGAACGTCCATGAAGTCTCGAAACTAGCTTAAGAGGTGCTAGTGTGCCTTAGTCTATTTGACTATGTTTTAGGAGTCGTAAAATGATGAAATTAGGTGTACAGGTGTCTAACATGTATTAAAGTTAGTTCATATTCGAAACGTCTTGGTACGACTCCCCAAGTACCAACCAAGGGTCCTTGAAAATGACCCTTGCGTTTGGGTATAAGGCTGCCTAAGGTTGTGTCCACAAAGGACTTGCCGCAAATGGTTTGTGGTCCAATCGATGCGGCATCGATTTCCTCCGTCAATGGACACTTAGATTTTTGTCCAAGCCTGAAATTTTACAAGTCTCTGATCCAAACGATGGACCAACATGACGGTTGTTCCCTTGGTCAGTCGATTGACAAACGTGGCGTAGGCGTGGTGTCGTTTGTGAGGGCACTAATTTTGCTGCACGTTTTCAAGTTTATTAAATTGATTAATTAGAAGGTTAGTTAATTATTTAGGTTAAGGGTGGTCTAAATAAGTTATTTAACAACCTATATAAACAACCTAACCTAATTAAGCTAACATAACCCTCATAAATCCCAAAACACAAATTCTCTTCATTCTATTTCCTTCTCTCTCCCAAGTTGAAGAACACCATAGAAGTCAAGGTCAAGTGGTTCTAGGGCTGATAAATATCAAAGTTTCTCCATCAAACTTCATCAATCAACAAGGTATGGGATTCCTTTCACCTTTGGTATCTCATTCCCCAAAGGGTTGCTTCAAATTTATTTCAAAAGATTAATTTTCATATGGGTTTCTTCCAGTCTCGAAATTGATATTTCAATTGGATTCCTTTATAGTTTTTTATTGTATTGATTAGATTATTATGAATTATTACTATATTACACTACTCATTGATGTATTGGTCTAGTTTGTAGAATATGACCTTTTCCCCTTGACCCTAGGTTGTGATCTTGAGTTGAATTGTGTAGTATTGGTTCAATTGACTTGGTGATTGGTTAAATTACTATCCTGTGTTATTGTTATACAAAATTATGAATTGATTGACATGTATTGTAGTCCTATAATGCTAGTTCTTGAGTAATGTATCTAGGTTGTGATGTAGATTATGAAGTTGACCTAAGTCTCTAATCTTAAGCTATGAACTAGTGATGGATCGTTGTATAGTGTTTCAATTGACTTGATTATTATGTTGGTTACTATTGTGTGATGATATTACACCCATTTTTGGGTTGAGTTTGAGGGTTGATGGTTACACCTTGATGTTGGCTTATGAAGGAGACTTGGTAAGTCTTGTGATCTCAGCTCTTTACTTCAATTATGGTTACTTGTGATTACGTGATGGTGTTTATTGAAGTATACCTTAAATTAAGATTGATAGGATTGGTATGATGTTGAATTGAAATGTCTTGACTATGGTTTTTTAAGTGTTGGCTAAGATCTAAATGTAATAATGATGATGATAACTTACTAATGTGCCTTATAATGAATGACTATGTAAGTGTGCTAACCTCACATGTAGGACTTGTAATGAAAGGAAAATACTCATGCAATTCTTATTGAGCTATGATGATGATGTTGATTATATAAGGGATAGACCCTATGACCTAACAAAGCTATGATCATTAATAAAGGCATTAGAGACATTTCAAAAGGGACTCTAGCTTAGCACCGAGTAAACTTGTAGATTACGGGTGGAGCTTTCTCAAGGAGGTAAGGTAGGGTTCACCATAGTCCTCACGGGGTGGATAGCCTCATAGTCCAAAAAGGGATAGAGTGATGTTTCTATGAAAGACCCCAATCTTCATAAACTATGTTGCCACCATAGGAATACAAGATAGTGGATCCACCTAGATGATATGTTCATGTTTGGTTCTATTTTGGCTGGTAGACCACCTTCTATCGGTGTAAGGTTTTACAACACCGGATTCCACACATAGCTCTTGTGGTATATGTTGGTTAAGGCAACTGTTCTCTAAACTAAAATGAAGTAATGAAGTACACAGTAACTAGGGTGACTTACGAGGTTTGCCTTAGCTTAGATAGGGGTATGGGACTCTACCTATGCCTTGTACTAGTTTGCCTTGAAGGAAGCCTTAAGAGGGTGTTCTTATGTATGTATATGCTTATAGATGTAAATGAAATGTATATGATGATCCATGTTGATGGCACCATATGATGTTGAATTCACTTGTGAATATATGTTGTGTCTATATTGCTAAAGTATGATGTTATGTACTCTTAATGATATGATATGTGAAGTTGGACATTTGTTATGGTTCTTGTTATGTTTACTTGATTGAGTAAGGTTATGGGTCTTTGCTTAGTCATTGCACAAATGGACTTAATGAGGTTCATGAGTAATGGTCTTGCTTTGGTTATGTTTTAATCAACTTTCATTCATGCTTGTTGAGTTTATTCTTGATTATGGAGTTGTCTTGATTATATGTTCAAGTATGTTAGTATGCATGACTGGTTTGGTTAGACTTAGTATGATGAACATGGTCTTGACTTGATGATTATGCATTAATGACTTGTATTGATTCTTGAATGTGCATAAGGCTTTCCATATGTAAAATGGCACGCTTTAAATGCAATTTCCATTTTTAGCATGATTTGATATTGTGTGTGCATATGGTCTCATACTTAGTACATGTGAAGTGCTAAACTAATTTTCTCCCTTTTCCCCAACATTTTAGGTCCCGGTCGTTGAAGGGCTTTTGAGACGACTTTGAAGAAGACTTGGAACTCTCACTCATCCAAGTTGGGTAGGTCCTCACTTTCTTAGGGCAATGCCAATATGAAGGTTTTTAATGTTTTTCTAATTTTACGACTTCTATGTCTTTCCTTTTCATTTGATGTACTAAATATTGTATAGCCTATATGTGGCTTTGTTACGTAGATGTATGGGAAATGCCCAATTGATATACTCTTGTGTTAGATGGTTATGAGATGAGACACTCTTTTAAGACTATGTTATGTATCTTATATATACACGTGCAATAAAAGTAGAAGACTATGTAATCTTTTTATACGAAGGGTCTATGTATACTCGATATGAATATATATTATGTGTATGCGAGAGGTCTATGTAAACCTCAAGATAGATATAGAAAAGCTTTAAATTTTCCGCATTTTTTACCTATGAATGTAATGATATAAACTAAAAGGCTAGTCTAAGTCTTCTTCGAGGACGACGACGTCTGTTATGTCTAGGGGGTACTCCCCGGATGTGACAAAATTCATGGTATGAGTCTATATGATGTGATCTTGTCTCTATATGCATATTGATTATCTTACTGACTATATGATCAAGGTCTTGCTTGACATGAACGTGGTTGTCAATGCTTGTCTTGTTGATGTATGAAGTGCATGATAAGGCTTGTTGTCACTTTTTAGGTTTACATAGTATGTGCGGGGTTATGGGACTTCACATGTACATTACACAAGTAAACTTAGAAAGGGATTATGAGTAGGGTTCTATGTGGTTCTTATAAGGTGAAGTCCAAGTATGTTAATGTGACTATTACCTTGCTATGAATATGTTAGGAGCCTTGACTTGTATTTGGTCTTGTAATGAGTCCTTCTATGTGGTTCCTAAATTATGTTGGGTCAAATATGAGTTATATATTTTATTATATGAAATAGTTCTATGAATGAATGTGTTGTATTAATGAAGGTTGTATGCATGACTTCCTAGTGGCTTTAAAGTGATGCTTGAGTGTGGATAGTGTTATGGGACATTGTCTATACAATGCACCAACCATCACTAGAGGTTACTTGGGAACATAAGGAGTACAAGTAAAAGGAAAGAGTTCACTATAAAATGAAATTAGTTCATTCTAATTGAAAAGGTGCTTACTGTAAAGTGGTAACTTATATGCCTTAAATGCAATGTGTTTTTTTTATGATGTTTGACTATTAAATATGCCTATATGAAGTATGTGAATTGTATGATTCTTATTATATCAAAGTTTTATGAAGTTCTCACAAAAAGGCATGATGCATGGTTTCAAGTAAAATGTCCCTTTTAAATAATGTTTTTGCATGGTGACCATATTTAGTGCATTCTTGTACTAACACAATTCTTCTTTACCTTTTTACAAAAAGTGTAGGTTATGGATCCTTAAAGCATGTCTATGTGTTGAAGAGCTTGATAGATGCTTCCCAAGCTCAAGGAAAGGAGTCCATAAGATTCAAGGATTGCCTATGTCAAAGTTCTTATTTAAAGTAATGTAATAGTTTAGTTATTATTATATGTTGATAAGGGTCGTGTCCCTATTCTATGCTATGATGTTGATTTTAAGATGGCAAAAGATACGTAGATTCTAACTATGTATTATGACTTTTATTTTATATATATATATGAAGTTATGTTTCTAGCATATGATGTGCTACGAAAAGTTTTAAATTTTCCGCTAAATTTACCTTTGACAATGCGATGAATGATGACTATGGGGTTGTATAAGACCTCTGAGAGGTCAAGTACGACATATTACTTCTAGGGGGTGCTCCTCGATCGTTACATTGAGGATCACTTAGGTGTGTATTGAAGAAACTGTATGAGCGATCTCTCCATGTATTGCCTAGGTGAGTCCTAGGATTACTTGGGATATGAAGAGTTTTTATGCTAAAGTTAGTTCACTGTAATGTATGTCTTTATGTGTGAAATTATTAAGTCTTGCCTAAATTGCTAAATGTTGGTTTATATGATGTTTTGAATGATTGGTTCATGAATTCCTTATCGAAATTGAATGAAAGTATTGTTTCTACCAAAATGTCCTATTTAAGCATGTTTTTGCAGTATGCCATACTTATTAAATGTGTTTGTACTAATTCCAGACATTTATGTATCTATAAGTGTAGGTGGAAACCATGTGGAAGATCTTAGAAGGCAAAGCTTGGGAATCAATCCTCGATCCTCTCATGATTGCTATGTCCTTATCATTTCGAGTACATAGTCTATGTTTTGTTTCGTAGTTTTCTTTTAAGTTAAGAATTAGTATTTTTATTCAATTTTAAGGGTTGTGACCTTAACATTTATGATGTGTGTTTAAGTTGGCTTGTGACAATGAGACGGTCTCTTCTTTTATAAAGATTCCTTTGTAATTTATTTGTGTGAAATTTTTTAATTTCGCACTACTTTTCTTACTTTCTGTAATAAATGATAGCTGAGAGGCTTGTGCAAGACCTCCGTGAGGTCAAGCACGCCTAGTGACAGCTCAAGAGTTCTCTAACTTTTAGGGTGTACTTTGGGTCATTACAAACTTGGTATCAGAGCATAAGGTTTTGGGAACTAGTTTAGGGTCCAAAGTCTCACAAGCCACATCTAGTAGAGTCTTCTTCATTGGTATGAGTCGCGAAACATCCATGAGCATGATGTTATTGGACAGTAGAAATTTTCCCTTCTTAATTACTCTTGAAGTCGTGCCTTAGAGTATATGTCTATGAGTTCCTAATTCTATTCTTATTATTTTAGGAAGATGAACACTAGAAGCACTAACACAATGAGAGCGGAAGAAGGAGTACGGAATGAGGAAGTTCCTCCCTAAGGTGAACATGTTACTATAGCTAACCAAGAAAATGTGAATGAGGCGATTTATCCTCAAGTGCCTCAAGTTAGACAAGCTCCTCAAGCTCCCAATGTTGAAGGAGACATGACTAATGTGGAAACATGACTAATGTTAAGTTGGGTTTAGGCTTAGGGTAGTTTATATAGTGACTTAGCTAACTTAATTAAACACCCCTTAACCGCTAATTAAACCCCTAACTAATTAACTATTTAGTTGCACCTAATATATTTTAATAGTGAAAACTCAGGCAGGACCTACGAGACCACGATCGACAGTCCGTAGGTCAACCTACATCCCCTTCCCCCAAACGTCCTGTACAACCCTTGTTTTGGTTAGAGAGTTGTCATATTTGACTTTTTTGGCAAAATTACTAAGTATTGGTCGACTGAGGTATCGACGCCTCGTCGCCTGCAACTGTTCATCGACACTGTCTTGTGCCAGCTTTTTGCCTACAATGGAAGGGTCTTCCTCAATGACCCTTAGGGTTGTCCTTTGTGAGTCCTACCCGGACGTTTCGACCCTAAACCTACTCTGATATGTGTTATACACCATTTCACCAAATCTCATCAAATTCAAACACCTTAAACCCCGCAAAATAGACTAAGGCACACTAGCACCTCTTTCACTATTCTCCGGACGTCATGGACGTTCCTTGACGTCTTTATTCTAGAACTTCCTAAATTACTTATAAACATTATTTTATTTTTTAAACAGTGTTACAAACCTTAGACACTTATGTGAGGATCTAGAGTAGGTCTTAGACCTTCGGAGTGTTCCATTATCCCCCCCTTAGGAACATTCGTCCCCGAATGATACTAAAATCTTTTGAAGGAAAGGGATAGACTCAGTGCTAGAAGCCCAACAAACAACATACATAATCAAGATGAGTTACAACTCAAACCACATAACATTATGGCATTTTGACATAGTGACCCAAAACTTTAATTACTACATATAGGAGCTCAAAATCTCAGCATGAGGAATTTCCTTCTCTCAACAACATGAGCTCAACATCACATAAAGAGTCACTTATGACACAAATTCGTTTCACAACCTATCAACATGCTCAATATCATTTATTAAAGGCAACAAACATAACAAATTCACAAATAGGTGCAAAACAAGAAAAAGAGCATTCTTACATTAAACTTGATTTTAGCAAAACTTTTACAGTAAATATGTATACCTTTTCAAAACCATTCAAATTCAATTAACTCATTATTTTCATTATTAATAGGAACAACTAACCTTAATTATGTAAGAGATGAGGATAAACGGACTTCATGTCAGCCTCGGCCTCCGATGTTGTCAATTAGGTGGTTTCTCCATAGCACTTTTACAGAGGTCACCTATTTTATTCTAAATTTCTTCACTTGAAGATAAAGGATATCCACTGTAACCTCTTCATAGGAGAGGTTCTCATCCACTCCATGATATTCAATAGGAAGAATCGACTCGGGGTCACCAATGCACCTCTTTTGCATAGAAACATAGATTATATGGTGAATCGAATCTAGCTCACTAGGTAATCTCAACTCGTATGCAACCTTGCCAACCCTTTGAAAAGTTTCATAGGGACCCATATAACGAGGACTAAGTATACCTTTCTTGCCAAACGTCATCACTCCTTTCATGGGCGAAATTTTTTAATACAACTTATCACCTTCTTCAAATTAAAGTTCTCTTCTCCGACAGTCGGCATAAGACTTTCTCGACTATAGGCCGTCTTCAATATATTCCTTATTATATGAATATTCTCCAAAGCTTCATAGATCCTTTTGGTACCAAAGAGTACAGACTCACCCACTTCAAACCATCCAACCGGAGATCTATATCTCCTGCCTGTCACGATCGGGGAGCACCCCCTATAAGTAACATGGCTTACTTGAACTCTCGGAGGTCTTATACAATCCCATAGTAATCATTCATCGCATTGTCATAGGTAAATTTAGCGGAAAATTTAAAACTTTCATAGCACATCATCTCCTAGAACATCGCTTCCAATAAATATATCAGATATCATAAACATAGTTTAAGACTCTAAGTCTCTTTGCCATCATAGACTCAACATTATTAGAGTATATTAGGGACACAACCCATACAACATAATTCCTTAACTAAGCTATTACAAACATTACTTAAAACAATTACATAGGAAATCCTTGAACATAAGAATCCCTTTTCCTTAAACTTGGGAAGCACTTACCAAGATCCTCACCATAAAGACAACCTTTAAGCATCCATAACCCAAACTTTGTGTAAAAAGGTAGAGAAGAATAGAGTTAGTACAAGAATGCACTAAGTATGGCAACCATGCAAAAACATGCATTTAAAAGTGAAATTTAACTTGGAACCATGCATCATGTCTTTTGGTGAAATCTTCATAAAACTTTGATGAAATATCATTTACACAATTCACATAATTCATATAGGCATATTTAATTATCATACTTCATATAAAATCATACATTGCATTTAAGGAATCTTAGGACCACTTTACAGTAACCTTACAGTGATCTATTTCCCTTTACAGTAAACATTTTTCTCTTTACAGTGAACTCCTTTACTTTAACTCATTAACCTCCCTGTAACCCCCTAGTGATACTTGGTGCAATGCATCACCTTAAGGCCACAAAGAAAACATATATACATCCTACATAAGCCATCACATATCATAACAAAAGTGTAGAACATCATTGACACATTTCAGTCAAGTCCCTAATGATATTACAGTGAAATCTATTCGATTTACACATATACTAACTTCACTTAACATAAAACATTATAAGACCTTACTCAAAATCCTAATCTAAGTCTACTAGTGCAATGCACATGCGAATCCCCATAACCTAACACATAATTAGTAAACATATCATGAGACCACAAGCATTAACATTCACTTCATATATTAACATGACACGCATAGACAACTTCATCTACACAAAGCAAGACCTTCATCATATTGTCAACAAGACCAACATAATGCACATAAGGAGAGACCTCATCATATAGACCTATTAGGACTCATACCATGCATATCATCACAACAATTAGACAATACTACAATGCCATGCATAAAGACATAAACATAAGCATACACTTTAGAACACCTTTTTACAACTTCCTAAAGTGATATTTGTGCAATGTATAGGTAAGTTCGTTAGTCTCACCTATCCTAAGTACATTCCCTCAGGTAATCCTAGTTAGGTACATAGTCATTTACTTACATTGTCCATTTTACTTTAGGGAAACTATAGCCTTAACCGACACTAAGACCATGAGTGCTAGACATGGAATTTGGTGTTGTAGAGCCTTACACCAATGGAAGGTTCTCTTACCTAGAAAACCTAGAACATTAAAACCTGCTAGCATACTAAGTGATATGACTTGCCAGATCCTATGGGGCAAGCATAGTTTATGGAACTTGGAGGTATAGGTACAAAACCTTTTTATGCCTTTTGAGGCATTGTAGTTATCCACTTATGGAAATATCACTGTATGCCATTTGGATATGAGGCTGACCACCTCATAAGGATTATGGTGACCTACCTTCCTACAATGGGAAGGTACACCCCTAATTTTCAAGTTCACTCGGTGCTAAGCTAAGTTTCCTTTATTAAAAAGCATCTATTAACATTACTTTAAAAAATTAGGCTTAGGAGAGTTAAATCCTAATATGCTTAGCTTATAGGTCATAGATGAGAGTTTATCAACCTATATCATGTGATAAACCCTTTCACATGGACATAGCATATTCAATCACCTATCTAGTCTAGGGTACACTTGAGAAAACTTTTCAAAGCCCATCCATTGACTAGATTATTGTACATGTGTGTGTTTACATATATGTGAACAATCCTTTCACAAAACACATTAAGGTCACACATGTTCATACATCAATGCATAAATATATAGGTGTAACTATACGAGTAATCCTTTCATATAAACACTTTAAGAAAATATACACATTCATAACATAACCATGCATTCATATTTATGTACATAGAAAACCAAATCAATGAACAATCCTATCAAGGTACACATGTGCAATACATAGACAAGGTCCCATACCCCTGCCCATACTAGTACACCTATAAAGTCATCCTATTTAAGGGAATACACAACATGGTTCATAGACATATACCTTACATGCAAAGTAGTAGACATTAGTGAATATCAGCATAACCTTTCATTAGACACCATGAACCTATACTACTTTGTAAGCATGCATGAAGTGTGAGTGTGTGTGTACATTGGTAAACATTATCAAATAATAAATATCAACAACACATTGAGGCAGCGACCATATTAGGACCACAATGCACAACTAAACATAGACCACACAACACATAATAGCATAGGCGACAAGATAACTTCAATACTTGCATTCAAGACTCCTAACCATAGCGAATCACACATTCATATAGGCGTACATATGTAAGGGATTATTAACCATTATGACTCATCAATGGCAGAACCTAAACTTCGCCCTAGAAAGTTCATTCAATCATAGAAGACATAATCAAAACCTAGGACATGCTATTAGATTAAGAACCAGACATAAACTTCACATAGTGTAATCATCATTATCACACCCTCATATATCATAAAGTTGCCTTCAAGGCCATGATCCACAGATGTATAGATTGACATGAAATAAATACCTCCACCATAAGTAGATCATACAACACAATACCATACAAGGCTTCATCAACTAACAATTCTATAGAAAAGTAGAGGGAAAGAGTCATTCTTACAAATTCATCGACCTTCGATCATCATTGATCAATACACCTTTTTAATCAACTAGTCAATACAAGGTAGTATCTAAAAGTATCATTACATAAACTAAATCCTACATTTATGTACAATAAAGTCGAGATCACAGTGAATACACTACATTCATCAATCGATAGGAACTAGAGAAACATAGATCACTCACCAATTTCTCTTGCCTAATCTTCAATCATAATCCATCAACAATATACATATAGGGAAGTGTCTAGAGAGATAATATCTAAGCAAAATCATGCTTCATCTACCCTAGAAATTTAGATCACATTATGTACATTACATTTTCAATCTATAGGCTACAAGAACCTAGATCAATTCTTACCAATTCGATTGTATCTATTCACGTTGGATAAATTATACCTAATTAATCATCACATTACAATGTAGGCAGTAGATAAGACAATTCATCATGATCTAGTCACGTAACAATCATTCTAGCATAAAGATCACAAGTTAATACATTATAGACTAGCCTTATTCAAACCTTCAAACCTTGATCCACATGGATAACTCATCAACAATTAACCATCAATACACATATTAGGCAGTAGATGTAACATTCCAGAAAATTACATATCTAGTGAAGAGTCTAGTAGGTATTTAAGAATGCGTATTGGTGTACATAGGTATCCCAATGCCCAATATTGAGAAATATTGGGCATATTATAGAATATTGGCTTAAGGGTGTTAGCCAATTTCTATATATACTTCTATGTATAATATAATCCAAGCTTGTTTGAGAGTTGTACCTGCAAGGAAGACCTTATGCTAAAAAATACACATATTGATTCTCAACTCAACACATTAGGTACTAGACATCCAAGTGTCAAGCCTAGGTGCCATAGCACATAACCATTTAAAATGATCGTGTAGATTAAGAAGTGCCCAAGGACATAGTGAGGATCCTTGGAAAAATAAGTAAACATTCCAAATGTACCTTTCATAATAGTTAGTTAGGACAGTGCACGCAACACATGTGCAAGCACACGTGCAACCGGCCAAAGGACAAGCTAACTGATTTGGTTAGGAAGGTGGGGACAGGCACGCGTCCGGGTCATCCCACACGGGTCCAGGCTCCCTAACTGGTCCTAGACCCTAACTAACTGACCTATCTAACTAACTAACCTAGGACTAACCAAAAATAACTAACTAAGGGACCGACAACCTAAGACCTAATCGGGTGACACCAAACCGTGTAACTAACTAAGAGACAACCTAGTATCTAACCTAGAATGGTCCAAAGGGTTGGTTATGGTCCTAACAACTTAGGGTACTTTAGTAATCACCCTAGGTTACTTAATTAATTAAATTAGTAACTTAATTAATTAATTTTAATGGACAAAACCGAAACCACTAAGAAATTTCAAGATTTCGCTTAAGTCAAGTAAGAGACAACCTAGTACCTAACCTAGGATGGTCCAAAGGGTTGGTTATGGCCCTAACAACTTAGGGGTACTTCAGTAATTACCCTAGGTTACATAATTAATTAAATTAGCAACTTATTTAATTAATTTAATTAGTCAAAACCGAAACCAATAAGAAAATTCTAGATTTCGGTTACTCAAAGTGTTCTTCTAATTCTAGTCAATTTAGGAAGGGCGTTTTGGTAATTAGCTAAATAAGTTATTTTAGTTAAGTTATATAGTCTAAGTTGAATTAGTTAACATTCAGTTCATAAAGATTTAGACTCACTTTACTCATCAAAAATGCTACAACTAAAAATAAGTGAAGAACGTAAGAGAACCCTAGACGATAGCAAGCATTTTTCAAGGTTTTCGTGCAAAGTGCAAGGTGATATTCGTAGATTTAAGTCTACAGTAAGGTATGGGTTTTATATCCTGGAATTCTTTCTCCAAGAGGCTTTTCAAATGTTTTTACTTCAAGAATATCAAAACTAGGGTTGTTCCCAACGAATTGCTTGTTCATCTCCCTAGTTCTCCCGATTTCTGATTCTTGTAGTTTGTAAGATGTAAATCTCGATGCATGTTATTTGTATGTGGTTCTAACTGATCATTATGTGTATGTTTTAGTGTGAAAACCTACATGTTAGATCCGCATACTTAGGGTGTTATTTACATGAATGCTAAATGTTGTAATGCCTACTTGTGTTTGAGAAGATGAAATTGTTATAAGTTGTTCATTGAATTGTTTGTATAGGATAATCAAAGGTTAAAAGTTGGATTGTTTAACATGTTAAGATTACTATAATGTATTTGTGAAGTAATTGGCATGGCTAGTGATAATAGCATAGTTTTATTTATGCCAACAAATTGGCTAGCAATATTAATTCCAAAATATGCAAAGTAATAATAATCTCTACATCAATGAACTCATAACATATGGTATGCAAATCAATAGGACAAGTCCCAACATACCCTATCCACACGAACTTGTGAACGTAATAGCATTGTATAAGTAGTTATAACTTACTTAAAGAATTGTATTAAAACTAACAATAAACATTGAACAAGTTAAGGTGAGTATTGAAATAACTAAAAGCTTAAGTTATGAAATTGACCTAATATAGAGTGTTAAAAGAAGTGAGACAAGTGTCACGGACTTAGAGTATTTTCTAAGACTCCGTGCGGCACTTGACAACTTACTCACAAATCTTTCACGATCTTGTAAGTTCAAGTAAGCCCTTTATGCTAAGACCGCTAAGAGAATGCTTGAAAAAGAACTAAGAAAGAACAAAGAAGAGAACTTTGAAGAAGGCTTTGTGTATTGCTTTGAGAATGCTTACACTTTTCTTGATGCCTTTGCAAATAAGAGGCAACCCCTAGTTATACTACTTCCTAGGGACTAAAGTACAATTAGTATTTACTTTGCAAGTCCCTAATACTTACACTTTTGGTACCTCTTCTAGAGAATTCTACACTTTTCCGGGACCCTCTCTAGCCTTCTTGAGAATTCCAGAATGTTCTAGAGTTCTCCACACAACTCTAGAGCACTCTACTCTTTTACGGACGTGGAATTGGGCTGAAAGCGTGGCGGGATGTCACACGCTCCCCGACCTGATGATGCTACGACCGCGGTGCATTGCTGCAAAAACTCCTGGACTTTGTCCTTGAATTGCCACAAGTCTTCATATTTCTCCCAGGTGGCCTATTCTGGAGTTTGTTCCTTCCAATGCACTAGGAACATGGACCCTGGCTTGTTGACCTCGCTTCCGTTTGGCTTGATAATCTATGATAGCTTCAATGTCTCGGTCGTGCAAGGCAGTGACAGTAATGGGAGCCCGTTGTGATTGGTTCCGGTTAGGATCTTCCTTGTCCTCATGGCACGGCTTGAGGACACTAGCATGAAATACCGGGTGGATCTTGAAGTGTGGAGGTAACTACAACTTGTACGTGATCCTGTCCACCTTGGCAATAATCTTGAACAGACCCTCATATTTACGCACTAAGGTTTGATGAACGCCTCTTAGTGCCTTGAACTGTCTTGTATTGAATTTTACTAAGACCATGTCGCCTTCTTTATAGTCCGTGGGACGACGCTTGCGGTCAGCGAACTTCTTTATCCTTTTGGCCGCCTTGTCCAAGTAGGATTTGGCGGTGTCAAGCTACTCTTCCCATCCCTTGGCAAGATGGTAGGCACCCAAACTCTTTCCCTCGAAAGCAGTCGGCCACGAATACGGAGTTTGGGGTTGTTGGCCTGTTGCCAACTCAAATGGTGTGCGCCCAGGACTCACTCTTTTGCAGATTATAGGAAAATTGTGCCATGTCTAGGAGTCTGGCCCAATCTTTCTGATGCTCACTAACATAGTGCCTTAAATAGCACTCCATTAGGGCGTTGACGCGTTCTCTCTAGCCGTCGGTCTGCGGGTGGAAACTTGTGGAGAAGTGAAGCTTCGTTCCAAGTACTTCGAACAACTCTTTCCAAAAGTTCCCGGTAAAGCGGGGGTCTCAGTCGCTAATGATATATCTTGGCAACCCCCAATATTTCACCACGTTCTTGAAGAACAATCGAGCGGCCTCTTTGGCGGTGCAACCGGCTGTGGCAGGCATGAAAGTATCATACTTTGAGAACCTGTCCACCACGACCATGATAGTACCAAACACGTAGGACTTCGGCAAGGAAGTGATGAAGTCCATGGTCACGCTCTCCCATGGGCGTTCTGCTACGGGTATTGGCTCTAGTAACCCTCCTGGTTGCCTTTTCTCCACCTTGTCTTGTTGGCACACAAGACAAGTCTGCACATAACACTCGATGTCATCCCGCATGCGTGGCCAGAAGTAAATAGCCTCGATCAGCGCCCTCGTAAGTCGCTGCCCGGGATGCCCAGCCCACGGTGTGTTGTGGCTTTCCTTTATAATGCGCCGCCTGAGGCATCCGTATGTTTTTCGAAGGTCTTTGAGAAGTCGGGCAGCATCAAGACCGGTTCCTCTGTTACTGCGGCCTTGAGACCTTCGAATGCTTTTTGGGACTCTTCGCTCCAGACCCACGGCTTGTTCTTCTTTAACAACTCGGTCAGCGGAGCGGCTTTAGCGGAGTAACCACTGATAAACCTGCGATAGTAGTTCGCAAGTCCAAGGAATGATCTAGCCTCGATCACCTTCGTGGGCGCCTCCCACTCTTAGATCGCCCTAATCTTTGCCTCGTCCATCCGGAGTTTGCCCTGGCTAATAACATGGCCTAAGAAGTTCACCTCGGGCTGGGCGAACTCGCACTTCTCCCGCTTGATGTAAAGCTGGTTCTCTCTTAACACTTGGAAGACTTTCCTCAAGTGCTCCACGTGCTCTTCTAAGGTGTTGCTATAGATGACTATGTCATCTAAGTACACCACCACGAACTGATCCAAGTAGGGATGAAGGTTTTTGTTCATCAGCGTGCAAAAGGTTGTGGGTGCGTTGGTTAAGCCAAAAGGCATCACCAACCACTCGTATGCTCCGTATCTAGTGACGCACGCTGTCTTTGGCTCATCCCCTTCTGCGATGCGCACTTTGTAGTAGCCTTTCCGTAGATCCATCTTGGTGAAGTACTTGGCCTGACCAAGTCTATCGAACAAATCTGCATCAGCGGGATTGGATATTTGTTCTTGATTGTGACCTTATTGAGTGCCCGATAGTCGATGCATAAACGCAATGACCCATCTTTCTTTTTCTGGAATAGCACTGGCGAGCCATAATGTGGCTTGGATGGACGAATGTGACCGGCCTCGAGGAGCTCCTTCAACTGCTTCCTTAGCTTCTCTAGCTCGGGTGGAGCCATACAGTAAGGTGCGTGTGCGGGTGGCTTGGCTCCGACCTCCAGCTCTATCTTGTGATCTACCTCGCGCCTCAGAGGTAGAGTCTTCGGCAGCTCACCGGCATCACGTCCTTGTTCTCCTCAAGGACTTTCTATATGAGCGGTGGCAAGGACTTCATAGTACCGTTGTCTTCTTCTGAACTTGCAATGGTAGCTAGGAACGTCGACTCTCCTTTCTTTAGGCCCTTCACAATCTGCATGGCCGATAAGTGGGCGAGTCATTCCTTCCTTGGCACCTTGACTAAAGGTACCATACATGACCCTTCCTGCTCCATGACCATGAGTTGCTGGAGGTAGGGGTCGATCATCGTGTGGCAGCGCTGGAAGAACTCTTGTTCGAGAATGATATCGAATATGTCCAGAGGAGCGTCGGTAAAGCTTGTCTTTCCTTGCCATCTCCCCAACGTGATGCTTTCTCCTTGGGCGACTCCGCACACGGGAGTCGGTGGGGCGTTGACAGTTTTGAGGCGGTTGTTGCTGGTCACGTAGTTCATCCCTAACCTCTCTGCCGCTGTCTTGGTCATAATGTTGGCTTTCACCCCGGAGTCTACCATGGCACAAGCTGGTCTTCCATTTATGGAGATGTCCACATACTGCGTGCTGAAATCTCCGGTCTTCTAGGTATGCTTGGCTATCACACCGCACAATCCAACCATGCCCAACTGCGTCATGCCCGAGTCATGCCCTTGATCTTTTTCATCCTTCTCCTTCCGTTTGCGTAGGATGGCACCAAGGTTCTTCATTTTGGGGCACCTGGCATAGCCATGTGGTCCACCGCATATGTAGCACCCATTCCCTTTGCCGATATGCGCCCGATTGTCCGTGTAATTCTGGCGCGAGAACCGCTTGTTGTCTGGCTTTTGGGGGTCGTGTTGCTTAGGGTGTGCCTGCTGATCCCTGCCCCTGCCACGGTCTCCCCGACCTTTGGCATGACTACTCCTTGTATCCTTGCCCTTCGCCTTGTCATGCCGTTCCTGTTTGAAGTCCGTCAAGTACTCATCTTGTGTGATGGCTACGTCTATGGTCTTGACTTGTCGCCACTCCAGCTCTGTGTTAGCCCGACTCTGCAGTCCGTCCATGAAGTGGAACAGCATGTCCTCGTCTGTGAGGCTGGGAATTTGAAGCGTTAGAGTTGTGAACTCCATCACGTATGCCAGAATGCTTCCTGTTTGCTTTAATTCCCGATATTTACGCTTGACCTCGTACACGACATTACTTGGGAAGAAGGCTTTCTTGAATTCTTCGTGGAATTATTCCCACATGTTGATGGTGCACGTACCCTTCCAGATCTCGATCTCTTTGCGCCTCCACCATAGCATAGCCATCTTGGACTAGTTCAACACGGCAGTGTTGATCTTGTTCTCGTCGCATCTCACCCGACTACACTTGAAGTAATTCTCTAAGTGCCATAGAAAGTTTTCCACCTCTTAAGCGTCGCGAATTCCGCCTTTGAATATTGGTGTCTTGGGAGCCTCGACCTTGGCCTCCCTATCACGGTCAGGTGATGCTGATCCTCCAACCTCCACGCCTTCCTTGAGTGTTTTTATTTCGGCCTTAAGCGCCTCAATCGTGCTAAGCGCATCATAAGTCGTCACTCCAAGGAAGTGATGGCCTCCTTCATCTCGAACTCAGCCCGCTGGCGACCTTCCAACTCCTTACGAATGTTTTTGGTCTCCTCAAGGGTGAAGTCATCAAGGGTCTTGAATTTTCCATTTTCCATGTTCATGCACCGGCCTAATATCTCCACGGCCTGCCTTGCCATCTCCACCCTTGCGATCCATTCTTCTCGGGCAGTGACGTCTATATCCTCCTCGGCCAACTCGTCGTCACATAACCCGGCAGTCAAAGGTGGATGAGATGTTAGCGCCTCGCTAGGTGTGGGTTCAGGCAGCATCTCCTCGTTACCCTTTTGCAGTTTCTTCCCCTTTCGAATCTTCTTACCACCATCCAGACGGATGTTGGTGGTGCTGGCGGCGTTCACGTCTCCTTCGGTAGCCAGTCCCTTAGTATTAAGCCTGCTCTGATACCATGTTGTCACGGACTTAGAGTATTTGCTAAGACTTCGTGCGGCACTTGACAACTTAGTCACGAATCTTTCACGATCTTGTAAGCTCAAGTAAGCCCTTTATGCTAAGACCGCTAAGAGAATGCTTGAAAAAGAACTTAGAAAGAACAAAGAAGAGAACTTTGAAGAAGGCTTTGTGTATTGCTTGGAGAATGCTTACACTTTTCTTGATGCCTTTGCAAATGAGAGGCACCCCCTATTTATACTACTTCCTAGGGACTAAAGTACAATTAGTATTTACTTTGCAAGTCCCTAATATTTACATTTTTGGTCCCTCTTCTAGAGAATTCTACACTATTCCTGGACCCTCTATAGCCTTCTTTAGAATTCCAGAATGTTCTAGAGTTCTCCACACAACTCTAGAGCATTCTACCCTTTTACGGATGCGAAATTGGGCTGAAATCGTGGCGGGACGTCACACAAGTCTCAATTACACTAAATCAATTATGTAGAAAATACTCACATAAGAGGGTGGTAGAGTCCGTGAGACAAGTCTCACTTGCACCATGATGATAATGTAAGAGTTAAGTTCATATTCATCAAGTATAGAAAGGGATTACCAGTCATCCATAGAGTTAAGTAAACCTCATAACTAGAAGCAAGCTTCCATAATGTTTTAATCAACTATAAGGTATAATAAAGTAAAATAGATTTGAGCTTAGCATCGATAGATTAGCAATGAGCTTGTGCCAGAACATGTAAGCATCATGAGATGAGATCACCACCCAGGTGGACCAAGGTCTCCGTACATCTCCTAGTCTTCGGACTATGTGTGTCAGCATAGTGTTACTAGCCTATGAATGCTAGCAGTAGGTTTCACTTTGGCTGGTGATTCCACCTCTTTTCGGTGTGGGAAAGACATCGGATTTCATGTTTAGCTCACATGATCAATGTCGGTTAAAGCTAAAGAAAGTATTTTATTCACTACAGCCGTGAACCCCTCTTTTCTGTGTGGGGAAGACACTGACTTGGTTTAACTTTAGCCGGTGAACCCCCCTTTTCGGTGTCGTGTAGACATAAAATGGTTTCACCTTAACCGGTGAACCACCTCTTTTCGGTGTGGGGGAGACACTGAATTTCATGTTAGCTCCCATGATCTACTTCCATAAATGCTAAAGAATTATTTAATAGAGTAAGAAAGAATAAAGTAGCATGTTCAAAGTGCACAACAGAGCATAGAAGTAGAAATGTAAGTTCATAGTGAACTAAGTAAACAAGAACTTAAGAATGTCTATCATTAATGTTGATAAGAATGAATTTTTAACAACTTAGTAGTTTATACCAATATTGGAGTATGAATGCCTCAAAAATTATTATATTAGGTTAACAACTAATTAATGGGCATAGCCAATAAAGATTGGCTTATAAATATATTCATCCCCATTTAACAAGAATAAAGAAATCTAACTTGTAAGTAATGTAGCCAAATCATATCCTTAGTCTTCTGAGTTGCTTACTCGATTCATTGTAGATATGGGACTACAATGAATCATTACACTTGTAAGTAAAACATAGGATCAAAGGAGTTCATTTAACTACACAACAACAAGTAGAAGAGACTTAAAAATAATCTAAGTCTGAGAATAGGAGCTCTCGGCCTAAGAGGGTCAAAATAATAAACTTTTGTTTAAGTTGTTCTAAAATTATGTTCATGATTCCAAGGTATTATGTTCATATAGAAAATGAGTTGTGTGCCGTAATTGCATGAGAACATGTCATATTGATAGCATGAATCATAAGTAACGATTTAAGAAAGTAAAGTGACTTAACTTTCTAGAAACAACATGTTCCTTTAGGAAGAGATTTCCTTGATCACACATAGTCCTTATGTGTTTATGTGCATACACCCATACTTACTACAAGTGTTTACAACCCCATATATTAGTACTATTTTTATAGGCGCATGTTCTAAAGAAGATTGAAGTTTCGACGAAGCGGTTTGGATTAGCGTTCTCCAGACATTGGTAGGTCCTCTTGAGTTCGAGGATGCTAAAATTTATTAATGTAACTTAGTACATTAGACATAGCTAGTGAAGATAGTCCCTAGCGTTTCAATTCAAACATTTGTTCAAGCGTTTGTAATAAGGCCGATTGGCAAACTATTGTTATTATTATATAATTTATTTCAATTGTTTAATCTTTAATAGATGGTTGTTTAGTTTAAGATCATTAGAATATCACTCTTATGCATTACTATATGAAGTCTATGTATACTTTGATAAGTATTAAAAAGTTTTAAATTTTCTGCAAATTTAACTGTATGATTGTGATGAAAGCTAAGAAAAGGTTTGTCTGCGACCTCTGAGAGGTTAACGACGCCGGTCATATTTGGATTCCAGAATCCGGGTGTGACAAACTTGGTATCATAGCATGAGGTTAAATTTCCTAGGAACTAAGTCTCAACACAAACACGTTGCGTAGTTTCTAACTTATGGTTGTGAAGTGCACAACAATCATGACTTAGAAACTTTGCGATGTTAGGAATTTTCCCTCCTTCTACTCTTTATCATGCTATCTAGAGCTTTGACATTTTGTGTCATTCTAGCATCTAACTTCCTTCTTGTTTGAGCGCGTAGATAAATTCACACAAGAATTAAGATGGCCGAGTGGTCTAAGGCACCAGTCTCAAGATCTGGCCTTTCCAAGAAGGAGCATAATAGAAATGCCCAACGTAACCGAAAGATGTGTGGTATGTGTGGCCGTTCGCATGGAAGTGAGTACATGATAGGTTCTAATGCCTGCTATAGGAGTTAATGAAAAGGAAAAGGCTGAGTTGGCTCAAGGATGTGGCTCAAGTATGGATTGGCTTCATGAATGTTATGCTACCATAGACTGTCAAAACAGGGTAGTAAGGTTTCAGTTTCCAAATGAGTTAGAGTTAAAATGGGAAGGGCGTGGTTCAAATCCAACAGGCCAAATAGTTTCCAACCTTAAAGCCGATTGAGCATGGGCAAGCAGAACGTACCATTCAGACCCTTGAAGACATGTTGAGAGCATGTGTTATTGACTTCAAGGGGAGTTGGGACGATCACTTGCCACTAATTGAGTTCTCTTATAATAATAGCTACCATTCCAATATTGGGATGACACCTTTTGAACCACTGTATAGTAGTTGATGTAGGTCCCCAGTTGGATGATTTAAAGTGGGAGAAACTTCCATATTTGGCCCCGAGATCGTACATGAGGCTTTGGAAAAGGTGAGAATAATCAGGGATAGATTGGCTACTGCTTACTATCGTCAAAAATCATATGCTGATAACCGAAAGAGAACTCTTGAATTTGAAGTAGGTGATCAAGTATACCTAAAGATATCACCCAAGAAAGGGGTGATGATGTTTTGTAAGAAAGGGAAGTTAAGTCCGAAGTATATAGATCCGTATGAGATCTTACAACGAGTAGAAAATGTTGCTTACGAACTAAAGTTACCGAACAACTTGCCTTCTGTTCATCCAGTGTTTGAAGTTCAATGCTTAAGAAGTGTCTAGGCGATCCAGCGTCCATTCTACTTATCGAGGGGTTAGGAGTCGATGAGAATCTTTCTTATGAAGAGGTTCCCATTACAATTTTAAGATCGCCAAGTGAAGCGGTTGAGGAACAAGGAGGTTTTCACCGTGAAGGTGCTATGGAAAAACCACCTCGTTGAGAGAGGCCGCGGCCGATATGAGATTCCGTTACCCTCACTTGTTCAGTTTTTTATGGCTAGATAAAATCTTTCTAAGTCCAATTTATTTTTATGAGACTCTAAATTTAAGTGCATTAGGCGGTTTTTTCTGTCTTAAGTCCATAATTGTGTGTTTTATACTTGCATTATATGAGTTAATTTGAGTTCATGCTTGCATTCATGTTGCTATTTTTGTATAGCGTTTGCGTGATTTATGTGTTGCATAAGTGTGATGTGCATTAAATTAAAGTAAGATTGAGAATGAAGTTCCTCAATCTCAAATATGAAGCTTGAGATAATCTTAACAGTGATGTGCATCATCCAGAGTAAGTTGTGAATCAGACATTAACAAAGATTGAAGTTTCAATTATGTTAATGTGTCTTTTCGAAAATACCCTGTTTGATTTAAAATAATGTGTAGTGTTATTCGGGGAGGAATGTTCCTAAGGGGGGATAATGTAACATTCGAGAAAATTACATGGCTAGTAAAGAGTCTAGTAGGTTTTTAAGAATGCGTATTGGGGTACATAGGTATCCCAATGCCCAATATTAAGAAATATTGGGCATATTATAGAATATTGGCTTAAGGGTGTTAGCCAATTTTTATATATACACAAGTATGTATAATATAATCCAAGCTTGTTTGAGAATAGTACCTGCATGGAAGACCCTAATCTAAGAATACACATATTGATTCTCAACTCAATAATAGGTACTAGGCATCCAAGTATCAAGCCTAGGTACCATAGCACATAACACTTTAAAATGATCATGTAGATTAAGTAATGCCCAAGGACATAGTGTGGATCCTTGGGACAATAAGTAAACATTTCAAATGGACCTTCTAAAATAGTTAGTTAGGAAAGTGCACGCAACACATGTGCAAGCGCATGTGCAAGCACACGTGCAACCGGCCAAAGGACAAGCTAACCGATTCGGTTAGGAAGGTTAGGACAGGCGCGCGTTCGGGTCAGCCCACGTGGGTCCAGTCTCCCTAACCGGTCATAGACCCTAAATAACTGACCTAACTAACTAACCTATGACCAACCAAAAATAACTAACTAAGGGACCCGACAACCTAAGACCTAATCGGGTGACACCAACTCGTGTAACTAACTAAGAGACAACCTAGTACCTAACCTAGGATGGTCCAAAGGGTTGGTTATGGTCCTAACAACCTTGGGGTACTTTAGTTATTACCCTAGGTTACTTAATTAATTAAATTATCAACTTAATTAATTAATTTAAATGGAAAAAACCGAAACCACTAAGCAATTTCTAGATTTCGGTTAAGTCAAGTAAGAGACAACCAAGTACCTAACCTAGGATGGTCCAAAGGGTTGGTTATGGCCCTAACAACTTAGGGGTACTTTAGTAATTACCCTAGGTTACTTAATTAATTAAATTTGCAACTTAATTAATTAATTTAATTGGTCAACTCCGAAACCAATAAGAAAATTCCAGATTTCGGTTAAGTCAAAGTATTCTTCTAATTCTATTAAATTTAAGAAGGGAATTTTTGTAATTAGATAATTAAGTTATTTTAGTTAAGTTATATAGTCTAAGTTGAATTAGTTAACATTCTGTTCTTAAAGACTTAGACTCATGTTACTCATCAAAAACGCTACAACTAAATGCAAGTGATGAACGTAAGAGAACCCTAGACGATAGCAAGCATTCTTCAAGGTTTTCGTGCAAAGTGCAAGGTGATCTTCGTAGATTTAATTCTACAGTAAGGTATGGGTTTTCTCTCATGGAATTCTTTCTCCAAGAGGCTTTTCAAGCGTTTTGACTTCAAGAATATCGAAACTAGGGTTGTTCCCAATGAATCGCATGTTCATCTCCCTAGTTCTCCCGATTTCCGATTCTTGTAGTTTGTAAGATGTAAATCTCGATGCATGTTGTTTGTATGTGGTGCTAAATGATCATTATGTGTATGTTTTAGTGATTTATATGTCGAATGAAAACCTACATGTTAGATCTGTATACTTAGGGTGTTATTTACATGAATGTTAAATGTTGTAATGCCTACTTGTGTTCGAGAAGATGAAATGGATATAAGTTGTTCATTGAATTGTTTGTATAGTCTAATCAAAGGTTAAAAGTTGTATTGTTTAACATCTTAAGATTCCTATAATGTATTTGAGAAGTAATTGGCATGACTAATGATAATAGCATAGTTTGATTTATGCCAACAAATTGGCTAGCAATATTAATTCCAAAAGATGCAAAGTAATACTAATCTCTACATCAATGAACTCATAACATAGGGTATGCCAATCAATCTGACAAGTCCCATCATACCCTATCCACACAAACTTGTGAATGGAATGGCATTGTATAAGTAGTTATAACTTACATAAAGAATTGTATCAAAACTACCAATAAACTTTGAACAAGTTAAGGTGAGTAATGAAATAACTAAAATCTTAAGTTATGAAATTGACCTAATATAGAGTGTTAAAAGAAGTGAGACAAGTCTCAATTACACTAAATCGATTATCTGAAAAATACTCACATAAGAGGGTGCTAGAGTCCGTGAGACAAGTCTCACTCGCACCATGATGATAATGTAAGAGTTAAGTTCATATTCATCAAGTATAGAAAGGGATGACCAGTCATCCATAGAGTTAACTAAACCTCATAACTAGAAGCAAGCTTCCATAATGTTTGAGTCAACTCTAAAAGATAATAAGGTAAAATAGATCTGAGCTTAGCACCGATAGACTAGCAATGAGCTTGTGCCAGCACATGTAAGCCTCATGAGATGAGATCACCACCTAGGTAGACCAGGGTCTACGTACATCTCGTAGTCTTCGAACTATGTGTGCCAGCATAGGGGTACTAGCCTAAGAATGCTAGAAGTAGGTTTCATATTTGCCGGTGATTCCACCTTTTTTCGGTGTGGGGAAAAACTAGATTTCATATTTAGCTCACATGATCTATGTCTGTTAAAGCTCAGGACAGTATTTGGTTCACTATAGCCATGAACCCCTCTTTTCGGTGTGGGGAAGACAATGACTTGGTTTCACTTTAGCCGGTGAACCCCACTTTTCGGTGTGGGGTAGACACATAACTTGGTTCACCTTAACCGGTGAACCACCTTTTTTTGGTGTGGGGGAGACACTGGATTTCATGTTAGGTCGCATGATCTACTTCAGTTAATGCTATAGAATTCTTTAAGAGATTAAGAGAGAATAAAGTAGCATGTTCAAAGTGAACAACAGAGCAAAGAAGTAGAAACGTAAGTTCGTAGTGAACTAAGTAAACAGGAGCTTAAGTATGTCAATCATTAATGTTGATAAGAATGAAGTTTTAACAAGTTAGTAGTTTATGCCAATATTGGAGTATTAAATACCTCAAAGATTATTATATTAGGTTAACAACCAATTAATGGGCATAGCCAATAAAGATTGGCTTATAAATATATTCATTCCCATTTAACAAAAATAAAAAAATCAAACTTTTAAGTAATGTAGCCAAATCATTTCCTTAGTCTTGTAAGTTGCTTACTCGATTCATTGTAGATATGGGACTACAATGAATCATTACACTTGTAAGTAAAACATAGGATCAAAGGAGTTCATTTAACTACACAACAACAAGTAGAAGAGACTTAAAAATAATCTAAGTCTGAGAATAGGAGCTCTCGGCCTAAGAGGGTCAAAATAATAAACTTTTGTTTAAGTTGTTCTAAAATTATGTTCATGATTCCAAGGTATTATGTTCATATAGAAAATGAGTTGTGTGCCGTAATTGCATGAGAACATGTCATATTGATAGCATGAATCATAAGTAACGATTTAAGAAAGTAAAGTGACTTAACTTTCTAGAAACAACATGTTGCTTTAGGAAGAGATTTCCTTGATCACACATAGTCCTTATGTGTTTATGTGCATACACACATACTTAGTACAAGTGTTTACAACCCCATATATTAGTACTATTTTTATAGGCGCATGTTCTAAAGAAGATTGAAGTTTCGACGAAGCGGTTTGGATTAGCGTTCTCCAGACATTGGTAGGTCCTCTTGAGTTCGAGGATGCTAAAATTTATTAATGTAACTTAGTACATTAGACATAGCTAGTGAAGATAGTCCCTAGCATTTCAATTCAAACATTTGTTCAAGCGTTTGTAATAAGGCCGATTGGCAAACTATTGTTATTATTATATCATTTATTTCAATTGTTTAATCTTTAATAGATGGTTGTTTAGTTTGAGCTTATTATAATATCACTCTTAAGCAGTACTATATGAAGTCTATGTATACTTCAATAAATAATAAAAAGTTTTAAATTTTCCGCAAATTTAACTGTATGATTGTGATGAAAGCTAAGAAGAGGCTTGTCTACGACATCAGAGAGGTTAACGACGCCAGACATATTCTGATTCCAGAATCCGGGTGTGATAGTATATATAAGCATTCTAACATAATTCAATCACAATTCGATTTATATAAGTTCAAGATCACAAATCCCATACATAGGCTAAAACGATACTTTGAAGGGAGCATGGGTTCATCAAGCAATTGGACTGAAACTAACTTTACATTCAATACATTATCATTAATTCATAATTAGAAAGCCTTAGAAAACTTTTTGAGAAAGAACCCATGGCTAGATTGAAGAATACACAATTTGATCATGAATCTTCTTTGAAAACTTTGAAAGGAACTCTCTCTATCAAAGATTATCTAGAGATGAAGGAAAACCATACCACATTGTAGAAGAAAACCACTAAAAATTGATGAAGAAAGCTTGATAATCCATCACCATGGTTGTTCTTGAGCTTCATATTAAATAGAGAATTCTAGAGAGGTTTCTTTTTGAGAGTGAAGGCTTTAATTTGAAGAATGAATTGGGAATGGGCTAGTCACTTTTTTAATCAACAAAGTACACCCAAAATAACCAAATAAACTAACTAGGGCAAGGTTAGGACGTGGGGTGAATTTCCCATTCACCCCATAATGAGACAATGTGCATGGCAGTTAATTGCAACTTATATCGACGGTGTCAAACGACGCCCATTAGGTCCATAGATGGACCGTACGTTGGCCGTCGTTTGGGACTAAGGCTTGTCCATTGGCTTGATACTTCACTAGGCTATGGCTTGGATGACGCCTCACCATCGACGGGGCATAGGTGAGACTACAGACCGTCCTTTGGCTCTGTCAATTGCAGTGTCTTGACAACCTTTAGGTCATCCTTGAGGGTCTTTTGTGGGGCCTTTGGGGAGTCGTACCGAGACGTTTCCAATGTAAATATATACGGTAACATGTTAAAGACCTTCGATACCATTTTCAACTAAAACGAACATGTAAAATATGTAATACAAACCACGACACACATGAACGTCTCAAAGACTAACTTTTGAACGTCTTGGACGTTACTGAACGTTTGTCTTCCAAATGACTTGAAATCAATCATTCATACTTCAAAACACTTAATTAAAATGTTAACAAACTTATATTCACAAGTGAGGTTCTAGACACCCTATCTCATTTTGGGGGTCTTACAATATCCCCTACTTGGGAACATTCGTCCTCGAATGACACTTGGAACATTTCAATCACAACAAGGACTTCCATTAACCATAGAGAAGCTCAAAACATTCATAATATTTACACATAGAAGTCAATAAAAAAAATTATAAGGAACACAAACTTCATACAATCTAGAACTCAATCCAACATAAGCAAGCCACACTTTCACTCACTCATGCTTATTGCATCAAACAACTAGGCACTTCTCATGTTCATAGGAGGAACATCCTTCTGCTAATCATAACATTGTCATTGTACATCATTTCGTTACACATAGGCAGATTTCAACAATACTCAAGAAGCAAATAGGTACTCATACTTCAATGCACATAGACTTGAGTCAAATAGAACAACAATGGATTCTTAGTAGTTAGGCCCAATGCCATGAGGGCCATACTCAGCCATACCATGCTTAGTTATGTTTATGGAGGAATGTCCTTCTCCTCAACACACTTACATGTCTCATGAGTTCATACCTAAGCAAAAGACAAAGGTCCATTAATTTTAAATGAGAATTTCTCAACTTTTAGACAAAGGCATGCTTATACTTTCTTCTTAATGAAGTCAAAATGGTAATTTAAACCACACATATCACAACAATAGGAAGTTATTTCACAACATTTCAATTTCTAGCATACCACTAGCTTTGATAGACATGCATCAATTTGGGAAAATAACACAATTTATAGGCACACACAAGGACACTAGCTAAACATGCCTTCACTTTTCAAGAGTGAGCCTACAAGCATGTTTTCCAAACCATAAAAGTCACAAAAATTTTCAAGAGACTCAACATTTTTCATTTTAAAGAGTCTCAATTCCTCATTATAACTTAAATTCACAACTTAGAATATCAAGATGCAAAATCAACATGAGAAAACATTAATTTGATCAAAATTCTTTGTCATGCACCTTAGAATCTTAAAATATTTTTAACATAGGGTCAATCAAAACATACATAACATATGCAGAGCATGCAATTCATATTTTATGCAAAACTCCTATCATGAACAAGCTTACTAACAATTCATTAGTTTCAAGTTCAACGTAAGAATAAAAGGAAAGGATAGAAATATCTATAACCTTACTACTCCATCACCATCCCCCACTTAGGGTTAACCCAATTAAGAGCAACTTAACCCAACCTCAAGAGGATCTTAACTTATTAACCTTCATCATCATCACTTAAAAGTGCTTACCAACCTAAAAGGAATTACAGTAACTTAGCACAGTGACATCAAGGGTATATAAAATCCTATCATCTAGGCACTCTATCCCCCACTTGGGGTATGCCTATTCACATCATCGACATACACACAAAGTTCAAGTCAAGTCAAAACCAACCTTTCATACTCCTCACACGAGAAGGTTTATCATCATTGAGGTTTTCAGTCCAAATCTCACATCAAGGAGTCTACTAACTCAATCATAACAACCCTCTAGGCCTAACACCCAAAGTAAATCCATAACACACAAGTTAGGTCATACTACCCAACCACATAAGGTCTCCACTATACCATAATTACCAAGGGTAATGATAACCTTAGGGGAAACAATAGAGGACACTTAGCCATAAGGCTTCTTTCTTTTCTTAGAATATTATAGTAAGGCAACTTCTAGGTCAATCAAACCAACATCATCACCTTACAAAGACAAGCATGCTGGCCTCACTTCTAGGACCAAGCCTATACAAAAGACTTCAATCCATACAAGGCAACTATGAAGAACCACACATATACAAAGGGCAACATTTGAACCATTTGACCTATACAAAGGTAACATTGAACTATTAAATATACAAATAGAGGCAACATGCATTTTTGGCCATTTACCACACTTCCTAAATCATTTAAAGTCTAAACTATATCACAAGACTATCATCATGCAAAAACATATAGTAACACACCATTTCAAAAGAAACTCATTTTAACCATAATAACTCCTAGCATGCTTTAACCATATCATGACATACATTTCTCAACATAACATGCCATTTCACATAGTTCTCATATATAGCCATAAAGGACATCATATCAACATAAATCAAAGTTCACCTTCACACATATTCATCAAACCATAAAACCAAGTTAAGCATTAAAACTCTCCTTTTCTCCCTCAAGCAGAGATATACCGTCTCATCCAAGCAATCACATCTAAAAGACCACCAGACAAGAAAACATAAGACATAGATCTTATAGAGTTAAGTTCTATGGCACGACATGAGAATGATGAAGAAGACATACTCTATCATCCTATAGGCTCCCGCTCATGGATGTGTCGTGACTCACCACCAATGAACGAGATTCTACTAGATGTTGCAATATGAGACTTTTTGGAACCTAAAACCACTTTAATAACCTCATGCTCTCATACCACGTTTTTCACGACCCGAGAGCACCCACTAGAAGTAACATGGAGTACTTGACCTCTTGGACGTCTTATACAAGCCCATGGTTATCATTCATCGCATTGTCATAGTATATTTAGCAGAAAATTTAAAACTTTCATAACACATCATATGCTAGAACATCACTTCCAATATATGTAGAAAATATCATAATACATAGTTTAAGATTCTAAGTCTCTTTGTCATCTTAGACTCAATATCATTAGAGTACATTAGGGACATGGCCCTTACAACATAATTCCTTAACTAAGGTATTACAAAATTTACTTAAAACAATGACATAGGAAATCCTCGAACTTAAGGATCCCTTTTCCTTGAGCTTGGGAAGCACATAACAAGCTCCTCACCATAGATACAACCTTTAAGCATCCCTAACCTACACTTTGTGTAAAAAGGTAAAGAATAATGGAGTTAGTACAAGAATTAACTAAGTATTGCAACCATACAAAAACATGCATTTAAAAGGGACATTTTACGTGAAACCATGCATGATGCCTTATGGTGAAATATTCATAAAACTTTGATACAATAGTATTTATACAATTCACATACCTCATATAGGCATATTCAATGATCATACATCATATAAAATCATACATTTCATTTATGGCATTTTAGGAACACTTTACAGTAACCTTACAATGACCTCTTTCCCTTTACTGTAAGCATTTTTCTCTTTACAGTGAACTCCTTTTCTTCAACACATTAACCTCCCAAGTAACCCCCTAGTGATACTTGGTGCAATGCATCACCTTAAGGCCACAAAGAAAACATACATGCACCCTACATAAGCCATCACATTCCATCATAAAAGTATAGACCATTATAGACACATTTAAGTCAAGACCCTAATCACAATACAATGAACTCTATTCAATTTCCACATATACTAACTTTACTTCACATGAAACATTATATAACCTTACTCACAATCCCAATCTAAGTCTACTAGTGCAATGCTTATGTGAAGCCCCATAACCTCACACATACTTTGTAAACCTATCATGAGACCACAAGCCTTAACATTCATTTCATACATTAACATGACACATATAGACAACTTTATTTATGCTAAGCAACACCTTCATCATATAGTTAACAAGACCAACATGATGCACATAAGGAGAGACCTCATCAAATAGAACTATTAGGACTCATACCATGCATCATCACAACAAGTAGACAATACTAAAATTCCATGCATAAAGAAATAAACATAATCATACACTTTAGAACACCTTTCTAAAACTTCCTAAAGAGATACTTGTGCAATGTATAGGTAAGTTCATTACTCTCACATATCCTAAGTAACTTTCATTAGGTCATTATAGTTAGGGACCTAGTCATTAACTTCCATTGTCCATTTTACTTTAGGGAAATTATATCCTTAATCGACACTAAGACCATGGGTGCTAGACGTGGTATTTGGTGTTGTAGAGCCTTACACCAATAAAAGGTGCTCTTACCAGCCAAGGTAGAACATTAACACATGATAACATACTGAGTGATATCACTTGCTAGATCCTATGGGGCAAGCATAGTTTATGGAACTTGGAGGTATATGTGGAAACCCTCTTTATGCCTATTGAGGCATATTCGTTATCCACTTATGGAAATATCACTCTATTCCATTTGCTTATGAGGCTAACCACCTAGTTAGGATTATGGTGACCTACCTTCCTAAAATGGGAAGGGACACCACTCATTTTCAAGTTCACTCGGTTCTAAGCTAAGTTCCCTTTATTGAAAAGTCTTTATTAACATTACTTTATAAAATTAGGCTTAGGAGAGTTAACACCTCATATGCTTATCTTATAGGTCATAGATAAGAGCTCATAAACCTATATCATTTGAGAAACCCTTTCACATGGACATAGCATATTCAAGCACCTATCTAGATTAGGTTACACTTTAGAACACCTTTAAAGCCCCCTCCATTGATTAGATTATTATACATGTGTGTGAGTGTATACATATATGTGAGCAATCCATTCAGATAACACATTAAGGCCACACATGTTCATACATCAATGCATATAGGATGTAGCTGTAACTATATGAGCAATCCTTTCATACAAACACTTTAAGACATTATACACATTCATAGCATAACCATGCATTCATATTCATCTACATAGAAAACCAAACCTAGGAACTATCCTATCATGGCACACATGTGCAATGCATAGACAAGGTCCCATAACCTTTCCTATACTAGTACACCTATCAAGTCATCCTATTTATGGGATTACACAACATTCTTCATAGACATATACCTTACATGCATAGTAGTAGTCATTAGTGAACATGAGAATAACCTTTCATTAGACACCATGCACCTATACTACTTTGTAAGCATGCATACAGTGTGAGTGTGTGTTTACATTGGTCAACAAGATCACATAATGGATATCAACAACACATTGAGGAAGCATCCCTCTAAGGACCACAATGCACAACCAAATGTAGATCACACAACACATAATAACATAGGAGACAAGCTAACTTTAATACTTGCATTCAAGACTCCTAACCATAGCTAATCACACATTCATATAGGGGTACATAGGTATGGTATTATTAACCATTATGATTCATCAATGGCAGAACATAAATTTCTCCCTATCAAGTTCATTAAATCATAGAAGACATAATCAAAACCTAGGACATGCTACTAGATTAAGAATAAGGCATAAACTTCACATAGTGTAATCATCATAATCACACACTCATATATCATCAAGTTGCTTTCAAGGACATGATCCACACATATATAGATTGACATGAAATAAACACCGCTACCATAAGTGGACCATACCACACAATGACATACAAGTCTTCATCAACTAACAATTCTATAGAAAAGTAGAGGGGAAGAATTATTCTTACCAATTCATCAACCTTTGATCATCCTTGATCAATAAACCTTTTTCATCAACAATTCAATACAAGGCCGTAGCTACAAGTATCTTTATATAAACAAAATCCTATATTCATGTACTATAAAGTCGGGATCAGAGTGAATACACTACATTCATCAATCAATTGGAAGTAGATGAAGATACATCACTAACCAATTTTCCTTGCCTTAATAATCAATCATAATCCATTAACAATATACATGTAGGCCAGTATCTAAAGAGATAATAACCTAAGCTAAATCATGCTTCATGTACCCTAGAATTTAGATCACATCATGTACATTACATTATCAATCTATAGGCTAGAAGAACCTAGAACAATCCTTACCAATTCGATTGTATCTATTCACATTGGATCAATTATACCTAATTAATCATCACATTACAATGTAAGCAGTAGCTAAGAAAATTCATCATGATCGAGTCACATAACAATCATTTTAGCATCAAGATCACAAGTTACTACATTATAGACTAGCCTTATTCAAACCTTCAAACCTTGATCCACATGGATAACGCATCAACAATTCACCATCAATACACATACTAGGCAGTAGGTATAAGCATTCTAACATAATTCAATCACAATTCGATTTATATAAGTTCAAGATCACAAAGCCCATACATAGGCTAAAACGATACTTTGAAGGGAGCATGGGTTCATCAAGCAATTGGACTGAAATTAATTTTACATTCAATACATTATCATTAATTCATAATTAGAAAGCCTTAAAAAACTTTTTGAGAAAGAACCCATGGATAGATTGAAGAATACACAATTTGATCATGAATCTTCTTTGAAAACTTTGAAAGGAACTCTCTATATCAAAGATTATCTAGAGATGAAGGAAAACCATACCACATTGTAGAAGAAAATCACTAAAAATTGATGAAGAAAGCTTGGTAATCCATCACCATGGCTGTTCTTGAGCTTCATATTAAATAGAGAATTCTAGAGATGTTTCTTTTTTAGAGTGAAGGTTTTAATTTGAAGAATGAATTGGGAATGGGCTTGTCACTTTTTTAATCAACAAAGTACACCTAAAAATAACCAAATAAACAAACTAGGGTCAAGTTAGAACGTGGGGTGAATTTCCCATTCACCCCATAATGAGACTGCATGCATGGCAGTTAATGTAGCTTGCATCAACGGTCTTAAACGACGCCAAGTAGGTCCATCGACGGACCATATTGTTAGCCGTCGCTTGAGACAGAGGCTTGTCCATTGGCTTGACCTTCACCATACTAAGTCTTGGACAACGCCTCACCATCGACGTGTCGTAGGTGAGAATACAGACTGTCCTTTGGCTCCGTCGATGGACACTGACAAGGCAGTGTCTCGACAGCCTTTGGGTCCTCCTTGAGGGCCTTTTGCGGGGCCCTTGGGGAGTCATACCCGGATGTTTTCAGCCTAAATATGTTAAATACCTTCCATACCAGTTTCAACCAAAACGAACATGTAAAACATGTTAACACACACCATGACACACATGCATGTATCAAGGACTAAATTTTGATCATCTTGGACGTTCTTGAACGTTTGACTTCCAAATGACTTGAAATCAATCATGCATACTTTAAAACACTTAATTAACAGGGTAAAAAACTTACAGGCACATGTGGCTCTAGACACCCTAACTCATTTTGGCAGTCTTACACTAACATACAAAGCCTCAAAAAGAGCCATGAATATCGTCAAATGGTAACTATTGTTATAAGAGAACTCAACCAAGGGCAAATGTTCATCCCAATTTACCTTGAAGTCAATGACACTAGCCCTAAGCATATCCTCAAGGGTTTTACTAGTATGCTCTACTTGACCATTCATTTGGGGATGAAAAGCGGTGGTTAAATTCACTTGAGTACCTATCCCTCTTTGCAAAGACCTCAAAAATCAAGAAGTGAATTGAGAACCTCTATCCCAAATGATGGACAAAGGCACCCCATGAAGACTCACAATCTCATTTATATAGATTCTTGCATACTCTTCAGACGAATAAGTAGACTTAATGGGGATAAAGTGAGTGAATATCATCAACCTATCCATAACCACCCATATAGAGTTATGTTGACCTTGAGTCTTAGGCAAACCCACTACGAAGTCCATATTAATGTCTTCCCCACTTCCAAGCGGGAACTTGCATTTCTAGAGTAACCACCCAGCTTTTGGTGCTCCACTTTCACTTGTTGAAAATTTAGTCACTTTGAAACAAATTCCGACATGCCCCTTTTCAAGCCATCGCACCAAATCACTTCTCTAAGGTCATGATACATCTAAGTAGAACCTGGATGAATAGAATAATGGGAACCATGATCTTTCTCAAGAATCCGGTTTCTCAAATCATCAACATTAGGCACACACAACCTCTCTTAGTACCTCAAAACACCATCCCCCCTAAGGAGAATCACTCATTAAGCTTACCAATAACTGATTCCGTCAACTCCACCAATGAGGGATAAGGGTGTTACTTAGAATTTACCTCAACCACCAAAGATAATTCAGAGTTATGATGGACCATGTAGCCACCGTTAAGAAACCTTTCCAACCTTACACCCAAATAAGCCAACCTATGAACATTTTTCACTAGGTCTTTCTTGGATTTCATCTACATGAGACACACCACCCATGGTCATACACCATAGATATCTGCAACCACATTGTCCTTGCTGGGGTGGTAGAGAACTCATGTTGTAATCCTTCAACTATTCTAACCACCTTCGTTGTCGGAGATTCAACTTCTTTTGGGAAAACACATATTGAAGACTCTTATGTCCGGTATACACATCGACATGGACACCATAAATATAATGTCTGCTAATTTTCAATGCAAAAACGAGGGATGCTAACTGAAAATCATGAGTTGGGTAGTTCTTCTCATGAACCTTGAGTTGCCTAGAAGCATAAGGTATAAGCTTACCATGTTGAATATGGACTAAACCCAAACTAATTTGAGAAGCACCACAATGTACCACAAAACCCTTGGTACTCTCCGGTATGGTCAACACCGGAGTGGAGGTAAGCCTATCTTTCAACACTTGGAAGATTCTTTTACAACCCTCCGACCACTCGAATTTCATATTCTTTTGGGTCAATATTTTCAAAGGAGATGCAATAGATGCAAAACCATCAACAAACCTTCTATACTAGCCCTCTAGACCAAAGAAACTTCTTGTATCGTTTGTAGCCAAAGGCCTTGACCAATTCTTAACTGCTTCCATCTTTCTCGGATAAACCTGTACACCCTCACTAGAGATGATATGATAAAGAAACGCAACCGATATCAACCAAAATTCACATTTGCAATACTTGGCAAAAAGTTGGTGTTCCTTGAGAATTTGCAAAACCACCCTCAAATGGTCCATATGCTCACTCTCATTCCTCGAATATACCAAGAAACCTTCAATGAACACAATGACAATAAAATCTAGGCAATTTCAAAACACCCTATTCATTAGGTCCATAAAAGCCTTCGAGGCATTTGTTAACCCAAATGACATAACTCGGACATCAATGTGTCCATACGTAGTTCGGAAAGCTGTTTTGGGGATATCTTTACCTGTCACCCTAATTTGGTGATAACCCGACCTCAAATTAATCTTTTAAAAGTAACTCGCACTTTGCAGTTGATCAAGAAAATCATCAATCCTAGGGAAAGGATAGTTGTTCTTTACAGTTACTTTATTGAGTTACCGATAGTCAATAAACCTTCTAAGGGACCCATCCTTCTTCTTTACAAACAATACCGGAGAACCCCATGGAGAAATAATAGGACGAATTAAACCCTTGTCTAGCAAGTCTTTAAGTTGAGCCTTCAATTCTTTTAATTTGTTTGGAGCCATCCGATAAGGAGGATTTGAAATGGGATATGTATCCGGTAGGAAATTAATACCATAATCTACTTCCCATTCGGGAGGAATTCCATGAAGATCATTAGGAAAAACCTCAAGAAATTCCCTTACTACGGGGACTAACTCAATGGGATGATTTTTCAATGTCTAAATCTTTGACTCTTACAATATTGTATTAACACCCTTTAAAGATTATTTTACAAGCCTTTAAATAAGAAATTATATGACCTCTAGGAATAGAATTTTCCCCCTTCTACTCTAAGACGGGTTCATTAGGAAAATTGAACTTTAACAACTTTTGTCCTACAATCAATGGAAGAAAAAAAATCATTCAACCAATCCATCCCCAAAATTACATCAAAGTCAACCATATCAAGTTCTACTAATTCAACATCAGTAAGTCTATCGGGAAACATTATCGGACAATTTCTATAAACCCTCTTTGCAACCACCGAATCACCTACCGGGGTAGTCGCCATAAAAGGTTCATTGAAGATATCTGGCAAAATATCAAACTTTTTAGCTACTAAAGGAGTAATAAAAGACAATGTAGCATCCAGATCAAGTAAAGCATAAACATCAATAGAGAAGATTTGTGACATACCGGTCACCACATAGGGAGAACTCTCTTTTTCACCCCTAGAGCGAAGAGCATAGAAGTGATTCTTTGTTGGACCATCAAAATTGAACCACTAGCTTGGGCAATCTATCACCTTGTGACCACATTTGCCACACCTAAAGCAATTGTACATCCCTACAAGGAAATCACCATAATATTTCTTGCGACACTTTCCACAAGTTGGATTCTTACTTGGTGAACTCGTACCTCTTCCCTTTTGAGACTTATGGTTAGACATCCTATTATCTCTCCACTGTGTGTAACAAGTTTGGGATAAATCTTTGAGTTTATAGGCCGCATTTCGGCCTTCTTAATCGGAGTCACACCCATAGCATAGAGGATCTTATAGAACTCATCAAGGAAGTCATGAGGGTCTTCATCCGCTTTTGACCCAAAGAACATATGAGGGTTCATCCTAGTAAAGTCTCTCAATCGAGAAGGTATAGTGCTAGCATGTTCTGGCCTACGGTGTCCAACATCGCAATTAACTTGGGTCGTCATGTCTTGGACATTAGAAGTGACGACATTAGCTTCGGAGGTCATGGCTTGGGCAAACATGATCACCCATAGGAAATTTCTCAAGTTGAGGAACTTGGTTGTCTTGTGGAGGAGATTGGTTGGCATTTGGAGGAGCTCCCGTATTAGCAATCCATTCCCCGACCCTTCTTGCGGCTGCAAGTATAGTAGCCATACCTATAACCCCGATAAAAGGTTTAGGTTAAAGCACACATAAAGTAAGACTCTAGAGGCACGAGCTAGGAATTACAAGAAGATGAGAGTTTCCTAAGCATCGCATAGTTTCCCTTTAATATATGTGGCGCGCTTCACAATTATGAATACAAATGTACATAGACGTGGTTTAACGAAACATCGATTCATAGTTATGTTCAACCTCATGCTCTAATACCAAGTTTATCATATTGGGAGAGAACCCCCTAGACGTCATCGGTGTCGTCGTCCTTCGAAAGGACAAAGTCTAACCTCTTAACAATCATCATTAAATTCGTAAGTTAAAAAGTGTGGAAAATTTATAACCTTTCATGTACATTTACATCATGAGGGTTACATAGACCTCTCGCTTATATATAATATATACATAGTGTCTTTACTTAGACTCCTCGTATAAGAATCATTACATAGTCTTCTACTTATATGTTACATATACAATATACTCAACATAGATTTAATAGAGATGTCTCATATTAAACCATGTAAATGGAATTGAACAATTTGTGCATAACCCCTACACAAATGTATTATTCCCACTTAGGGCTTACAACAATATCTTGAACAATAAGAGTGAAATGATTGCTATTAGACTATAGCAATGTAACTTACGTAGAGTGATAAATGCATCATCCTGTGATCTTGAGGACATACCCATTGTTGGAGAAAAGATTCAAGCCCTCCTTTCAAATGGCCTCAACCTCCTCAACGGTCGGAACCTAAAATGTTGGGGACAAAGGGAGAAATAGGGTTTAACATACACTTGTACTAAGAATGGAAACATGCACACATAAACTTAGAAATCATGCTAACAGGGACATTTGTTCAAAAGCATCAAAGTTATTTTTGAAAAGCCTTATGCGCAATCAAGAACCAATACAAGCCAATAAGCACATACTCCTTAAGACAAGATTATGTACAACAAAAGACCAACATCCTCAAGTATAGTCAAGCCAATATGAATAACAACACAATTGAGCACATAATCAAAACAACTCTAACATCAATTTATAGCACCAACAAGCATGTATAAGAGTTTATAACATCATAAAATAAGCAAGACCCTTACTCATAAACCCCCATTAAGTCCAGAAGTGCAATGACTAAGTAAGCCCCATAACCTTAGTCAACCAAGTAAACCAAACAAGGACCATAAGCAATGCCTAGATTTACATATCTTAGTATAAAGATTAGTCATTATCATATTTAGCAATAGAGACCAACAACATGTTCGTAAATGAAACCAATATCATATATGATGATCAACATGTTAAGTCAATACATGCATATCATTTACTTTATAAGCACATGAGAACATAAAAATATCCTTCTAACACTTCCCTCAAGGCTAACTAGTGCAATGTAAAGGTAGAGTCTCATACCCCTACCTAGACTAAGTCAAACCCCTTAGGTCATTCTTGTTAGAGTTTACTTTATTATTTCATTTTACATTCGGGAACACTTGCCTTAACCGACATAGACCATATGAGCTAAGGTGGAATCTGCTGTCATGAAATGTTGCGTCAAAAGAAGTTAGTCTACCGGCCAAAGTAGTACCAAATATGAACATAGCATCTAGGTGGATCCACTAGCTAGTGTTTCTATAGGGGCAACATATTTCATGAACTAGGAGACATGACTGAGACCCTCTTTATGCCACGGGAATTGTAATCTCTACCTTATGAGTACAATAGTGAACCTACCTTCCCTACTTGGAAAGGGACAGTCCTCACTACTAGTTCACTCAGTGCTAAGCTAGAGTTTTTTAAAATGTTATTAAGTCTTTCTTCGACATTCATAACTTAGTTTAGGTCATACGAGACTAACTCCTTGTATAATCATAGTCATTAGCGCAATAGCAATTATATGAGAACATCCATTCAATACAACCCTCATATGTTAGATTAGCAGATCAACGTCATCATGTCGTAAGGTACATAGGCAATTCATAGCAAACCTTATATATCATTACATCATAAATATAATGTCACAAGTCACATAATAAAGACATTTCAATTCCATCATCATAACAACACCTACTTAATCCAATCATAAGATATAACTCTATTGAACTTCATCACCAAGTATAAGCCATCACAATTAAAGTAAAGGTTTTAGATCATAAAGACTTACCAAATCTCCTTCACAAGCCCTCATCCATGGATTTACCATAAACCATACAATTTCATCCAATAATAGGTGTAATATCATCAATAAATAGTAATCGACACAATAACTAAGTCAATTGCATCAAAACAACTAAATTCATCAATAGTTCATAACCTAGGGTTAGGTAATTTGGGTCAATTCATGATCTATTCCACAAACTAGGTTAAGAAATCAAGAACTAGAATAATCTAAAAATAATACATCATAATCCAATCATAATAATCAAATGAAATCATAAACAATACAATTTAGACGATCAAATTCGTTTTAGAAAGAAACCAACATGAAACTCATTTTTTTTTAAATCAATTGTGGAAGAACACTGTTGGAAAAGGAATCCCAAAGGTGAAAGGTTCTCATACCTTGATATTTGTTGAAGATTGATGGAGTAATATTGAATTCTTGCTGCCCAAAATACCTTGACGTAGTTCTCCAATGGAGTTCTTCTTTGTGGGAGAGAGAAAGAATAGAGGAGGATCAATTTGTGTTTGGGGAAAAGTGAGGTGTTAAGTTGGGTTTAAGCTTAGGGTAGTTTATATAGTGACTTAACTAACTTAATAAACTACCCCTTAACCCCTAATTAAACCCGTAACCAATAAACTAATTAATTGAACCTATTAAAGATTAACAGTGAAAACTCAGGTACGACCTACGAGACCACAATCGACGGTTTGTAGGTCAACCTACGTGCCTTTCCCTAACCCGTCCTGCACAAACATTGTTTTGGTCAGAGAGTTGTCATTTTGGACGTTTTCAGAAAAATGAATAAGTTTTGGTCGACAGAGACATCGACGCCTCGTTGATTGACCTACGTCTCGTTGCCTGCAACCGTTGATGGACAGTATCTTGTGACAACGTTTTGCCAACAATGGGAGTGTCCTCCTGAAGGACCCTTAGGGTGGTACTTTGCCAGTCGTACCCGCACGTTTCAACCCTAAAGCTACTCTAATACATGTTAGACACCCTTTTACAAAATTTCATTAAATTCCGACTCCTTAAATCCCTTGAAATAAACTAAGGGACACTAGCACCTCTTTCACCATTCTTTGGACGTCATGTACGTTCCTTGATGTCTTGACTCTAAAACTTCCTAAATGACTTATATACATTAGTTTTTACCTTCAAACAGTGTTAAAAACCTTATACACTCATGTGAGGGTATAGATTAGGTCTTAGACCTTCGGAGTGTTAGAGTTTCCCCCCCCCTAGAGATGAGGGAGAGGAAGTTAGTTGCATTCATGAACCTTCATCAAGGAGAAATTAGTGTGAAGGAGTATTTTCTCAAGTTTACCCAACTCTCTAAGTATGATCCAACCTTGGTAGCAAACTCTCAGGCTAGAATGAAAAAGTTGGTGATGGGAGTGTCTAGTTTGGTTGAAGAAGAGTGTCGTACGATGATGCTCCATAATGATATGTATATCTCTAGGATTATGGTGTATTCTCAACAAATTGAGGAGTCTAAACTTAGAAAGATGACTAGTGATGGGAAGAGGTCTAGGTCGGATGAATCAAGTTAACCAATGTCTAAGAAGAGGTTCTATAATCAAGATAACTCCATGGGGAACAAGGATATGATTTCAAACCAAAAGTCTAAAGGACGAAGTGGAGGTGGTTATACCTATGAGAGACCTAAGTGTGCTACTTGTGGAAAGAAACATTTGGGCAAGTGTCTTGCCAGTACATATGGTTGCTTTGGATGTTGAAATAGAGTTATAAGATGAGAGATTGCCCTAAACGTAAGGCAAAAGGGAAAGAGGTCAACCAATCTCATCATGATTGCCCGGATCCTAATGCAACAAAGAAGAATCATTTTTATACACTTCAAGAAAACAAAGGAGCTAAACCGGAGTGAAGGCCTTGGTAAGTCCTAAGCTCTTTATGGTTATTTTGTTTTGCTTTATATGAGTTTACCCTATGTGGGGGAGAATGATTTGAGTAGTAAGGTAGTTGATATTCTTATCTTTCCTTCTACTCTTATTCAAGCTAGAGATAAAAATTCTTAGTAGTTTGGTTGATTTGGAGTCTTGCATATTAGTATGAATTGCATTTCTCTTTATGTTATGAGTTCCTTTGATGGTATAATGTTGTGCATGCTCTTTTTGATATCATAGTTTCGTGAGTAGGTTTTTAGTTAATCTACAATTCTCATGTCAAGGTGTAGCTAATGATAATTGCCTTAATTGCTTTAATGTTATTATGTTTATGTGCCAATATGTGATTGAAGGTTATTATATGTTGAGATTTATGTGATATGTTGAGCATGTCTAATGTTGGATAAGGTAGTTCCACCGAAAATGAAATGAAAATGTGAAGTAAGTGTATGCTTTGAATTGCAAGCACATGGGCGTCACACGTGAAGGAACCAGCCAAGGGGGACCACGGAATCACCCTAAACGAATTCGGTTAGGGCGGTTAGGCATGACACGCACGGGCAGGTCCCTCAATATGGGACCAGCCAACCTGACTAACTCTAAGTCCAAACCAACTATCCTAACTATCCAACTAACCTAGGACTAACCGAATTGGACCCCCTAATGCACCCAAAAACCTAGGAAAAATCGGGTGGAACCTAGTACTAATTAAGGGGATAACCTAGTACCTAACCTAGGATGGTCCAGATTTTGGTCTAAGTCATTATCTTCCTATATTTAGTCAACTTAGGAAGGTTTTTTTTGGTAATTTACTAATCAGTTGGTTAATTTACTAAAATAGCCTTAGTTGAATAAGTCAAAGTCAATTCCTAAATCTAATCATTCACGATCAAAACACTTAGACTTTCACAGAACGCAAAAGCATTAACGAAGAATGCTAAAACGGGAAAAAGCTCATCGATCTCTAGGGCGAATTCAACGTACCTTCAAGGCCTCGTTCAAAGTTGTCTTCATAGATTAAGTTCTACTCAGGGTATGGGTTTCTCTCCTGGACATCCTTCTCCAAGAAAACTTTCTTTCCATAGATTCAAAGATCTTGAAACAAGGGTTGTTCCCGTATTGTTGAACTCCTTGTCCCTAGTATCCTTTTCAATTCCATATTGAATAGGTTAGAGATCATGTTGTTGGTATGTGGCGCTGGCTGATCTTATGTGTAATGTTCTTGAATTATGAATGTCGAATGAACTATGAAGTTAACTCGTTTGATGCTAAGGGTTCCTTACGTGAATTAAAGAATGATGTATTACTAAGATATGTTTGAAAACGTTAAGTGTGATGTGTGACGTCTTAATGCATACTTACTGTTAAGGTGACTTTATAAAGGTTTTATATTCATTAAATGTTAATATGATGTTGTCCAAGATGCTCAAAACGTTATGCTAAAAGTCATGAACTAAGATTGACTTAAAAGATCACTATTAAATCACATCTTGAATGAATTGACTATCTGATGCCAATAAAATTGGCTAACACTACTTTGCCAAAATAAATTCATGCTAATGGCTAGGAGATATGTAAATGATTGAAAGATTTGCTAAAGGTTCATACATATTCAATTTAAATATGAACATACGTAAAATTGGCTTATGCCAATTAAAATGATTTGCTAGTATAACATCCCAAATGTTGAGGCCAATACTAATAATATGACAATCTTGTGTAGTTAGAATATCAAATGATATTATAAGCACTTCTAAAGTAAGTCAATAAATCCATAACCAAGGGCATGCCATTCGTTGGGACAACTCCCAACATGCTCTAAAAGAATGAACTATGAACATATGTAACTCATTGAAAGAAGTGTTCATCGTCCATAAGCGATGAAATGATTCTACTACACTAAAGTAAAGAAGTAACGTGAGTTATAACATAATTAAAGGGGTCTAAACTAAATAAGTGACCATAATGGGGTGTTAAAGAAAGTGAGACAAGTCTTACTTACACCTAGGCTACTATGTTATAAGAATACTCACGAATGTAGGTGTTAGAATGTGTGATACTAGTCTCATTAACACCTAAGGATGATATGTAAGGACAATTCACATTTCATCAATTTCAGGTAAGGATGAGATGTAAGGACAATTCACATCTCATCAATGTAAAGTAAGGATGATATGTAAGGACAATTCACATTTCATCAATGTAAAGTAAGGATGTTATGTAAGTGCAATTCACATTTCATCAATGTAAAGTAAGGATGACAGGTCATCAAAAGAGTAAGCAAATCTCAATCTAGAAGCAAGCTTCCATAATGCTTGAGTCAACTCTAAAAGACAAAGAAGATAATGAAAGTGAGCACAGCACCGATAGACTAGTTATGAGGATATTCTTGCACATGTAAGTCTCATGTGACGAGGCTACCACCGAGGTGGATAAGTAGTCTCATTAAGTCCCTAGTCTTTGAACTATGTCTAGCCAACATAGGAACTAGCTAGTGGTTTCTTCCTAAGCAAGCTAGGCATGTTCGGTTTCACTTTGGGCGGTGATTCCACCCCTTTTCGGTGTGGGGCAGACACTGGATTTCATTTTTAGCTCACATGATCTATGTCGGTTAATGCTCACGATATGTTCTTGGTTCACTATAGCCGTGAGCCACTCCTTTTCGGTGAGGAGTGAACACTTGAGATGGATTCGCCTTAGACGGGGATCACCCCTTTCCATGTGTGGGGCAGACACATGAATCCATGAGTAGCTCACATGGTCTAGATTCATTTTAACCGGTGAATCACCCCTTTTCGGTGTAGGGCAGACACGGGATTTCATGTTACCTCGCATGATCTTATTCCCTATGATGTCTCTATAAAAGTGAGAAGGAATGATGATGATGGAACGTATGTTCAAAGTGAGCAATGAAGAAGAGGTTAAGAATGTCAATTGCCAATGTCACACTCATTAAGTTTCAGCAAATAATGGGCAAAGCCAAATAAGGTTGACTTATAATGACTTCTAATATGATGCCAATAAAGGGAAGTAGAAAGGTAATGTTAACTAAATACCTCATAACTTCCGTAAGATGAATGTAATGAAATAAATGGCATGATCAATATAGAATGACTTATGAAATGTAATGAATATATAGTGTAAAGAATGACTCACTATAAGGTAGAGAAATCATTCCTTAGTCCTTGAATTACTTACATCGATTCATTGTGGGTATGGGACTACAATGAATCATTGGAATTGTAAGTAAAACATTGGACTAAAAATTATTGAACTACATAACAAGAAGAAGAAAAAGATTGAAAAATAATCTAAGTGTCAAAATTGGAGCTCTCGGGTTTGGAGGATAAAATTTTCAAATCTTCGCTCGAGTTCTTCTAAAATTATGGTGATGATACTAATGTCTTGTAATCATATATAAAATGAGTTGTGTGCTTTGAATACATTAAAATACATCATATTCATACCACAATTCACAACTAACGAATTAGGAAAGTCTAATGACTAGACTTTCCAGAAATGACATATTGCTTAGGAAGAGCTTTCATTGATCATGCATAGCTTTATATGTATGTGTGCATACACCCATACTTAGTACAAGTGGTGTACTAACCCCCTACTATTTACTATATTTATAGGTGCAGGTCAGAGGGCAGATTGACGACACTTGCAGCGGTTTGGACTTCAACGTTTCTCCAAACCATTTGGTAGGTCCTCTTGATTTCGAGGATGCTACAATTTTAGTCTAGCCTTAGTTTTAGACATAGTTAATGGATGTTGTCCCTAGAGTTTCTTTCGTACTTTCATTTCGAAGCTTTTTAATAAGGCCGTGTTTGGCAAACTATCTATGATATATTCATCTTCAGTTTCAAATTGATTGTTTATGTTAGATGGTTGTTCTCTTATGTTGAGCTTATTATATTATGTATCTAGTTAATAATTATATGAAGTCTATGTATACTTCATACGTTAAAAAGTTTGAAATTTTCCGCAAATTTAACTAGATGAATGTGATGAATGCAAGATGAGGCTTGTTTGCGACCCCTGAGAGGTTAACGATGCCGGTGGCGATTCGGATTCCAGAATCCGAGTCGTTACAAACTTGGTATCAGAGCATGAGGTTAAATTAACTAGGATCTAAAGCTCAAAACAACCACGTTAGGTAGTTCCTAGCTTATGGTTGTGAAGAACGCTACAATCATGACTTAGAGACTAAGCGATGATAGGAAATCTTCCCTTCTTCAACTCTTTATCGTGCTATCCAGATCTTTGACACTTTGTGTCATTATAAGTATCTAACTTCCTTCTTGTGTGAACGTGTAGAAGAATACACACAAGAATTAGGATGGCCAAGTGGTATAAGGCGCCTGACTCAATATTTGGCCTTCCCAAGAAGGGGAAATGATGGAAATGCTCAGCGTGACCGAAAGACGTGTAGTAAGTGTGGTCGTTCGCATGGAGGTGAGTAAATGGTAGATTCTAAATGCATGCCATGGGTGTTCAAGAAGAGGAGGAGGCTAAGTTGGCTGCATATAAGCTCTAGGATATGGCTCAGGTATGGATTGGCTCCATAAGTGTTATGCTACGATAGATTGTCGAAACAGGATAGTGAGGCTTCAGTTTCCAAATAAGTTAGAGCTGGAATGGGAAGGGCGTGGTTCAAATCCAGTAGGCCAAAATAATTTCACATTTAAAAGGCAATATGATGATAGCTAAGGGGTATTTATACCACTTAGTTAGAGTCAATGACTTATATCAAGAAGTCCCTTCCATAGAATCAGTGTCAATAGTGAATGAGTTCCCAGAATCGATGATCTGTTTGACCAACTCCAAGGTTCAAGTTTCTTTTCCCAGATAGACCTTCGGTCAGACTACCATCAGCTAAGAGTTAGGCGAGAAGACGTCCCTAAGACTGCTTTTCGTACTAAATATGGACCTTATGAATAGAGTCTTCCGTGAGTACCTTGATTCCTTCGTCATAGTATTCATAGATGACATTCTCATATACTCTAAGTCTAAAGAAGAGCATAAGGTACACTTAAGAAAGACATTGCAAGTACTAAGAGAACATCAGTTGTATGCAAAGTTCAGCAAATGTAAATTCTGGTTGAGATCAGTGACCTTTCTTGGTCATGTTGTGACCGACCAAGGTGTTGAAGTTGATCATAGGACGGTTGAGGCGGTGAAGAATTGGCCGATACCCCTTACTCCTACAAATATTCAGAGTTTTTTGGGTTTTGCCAATTATTATCGCAGGTTTGTGAAAGGATTTTCCACTATTGCTGCACCATTGACCGCATTGACAAAGAAGAAGGCGAAGTTTGAGTGGTCCAGGAAATGTGAAAAGAGTTTTCGAGAACTCAAGGATCGACTCACTTCGGCCCCAGTATTGACATTGCCGAGAAGTGGTGAGGGGTACGTGGTATATTGTGATGCTTCCTGAGTAGGTTTGGGATGTGTTCTCATGTATAATGGTAAGGTGATTGCATACACATCAAGACAATTGAAAATCCACGAAAAGAACTAACCTACTCACGATCTTGAACTAGCCACAATTGTCTTTGCGTTGAACATGTGGAGACATTATTTATATGGTGTACATGTTGATGTGTATACTGACAATAATAGTCTTTAGTATGTATTCACGCAGAGGGAGTTGAATCTTCGTCAGAGGAGATGGCTAGAACATCTCAAGGATTATGACATGAGTGTGTACTATCACCCACGTAAGGCCAACGTGGTGGATGATTGATTGAGAAGACTGAGCATGGGCAGCATTTCACATACTAAAGCTGAGAAGAAGGAGCTGGTTAAAGAGGTGCACCAATTGGAAAGATTGGGTGTACGACTGACAGATGCACCAAGTGGGGGTGTTTCGGTTCAATCAAGTTCTGAATCATAATTTGTTGTAGATATTAAAGACAATCAACACCTTGACCCAGTACTCGTGGAGTTGAAAGCCTCGGAATAGAGTAAGTTGAATGAGTCATTCTCGTTAGGTGGAGATAGCGTACTCAGATATCAGAACAAATTATGTGTACCCAATGTGAATGATTTGAGGTCAAGTATTTTGGCAGAAGCTCATGGTTCTCGATATTCCATCCATTAAGATGCCACCAAAATGTACCAAGACCTTAAAGAGGTCTATTGGTGGGAAGGAATGAAGAGAGATATCTCTAAGTTCGTGAAGGAGTATCCGAACTGCCAACAGGTTAAGGCCGAACACCTTAAGCCTGGAGGTCTCACTCAGACGATTGAGATACCAACGTGGAAGTGGGAGGCTATCAATATGGATTTTGTGGGTGGTCAGCCAAAGACTAGGAAACTACATGATTTCATTTGGGTTATTATTGACAGAATGACCAAGTCCGCTCACTTCATACCTGTGAAGTCTACCTTCAAGGCCGAAGACTATGCCAAGCTTTATATACACGAGATAGTGAGATGAAATGGGATTCCTCTATATATTATTTCGGAAAGAGGGGCTCAATTAACTTCTCATTTTTGGAAATCTATCTAGAAAAGTTTGCCTACACAAGTGAAGCTTAGTATGGCTTTCCATCCGCAGACAGATGGGCAAGCAGAGCGTACCATCCAGACCTTTGAAGACATGTTGAGAGCATGTGTTATTGACTTCAAGGGAAGTTGGGATGATCACTTGCCGCTGATAGAGTTCTCTTACAATAATATCTACCATTCCAGTATTGGAATGGCACCTTTCGAAGCATTATATGGCTGAAGATGTAGATTTCTTTTGGATAGTTTGAAGTAGGAGAATCGGCCATCCTTGGTCTTGAGATCATGCATGAGGCTGTGGATAAGGTGAAGATGATTAAGGATAGATTGGATACTGCTTACAGTCATCAGAAATCCTATGCAGATAACCGAAAGAGAGCTCTTGAGTTTGAGATGGGTGATCAAATCTACCGGAAGATATCATCCATGAAAGGGGTGCTGAGGTTTGGTAAGAAAGGCAAGTTTAGTCTGAGGTATATAGGTCCTTATGACATCTTGCAGCGAATGGGAAACGTTGCATACGAGCGGAAATTACCTCACTTGGCTTCTGTTCATCCAGTGTTTCACATTTCTATGCTTAAGAAATGTCTAGGCAATCCAGCATCTATCATGCCTATTGAGGGGTTAGGAGTTGATGAGAACCTTTCTTATGAAAAGGTTCGAGTCCAAATTTTAGATCGCCAAGTTGAGCGGCTGAGGAACAAGGAGGTTGCCACCGTGAAGGTCCTATGGCGGAACCATCTTGTTGAGGGAGCAACGTGGGAGGCCGAGACCGATATCAAATCCCGTTACACTCATTTGTTCAGTTCTTAAGGTTAGATATACTCTTCGTAAGTCTGGTTTATGTTTAACAAACTCTAAGTTTAAGTGCTTTAGTGGATTTGGTGTGGTAATTCTCTAATAGTATGTCTTATAATAGAACTATGAGCGTTAAAACGAAGTTATGTTTGCATTTTATGTTGCTGTTTTTGTGTAGCATAGGCATGTTTTCAATGTTGCATGATTTGTGATGTGCATTAAGTTATGTGTCATTGAGAAGGAAATTACTCAATCTCAAATATGAAGCTTCAGATAAGCTTTAATGTTATGCATCATCCAAATAAGTGTGAATCAGATATTCACAAAATAGAAAAATTTAAGCATGATAAAGTAACCTTCGAAAATCACCCTCTTTGTTTAAATGAGGTGTAAGTGTCATTCGGGGACGAATGTTCCTAAGGGGGGGATAATGTAACGTTCTGGAAAATAATATCTCTAATGAAGAGCCCAATATGCCATTAGCATAGCCTATTAGGGGTACATAGGCAACTGAATGCGCAATATTGAGAAATATAGGGCATAGTGTAGAAAAATTGGCTAAGAGATATTAGCCAATTTTCTATATACGAATATGATATATACTTTTTGGGTTGTCATACCCCAATCCAAGATTGATGTTTAAGAAATGTACCTGCAATGAAGACCCTAAGCTAAAAGCATAGATTTCCAAGTATTCACTAAGGTATGAGGCATCCAAGTGTCAAGCCTAGATACCATTCCACATGACCATCTAAAATGATCATGTAAATTAAGCAGTGCCCAAGGACATGGTGAGGGTCCTTGAGATAATAAGTAAGCATTCCCAAATGATCCATCAAGATAAATTAGTTACGAAAGTGCAACAAACCCATGTGCAAGCACATGGGCATCTGTCACATCCGGGTTTACCCCCTAGACGTAACCGGTGTCGGCGTCCTCTTTGAGGACTAAGACAAGCCTCTTAGCCTCGTCATAGCATTCATCGATTAAAAATGTGAAGGAACTTAAAACTTTTTATCTATAACTACTCGAAGGTTTACATAGACCTCTACATACACATAATCGTATTTATATCAAGTATACATAGAATTGTTCATATACGAAGATTACATAGTCTTCTACTTTTATTTCATACACTTATACATTTAGGAAATAATAGTTATAAAAGCCGTCTCATCTCATAAACCATCTATCAAAGATAACAAATCTTGGGCATAGCCCTACATCAATACAAGAAGCCACATATAGGCTATATACAACATCGTCTCAAACGAGTAATAGAGTCAATACAGATTTATAGTAACTAAGTAACATAGGATTAAGATGTCGGCAACGCCCTCGGGTGAGTGAGGACTAACCACTTGGATGATAAGATATCCAAGTCTTCCTTCCAAGCTCCTCGAAGCAAATTCAACGACCAGAACCTTAAATGTTTGGGAAAAGAGAAGGAAATGGGGTTAGTACTCCACATGTACTAAGTATGGAACCATATATACAATTACCAATCAATTATAATTAGAAAAGGACATTTAAGAAAAATCATTATAAAACATGTATACGAGTGAAGCATAGCAAAGCAAATCATACTAACTATAATCTTCATAAAGTCACAAGTGCAATGATCAAGTAAATTCCCATGTCTCTTAGTTAATCAAGTAACCTACCAAGACCACAATTAGTAGTTAACCTTACCTAACCTACTCTCCCATTTCATGAAACATTCTTCTTCAACCAAAAGAAACAACATTATACTCATAAGCATGTTATTCAATGTACAAAGTCATTTGCATTATATCACTACTTTACATACATAATATTGACCTCTCAAAGTTCCTATCAAGGCAAAACTAGTGCAAGGCGTAGGTAGAGTCCCATACCCCTACCTAAGCTATAGCCAAACCCCTAAAGTTACTTCGATCAGTCTATATCTTATTCATTCATTTTAGTTTAGGGAAACCTTGCCTTAACCGACATAGACCACATGAGCTAATGTGGAATCCGGTGTCATGAAACCTTACACCGATGAAAGGTGGTCTACCGGCCAAAGTAGAACCTAACATAAACGTAGCTATCTAGGTGGATCCACTAGCTAGTATCCTATGGTGGCAACATAGTTCAAGAACTAAGAGATAGGTGTTCCCTCTATGTACCATTTGGTAATGGGGCCTCACCTCATGAGAAAACATGAGTGAATATTCCTCAAGGAAAGTCAACACTTCATGTAAGTCCATAGGTGAGTATTCCTCTAAGGAAAGTCAACACTCTATAAGGGACAAATGGTGAATATTCCTCGAAGGAAAGTCAACACCTCTCAATGTCAAGTTCACTCGGTGCTAAGCTAAGTTTCCTTTATATAAAAGTCTTTAACTTTATTAACCATCTCAACCTAGTTAGATAGTAGGGTCAAACCCTTGTATAATCATCATCATAGCTCAATAAGAATTGTATGAGAAATAATCCTTTCATTAACAATTTATATCGGTGAAGTTAGCCCTTACACATCTCATCACAATAGGGCGCATCTTTACATAACAACTTCCCTATATCATGTACTCCTAGGCAGCCTCACAACCAACCTAATCATTTCAATTCAATCATCATACCAACCTATCACCTTAAGCAAGGTATACTTCAACACAACATTATCACTTGATGACAATTAATCAAAATTTGAAGTAAGGATTAGGATAATCAAGACATACCAATACTTCTCCATAGTTCACCAATAAGGGCCTTACCATCAACCCATAGACCAACCCAATTTGGGTCATCATACCAATGTAATTCAATAGTAAACATAAGAACTAATTTAAGAGAAGGCACTATACCACAAAGCAATACTAAATGAAAGCTTGGTAACATGATATCAAAGTCTATCTTCTTACCCTATATTCAATATTCAAGAAATAGGCATGAAGAACTTTAATTCACCACAATAGATTCATGATCGATGCAATAACAATCATTAAAGATGATTTAAACAATAATTAGATCAATTACATCAATCCAACCCAAATTCATATCAATTTCATACCTAGGGTTAAGGGTTAGGGCTCATCACCCAGAATCAAGCCCAAAATACATCAATTCATCATAATCAAGTTGCAATACATGATAATCTATTCATTATAACCCAAATAATACATAATCAACTCAATACATATAATCAAATTCGAAATTTGGATGAAACTCATATGAAACTCAACTTTTAGAAAATCTTTGAAGGAGCCCTTTGAGGAAAGAATCTCAAAGGTGAATTAGATACCATACCTTAAGGTTTGATGATGTTTTGATGGTGATTTAGTGCTAAAACCAGCCCACAATGATCCTCCCAAGCTATCCTCAAATGGAGCCTTCCAATAGAGAGAGAAAGTAGAGAGAAGGAAGAGAGTTTTGTTTTTGAGAATAATGATTAGGCTAATGAGGGTTAGGGTATTTATAGTGGGGTCTAAGTCACTGAATTAGTCTTCCTTAATCCCCTAATTACCCCTAAGACACTAAATACAATGATTAACCTAAAGCCTAAGTTCTGAAAGCATCACAGGCCCTCCACGAAGACTCCCCGTCGACGAGCCGTCGTGGGCGTGACGGATTGGCCTCCCTCCGTCCTGCACGTCCGTCACATTGGTCAGAGACTGTGCAGGCGAGGTTTTTTTTCCCAGAAACTAAGGCTGGCACGACGGTGGCCTCGATGCCCCGTCTTGCCCATGAAGCCCCGTCATGGGATCCGTCGTGGCACACTGTCTCAAGGGTACTCCTCGAGGGCCCTTGGTTTGTCTTCAGGGATTCGTACCCTGACTTTTCCAACATGAAACCACCCCGCACTATGTGTTACACTAATTTTTACCAACTTTTACTCCATTCCGACTCATTAACTTGGCCAAACTACAAGGGACACTCTAGCCCTTTCATGAACCAACTTTCCGGACGTTATGGATGTTTTGGTTCCAAAACACTTCGACTACTCCCTCTACGCCTAATTTGGCCAGGATCAATGGTTTAGACCTTAAGGAGACTGTTTAAGTCTTATCACATGACTTTGGGATTTCGAAATGTTACAGCATCACACATGAAGGAACAAGCCAAGGGGGACCACGGAATTACCCTAACAGAATTCGGTTAGGGCGGTTAGGCATGACACGCACGAGCGGGTCCCTCCATGTGGGACCAGCCAACCTAACTAACTCTTTGTCCTAACCAACTATCCAAACTAGCAAACTAACCTAGGACTAACCGAATTGGACCCCCTAATGCACCCGAAAACCAAGGACAAATCGGGTGGAACCTAGTACTAGTTAAGGGGACAACCTCGTACCAAACCTAGGATGGTCCAAAGTTGTTAGTTGTTGTCCTATTGACTTATGGGTATTTTGGTAATTTCCCTAGGTCCCTAAATTAATTAAATTAAGGATTTAATTATTTAATTAAAATTCAAAATGTTGACCGAAACAAGGGTCAATGCCGATTTCCAGATTTTGGTCAAAGTCAACATCTTTCTATGTTTATTCAACTTAAGAAGGGCGTTTTGGTAATTTACTAATCAGTTGATTAATTTAATAAAATAGACTTAGTTGAATTAGTCAAAGTCAGTTCCTAAACCTTATCATTCACGATCAAAACACTTAGACTTTCACATAACGCAAAATCAGTAATCAAGAACGCTAAAACGGGAAAAAGCTCATCGATCTCTAGGGCGAATTCAAGGTATCTTCAAGGTCTCGTTCAAAGTGGTCTTTGTAGATTAAGTTCTACCCAGGGTATGGGTTTCTCTCCTAGACTTCTTTCTCCAAGAGAACTTTCTTTCCAACGATTCAAAGATCTTGAAAACTAGGGTTGTTCCCGTATTGTCGAACTCCTTGTCCCTAGTATCCTTTTCGATTCCATATTGAATATGTTAGAGATCATGTTGTTGGTATGTGGTGCTGGCTGATCTTATGTGTAATATTCTTGAATTGTGAATGTCGAATGAACTATGAAGTGAACTCGTTTGATGCTAAGGGTTCCTTACGTGAATGGAAGAATGATGTATTACTAAGATATGCTTGAAAACGTTAAGTGTGATGTGTGACGTCTTAATGCATACTTACTATTAAGGTGACTTTATGAAGGTGTTATATTCATGAAATGTTAATATGATGTTGTCCAAGATGCTTAAAACGTTATGCTTAAAGTCATGAACTAAGATTGGCTTAAAAGATCACTATGAAATCACATCTTGAATGAATTGACTATATGATGACGATAAAATTGGGTAACACTACTTTGTCAAAACGAATGCATGCTAATGTCTAGAATCTTATGTAAATTATTGAAAGATTGGCTAAAGGTTCTTACATATTCAATTTAAATATGAACATACGTCAAATTGGCTTATGACAATAAAAATGATTAGCTACTATAACATCCCAAATGTTGAGGCCAATACTAATAATATGACAATCTTGTGTAGTTAGAATATCAAATGATCTTATAAGTACTTCTAAAGTAAGTCAATGACTCCATAACCATGGGCATACCATTCGTTTGGACAACTACCAACATGCTCTAAAAGAATGAACTGTGAACATATGTAATTCATTGAAAGAAATGCTCATCGTCCATAAGCGATGAAATGAATCTACTACACTAAAGTAAAGAAGTAACGTGAGTTATAACATAATTAAAGGGGTATAAACTAAATAAGTGACCAGAATGGGGTGTTAAAGAAAGATACACAAGTCTTACTTACACCTAAGCTACTATGTTAAAAGAATACTCACGTATGGAGGTTTTAGAATGTGTGAGACTAGTCTCATTAACACCTAAGGATGATATGTAAGGACAATTCACATTTCATCAATGTAAAGTAAGGATGAGATATAAGGACAATTCACATCTCATCAATGTAAAGTAAGAATGATATGTAAGGACAATTCACATTTCATCAATGTAAAGTAAGGATATTATATAAGGACAATTCACATTTCATCAATGTAAAGTAAGGATGACAAGTCATCAAAAGAGTAAGTAAATCTCAATCTAGAAGCAAGTTTCCATAATGCTTGAGTTAACTCTAAAAGATAAAGAAGATAATGAAAGTGAGCACAACACCGATAGACTAGTTATGAGGATGTGCTTGCACATGTAAGTCTCATGTGATGAGGCTACCACCGAAGTGGATAAGTAGTCTCATTAAGTCTCTAGTCTTTGAACTATGTCTAGCCAACATAGGAATTAGCCAGTGGTTTCCACCTAAGCGAGCTAGGCATGTTCGGTTTCACTTTGGATGGTGATTGCACCCCTTTTCGGTGTGGGGCAGACACTGGATTTCATGTTTAGGTCATATGATCTATGTCGGTTAATGCTCATAATATGTTCTTGGTTCACTATAGCCGTGAGCCACTCCGTTTCAGTGTAGAGTGAACACTTGAGATGCATTTGCCTTAGACGGGGATCACCCCTTTCCATGTGTAGCACAGACACTGGATTTCATGAGTAGCTCACATAGTCTAGATTCATTTTAACCGGTCAATCACCCCTTTTCGGTGTGGGGCAGACACTGGATTTCATGTTTGATCGCATGATATTATTCCCTATGATGTCTCTATGAAAGTGAGAATGAATGATGATGATGGAACGTATGTTCAAAGTGAGCAATGAAGAAGAGCTTAAGAATGTCAATTGTCAATGTCACACTCATGAATTTTCAGCAAATAATGGGCAAAGCCAAATAAGGTTGACTTATAATGACTTCTTATATGATTCCAATAAAGGGAAGTAGAAACGTAATGTTAACTAAATACCTCATAACTTCCCTAATATGAAAGTAATGAAATAAATGGCATGATCAATAGAGAATGGCTTATGAAACGTAATTAATATATAGTGTAAAGAATGACTCACTATAAGGTAGGGAAATGATTCCTTAGTCCTTGTATTACTTACATCAATTCATTGTGGGTATGGGACTACAATGAATCATTGCACTTGTAAGTAAAACATAGGACTAAAGGAATCATTGAACTACACAACAAGAAGAAGAAAAATATTGAAAAATAATCTAAGTGTCAAAATTGGAGCTCTCGGGTTTGGAGGATCAAATTTTCAAATCTTCGCTCCAGTTGTTCTAATATTAGGTTGATGATACTAATGTCTTGTAATCATATATAAAATTACTTGTGTGCTTCGAATTCATTAAAATACATCATGTTCATACCACAATTCACAACTAACGAATTAGGAAAGTCTAATGACTAGACTTTCGAGAAATGGCATGTTGCTTTGGAAGAGCTATCATTGATCATGCATAGATTTATGTGTATGTGTGAATACAACCATACTTAGTACAAATGGTTTACTAACCCCCTACTATTTACTATTTTTATACGTGCAGGTCAGAGGGTAGATTGAGGACACTTGTAGCGGTTCGGACTTCAGCGTTTCTCCAAACCATTTGGTAGGTCCTATTGATTTCGAGGATGCTAAATTTTTAGTCTAGCCTTAGTTTTAGACATAGCTAGTGGATGTTGTCCCTACCATTTCTTTCGTACTTTCATTTCGAAGCTTTGTAATAAGGTTGTGTTTGGCAAACTATCGATGATATATTCATCTTCAGTTTCGAATTGACTCTTTATGTTAGAGGGTTGTTCTCTTATGTTGGTCTTAGTATATGATGTATCTAGTTAACAATTATATGAAGTCTATGTATACTTCATACTTTTAAAAAGTTTTAAATTTTCCGCAAATTTAACTAGATGAATGTGATGAATGCAAGATGAGGCTTGTCTGCGACCTCTGAGAGGTTAACGACGCCGCTGGAGATTCGGATTCCAGAATCCGGGTCGTTACATAATGAATAGAGTGTACCGAGATTACCTTGATGCTTTTGTAATTGTCTTCATTGGTGATATCTTGGTATATTTTCAAGGGTGAGGATGAGTATATGAGCCATTTGAGAGTTGTATTGAAAGTCCTCAAGGAACAACAACTCTATGCTAAGTATAGTAAGTGTGAGTTTTTGTTGAATTTGGTTGCATTTCTTGGAAATATTATCTCGAGTGATGGTATAGTGGTTGATTCTAAGAATACGGAAGCGGTAGAGAGTTTGCCTAGACCTCTAAACCCCACAAACATAACAAGTTACTTGGGTCTAGCCGGGTCATATAGAAGGTTTGTCGACGGATTTGCATCCATTTCTTCTCCTTTGACAACTTTGACCCAAAAGAAAGTGATGTTTGAGCGGTTAGAAGGTTCTGAAAGAGGATTCCAAGATTTGAAAGATAAGCTTACCTCCGCTCCGGTGTTGACCTTACTAGAGGGTAATAAAGGTTTTGTGGTGTATTGTGACACTTCCCTAGTAGGTTTGGATGTGACCTTATGCAACATGGCAAGGTGATAGCTAATTATAGTATGCAACTTAAGGTGCATGAGAAGAACTATCCCACTCATGACCTTGAATTAGCGAATGTAGAGTTTGCTTTCAAAATATGGAGACATTACCTAAATGGTGTTCATTTTGATGTGTCTACCGACCACAAGAGTCTTCAATATGTTTTTACTCAAAAGGAGTTGAATTTCCAACAAAGAAGGTGATTGGAACTTTTGAAAGATTATGACATGAGTGTATTATACAACCTCGGCATGGCTAATGTGGTTGCAGATGATTTGAGTCGTATCAATATGGGTAGTGTGTCTCATGTTGAAGAGGGTAAGAAAGACCTTGTGAATCATGTTCATAGATTGGCCCGGTTGGGTGTTAGACTAGAAGACTCTCCAAATGGGGGTTTTTGTGGTGCATCATTACTTCGAGTCATCATTAGTAAATGAGGTGATGTCTAACCAACACCTTGATCCTCTATTGATGGAGTTAAAAGAGTCGGTACTTGGTAAGTTGAATGAATCTTTCTCCCAAGGGGGGATGGCGTTTTAAGGTACCAAGCGAGGTTGTGTGTGCCTAATGTTGATGATTTGAGAAATAGAATTCTTGAAAAAGACCATGCCTCCCATTAGTCTAATCATCCGGGTGGCACTAAGATGTACCATGACCTTAAAGAAGTCTATTGGTGGGATGGTTTAAAAGGGGACATAGTGGAATTTGTTTCTAGGTGTCCAAATTGCCAACAAGTAAAAGACAAACATCTAAAGCCGGGTGGTATGATAAAAATAATGGATATTCCTACATGTAAGTGGGAAGACATTAATATGGACTTTATTGTTGGGTTAACCCGGAGGCAAAATGACTCAATATGTGTTATTGTGGATAGGTTGACGAAATATCCCCACTTTATCCTTGTTAAGTCTAGTAATACAGCGGAAGAGTATGCAAGAATATATATTAATGAGATTGTGAATATTCATGGGATCCCTTTGTCCATCATTTCGGATAGTGGTTCTCAATTCACTTTTCATTTTTGGAGGTCTTTTCAAAAGGGATTAGGTACTCAAGTGAAGCTTAGCACCACTTTTCATCCCAAATGGATGGTCAAGCGAAGCGTACCATTCAAAATAATAGAAGATATGTTAAGAGCATATGCAATTTATTTCAAGGGAAATTTGGACGATCACTTGCCATTGATTGAGTTATCTTATAATAATAGCTACCATTCGAGTACTGCTATGACACCTTTCGAGGAACTCTATGGTAGAAAATGAAGATCTCCAGTTGGGTGGTTTGAGGATTGTGAGTCTTCACTACATGGTCCCGAACTAATCTATGAAGATTTGGAGAAAGTTCATATGATAAGGAATAGATTGAAAATGCCCTGTAGTCGGAAAAACTCTTATGCCGAAAAAAGGATGATAGTACTTTAATTCGAAGTGGGTGATAAGGTGTATTTGAAGATTTCACCTATGAATGGGGTGATGAGACTCGCAAATAAGGGGAAACTTAGTCCCCGGTATGTTGGTCTATATGAAATATTTCAACGGGTTGGCAAGGTTGTATATGAGTTGAAATTACCTAGTGAACTAGATTTAGCTAACCCGATATTTCATGTCTCCATTCTTAAGAAGTGTACTAGAGACCCCAAGTCCATTGTTTCTAATAAAGGATGAGGTGTGGATGAGGACCCCTCCTATGAAGAGGTTTCGGTTGAAATGCTTGATGGTCAAGTTAAGAAGTTGAGTAACAATGAGGTGACCTCTGTAAAAGTTCTATGGAGAAACCACCTAGTTGAGGGTGCAACAGGGGAGGCCGAGGCCGACATGAAGTCCCGGTATCCTCATCTTTTAATTAATTGAGGTTATTAGTTCCTCTTAATAATAAAAATAATTAAAATTGTGTATTTGACTTGTCTTCTAAATAACTGCATGTTTTGGTAAATGTGACGATCCGCATGTACACCGTAGAAGTTAGTGCATTCTTGAGTCGTCACACGGCATACTTGACCTCTCGGAGGTCTTGTACAAGCCCTTCCACATCATTCATTGCATATATGAAAAGTACACAGAATTAACACTTTTTCATTAAAAATATAATGTGGAAGTCATTTCATAAAACATCTAACATATGTCTCAAAACAATCCACGATAACATGATTACAAGAGTCTTGGGTCACAACCCACAAATATCACGACTGGAATCTAGACCCCAGACGAGACGGGCGTCGTTGACCTCTCAGAGGTCGCAGACAAGACTACTTACATCATTCTTACTTTACATAGGTTAATTTTAGCGGAAAATTTGAAACTTTTTGTTTCTAAATATTGCTTACTAAACATTTCTAGTACATTCGTAATTTGTTCACCATCAACCATCTAACATTAAGAGATAATCAAATGAAAGGAATAGTTCAATACTTATAAAGCGTATAATTGCCAAAATGGCACCAACACATAGTCTGAATAAAAACAGGAACGAAACGCTAGTCGAACATGCTCCACCAGCTCAACTCTAAATCTAAGATAGAATATAAAACAGTAGCATCCTCGAAAGCATGAGGACCTACCAACTCCGGATGAATGCTGGACGTCCGGATAACTGCAATGATGATCCTGTAGCTCTATCGTCCACCTGTGCCTGCACCTAAAATAGTAGAGTTTGTATAGGGTTAGTACACACTTGTACTAAGTATGGGTATATGGAAGCAAACACCAAGGACATGCATGAGAAAGAATAGCTCTTTCCTGACAACGTGATTTTTGGAAGTCAAGTCAGTAGACTTACCAAATTGAGATTAGAAAAGTTTCCAAATTTGGATTAAGAAAGTCAATGAGCTTTCCAAATTTGGATTAGAAAAGTCAGTGGGCTTTCCAAATTTGGAATAGGAAAGTTATGCCATAAGAATAACATACATCATCATACTTAACATTCTGCACACAGCACACAACAGCATACACATAACACATATTATAATTCATGTAACACATAACGTTGTTCATTTCGTTCATTCGTATGCCATGAGACCTTGGAATCATGGACTTAACATTAAGACTTCCCAGGAATGAGGGATCAACAGATGGGACCTCAACTAGGGAGTCTTCATTAGCAAGCGCAGAGTCTATTTCGTTCATTCATACGTACTCCATTTCATTTCATTCGTGGGCCAGTGTAAACACCAGCTATACCTAGGATGTAGTTTAAGACTTTCATTGGGTTCGTTGTGCAATGACCAAGAATGACCTAATGTCATTACTTGAATCTAACTCACCTTTTGATTATCCTACCCTAACACCTTCGGTATCATTCATTTCATTATATGCATCATTTGAGGCTGGCCTCATTCATTCATTGGGAACTTTAACTTTAACCGACATAGATCATGTGAGCATCATGAAATCCAGTGTCTCCCCCACACCGAAAAGTGGTGGAATCACTGGCCAAAGTGACGCAAAACATGCTAGCGTACATGGGAATTTAACCCCGCTAGATCCCTATATTGGCAGTATAGGTTCGAAGACTAGGAGATATAAGGAGATCCATGCTTGGCATGCCGGACAGTCTCATCTCATGAGAGTTACGTGAACCTCCGCCCTTCCCGAAAGAAGGCATCACTGCTCATAGCCAGTCTATCGGTGCTTAGTATAAAGTTCCATTACATTCATCTCATACGTCATGGAAGCTGGCTTCTAGTATGAGGACATCATAGCTCATTAGATGATTTCTCATCTCATCATTCGTATTGAGTGTGTTAAGCTCAATACTCTCATTAGAGTGTTCATAGAGACTGGTCTCTTCATTATCTTACACTCTCATAGGTGAGTACGTATCGGTAACATTTACTTAGGCTCATTTGAGATTGCTCTTATCTTTTACATTAGCCTCGTATCATGTTGTCACCACATTCATTAACATTAGCACATTTGCTCTTCATAATTACTCACCATTTATTACGTGAATGTTCACTTCATCATATGCCAATGCACTTGGCCATTTAGTGTGTTTCACACTTTTACTTAACCCTTCTAGGGTATCATCATTTCATTTCTCATTTCATCATTTGATTGTTCATTTCATCATTCCATTTTTCATTTCGTCATTTCACTGTTCATTTCATCATTTCATTGTTCATTTCATCATATCATTGTTCATTTCATCATTTCATAGTTCATTTCATCATTTCATTGTTCATTTCATCATATCATTGTTCATTTCATCATTTCATTGTTCATTTCATCATTTCATTGTTAATTTCATCCTAGGCCAATGCACTTGGCCATTTAGTGTGTTTCACACTCTTACTTAACCCTTCTAGGGTTTCATCATTTCATTTAATACATCTTAGGTTCACTTATTTTTAAATGTATGCTAGACTTATGGTTCTATACATACAAGCCATGAGGCTTCATTCATAGTTCGTTAAGTGACTCATATCTTCTTAAGATTATGTAGTACAAGACTTATGTATCTTGTATGTATGCCAAGATCTCGATTTCGATCTAAGTAGGTGGTATTATTCTTGAACATTTAATTCACGTATGACTTATGTATCAATACGGAATTTGGGCAAGGGAACCCAAGTTCGAATCCCTTGGATAACACTTAATCTTATTTTAAACTTGTTAATTACATTTTTCAGATTTGGGAGAACCTAGTTCGATTCCCATCAACCCCATAATATTTCCTTTCTTTTTCTCCTCCTTTTTTTCCGTTTAAGTCAAGGAGGTTGTGGGATCAATCCCCCACAAGCTCATTCTTTTTTTTCTCTTAAATTATCTATTAACTTTCTCACCTATCCAAGAGGTTGTGGGTTCAATCCCCATTCACCTCATTTTATATTTCTCCTTTATTTTCCTCCTAACTCTCTCATCTATTCAAGAGGTTGTGGGTTCAATCCCCACTCTCCACATTTATTTTTCTCCTTCATTTTTCTCCTAACTCTCTCATCCATTCAAGAGGTTGTGGGTTCAATCCCCACTCTCCACATTTATTTTTTTCCTTGCATTTTTTTCACGAAATTTTTATGAAATTTTCATTTAGTGAGGTCATGGGTTCAATCCCCAATGACCTCACATTTTAAATAATTTTTTTTTAAACGAAGCTCATTTTCTTAAAAATTGGCCGAGACTATAATTTTCAGCAGGCTGGAAATTTAGTCTCTTCCAATCCATTTTTGTCTTAATCTTTTGTTGATTTTTTTGTAGCTTTCATGTAATGATGTCTTGGATTCAATCCTTACTGATTTCACTTATTTTTCATTCATTTTTCATTGCATTTTGTACCACTTTGTTTGGCTGAACCCAACCTATCAAATGCTGGAAATTTGTTCACTATTTTCAGCTTCTTTTTATCATCATTCATACGTTAATTCTTAAGGCATTTCGTGGATCATTTGGTGCATCTTTAAGTGTAATCTTTTTATGATTATATTCAGCCAAGAATTACTATTACATACAGCAACATTACACCACTTTACACCTCATGATTTACACAAACATTCGCACATAAAATTCAACCATAAAAACATATCATTTTTCACATACTTTCGGTTGACATAACTCAACATTCTTACAATTCTAAACACATAATCATGAACACATTATCACCAACATCAATCTTCATACTTAAACTACCAGCAAACATACCCAACCTACGATTCATTGGGAGCTAGTGACAGGGACATGCAACGGGAACAATCCTAGTTTTCGAATTAGAATTTACTGAATCTTAAGGGGTCTCTTGGGAAAGGTACCAAGAGAGAAGAAAACCCATACCTTATTTGATTGTTCAAACTTTGAAGTTGCTGCCCAAAACTTTCTCCAAAAATCACGTTCAAATCCCCTCAACTTCAACACTAATTCGACGGAATAATCCTCCCTCTTGCGTAACATTTTTGATTAGTTGTTTGTTTGTAATTTTCGTTGTGAGTTCTTCAAGTGTAAAGAAATTTGCTTTACCTACTGTTTTTGAAGTTAATTTGGCAGAGAAAAACGTGAATGAGAGAACGGGAGAGTTTGAGCGTGAGAGTTGAGAGATAGACGTGAGAGAGAGGGAGTCATATTAGGCTTAGGAGTCTAGTTTAGGACTTAGTCAAATAAGGTTTAGTTAATTATTAAAAATCTGATTTTTATTTTTATTTTAAGTCAGCTAATGAATAATAATTATTAATTAATTACATTAATTCAATAGCTTAAATAAAAATCACATAAATTCATTACTTCCACCTAGGTTCGAACCCGGGTGGAGCAAGACTTAACTTCAAGAGCTCCATTTCGTCTCTCTCTCTCTCTCTCCAAGTTGCCCCTCCACCTTATTAAATAATTAATTAATTATATATTTAGGGTAATTACTATATTACTCTTAGCCTGGTAAAAGACCATTTTACCCCTAGACCCTCAAAACTTACGATTTCCTCTCTTTAAGTCCGGTAAAGACTCCTTCGAGTAAATCTTCGTATTCGAGAGACCTACATGGTTGGTCCCAACCTTCCCAAGCTCAATTAACTCCCCAAGTTAGTTGGCTTGGTTGTAGCAAGGGTTCAGAGGTCTGGTTTTACGCGCATCAATCCGTGTGAACCCTGGTCTAATCATAGGCATTCTTGACACACTAAGCATTTCTTATCTTATCCATTTTCAGGGTTGTTACAACAAAAGTCTAAACATAATGAAAAACATAAAGGAACATAGTCGTGGTTTCCTCGGATGTTATGAGTACTCACAAATATTCACCTCTTGGAAACCACGCACTAGACCATTTGAGGCCTACAACCACACTAAATCTGGACAACACTTGTAAAATGTTGCCTAAAATACTTTTGGGGACGCTTTTAAAGTTTAGCTTAAGTTTTTCACTTTTAGCTACACTAATATTAGAAACACTTCTAAAGTGTACTCTTTAATGAGATAAGCTACACTTTATAAGTGTTGTTATAGTTGAACAACTATTTACATAAATGTCCACACTTTTAAAGTGTGCTATTTTTATAATTGTAAAAACAACAAATTAAAAATGTGGTTATGGTTTTTTCACCAAAATTTCATATTCCATCCAATATTTTTAACATTAAAATTTCTTCTCCCTCCATTTTATTGGAAAAACAAAATAAAACATTAAAACTTATTATTTTCAGTTAAAAAAAATGTAACAGTTCCTAAAACATATCATTTCCCTAAAACTTCACCTGAAGTTTCCTTTTTCATCTAAAGAACCAAATTCATAGGAACTGAAGAATACGACTGAACAATTGAAGAGCACAATTGATTCGCAGTATGATTTTCCTCCAAATTCCGTCAAGCTTCAGTTGAAGAACACGATTTCAGCTGAAGAGCAATACGATTTCTCTAAAGAAGTGAAGAAGACAATTTTCCTCTCACACCTTCCTTATTGAAGATTGAAGAGCTGAAGAACACAATTTTCTTCAAAGATTTCTCATTGACGAGTTGTTCCATTAGATTTTCTTTTGAAAATTGAAAGAAAATGCTTCGGAAATGAACTTGCCTCATGTCTTGAAGCTTTAGGGTTGTTGGAATAGATTTTATAATGTAAGATATTTTATCTTCAAAAGTCTAAATTCTAGCTTTAAGATTTTGATTTTCTTGTGTGTCAGTCTAAATATTAACTTAGGGTTTTTATGTTCTTGTATTGTTGATAGGAATTTTGTTGATTTTTTGGAGTTTAGCTTGTAGTTGTATTACGTATAAATGGGTTGATTGATCTATAAGATTTTGATTTTCTTGTCTAGTTTTTTTCTCTTTAATGTTAAATGTACCAGCTGAAGCTAAGTCGTCTTCGTTGAAGAACTGAGCAGAAGCTAAGTCGTCTTCGAAGAACTGAAGTGTTGAAGCTCGCTATACCTATGATATTCTGTCCTTAATACAAATTTTGTCAAGTGTAAGTAGCTAATCTACAACAATTTCAAAAGGTTTTAATGCTTGTTTTAGTCTGTTGTCACTGTTTTCTAAGTCTTCCTGAGTTCATGGTTGTTCTCGCCTTAAGCTTGATTTGCTCGTTTGTTAACCACAATAATTTTGTCTTGTCTTTTTGCTGGAAATATTATCTTGTTTTCGACTATATGTCTTGAAGTTTGAAAAAGTTATTTCATTGTTTCTCTAGTGCATTTTCAACTATAGAACAGTAACATTAGTTAAATATTTCTTAGTTGTTTTGGGATCAACTCGTTTAGTAGTACTTGATGACTACATGTTGCTTGGACTCTTTCGTTCATCCAAGCTATTTCAGTTGTTTTGGCCATACGCGCAAAAGGGAGCCATTTTACAGCCATGACTTACTTTTAGTTTCCCATGTATATATTTTAAATTATTTTTGGACTAAATTTTTCATCCCAAGATCTACCTCTGATTTCATTGTGTCCTTAAGATCTAGTAGTACCATTTACAAGAAATTAGGAGACATACAAACACTTTTGGCATTTTAACAATGTCACGACCCAAAATCGAGCCGCGAGTGGCACCCACACTTATCCTACTATGTGAGCGAACCAACCAATCTAAAACCCCAACATATTGAACAAAATACAAAGCGGAAGACTTAAAACTCATTATCCCCAAAATCTGGAAGTCATCATCACAAGAACATCTATCCTCAAGTTACAAATCTAAAAGTATCTAAGAAGCTAAAATAAATAAAAGGCTAGTCCATGCCGGAAGTTCAAGGCATCAAGACATTGAAGAGAAGATCCAGTCCAAGCTAGAAGCATTAGCTCACCCTGAAATCCGGTGTAGTGAAGACTGGCTAGAATTGCTGCTGAGTTGAAGACGACGGTACGTTTGCTGCATTCCCCAAATAACAAAGAAAGAAACAACAAGTAGGGGGGTCAGTACAAAACACAAGTACTGAGTAGGTATCATCGGCCAACTCAAAATAGAAAACAGTATATATCAGTTCATATCATAAATCAACTACAATACTCAACATGTAGCAACAAGTACTATAATCATCAATAAGTACTACCAAGTTCATCCATGAGGACTCAAGCCTCAATACCACACTCATTTGGGAAATTAGGTTCATTACATTGAGTATATAAACATCTCTCAAGATTCATTATCTTTCTTCCTCTTGTGTCGGTACGTGACACTCCGATCCCCTACTACTATGTGTCGGAACGTGACACTCCGATCCCCTAATTCTACGTGTCGGTTCGTGACACCCGATCCCCTAATACTATGTGTCGGAACGTGACACTCCGATCCCCTAATTCTATGTGTCGGTTCGTGACACTCCGATCCACTAATACTATGTGTCGGAACGTGACACTCCGATCCCCTAATTCTACGTGTCGGTTCGTGACACCCGATCCCCTAATACTATGTGTCGGAACGTGACACTCCGATCCCCTAATTCTACGTGTCGGTTCGTGACACCCGATCCCCTAATACTATGTGTCGGAACGTGATACTCCGATCCCCTAATTCTACGTGTCGGTTCGTGACACCCGATCCCCTAATACTATGTGTCGGAACGTGACACTCCGATCCACTAACATCATTCTATCAATTCATCAAGCCTTCTTTTATACCAAGGCATCATCAATAACAAGGTGAATTAGGGTTCTTCAAGATTTTGGATTCAAAAGCTTCATTATGCTTATTTTATCACAATCACATAATCACATTCATGCAAGCATACCATTAAGCATATAGAGGGTTTACAATACTACCAATACATATCATTCACTATTAAGAGTTTACTACGAATAGTATCAAAACCATAACCTACCTTCACCAAGGATTCTTGATCAAGCAAGCAATCTCTCAAAGCTTTTTGTTTCCTCTTTGTTTGTCTCTCTCTATCGATCGTTCCTCTCTTCTCCTTATTCTCTCTATTTTTCTTCTTCAAAACCCTCTCTCTTTTCCCTAATTAGCATATAATTGGGTATAAAAGATGAGGAATTAACCCACTAAGTAACTCAAGGTCATTTCCCTTACACCCCCAAGAATTTGAGTTATTAACATTAACCCACGAAATTTATAATTATAGCAAGAATAGTCCAAAACTCCCCTTTAAAACTTACCCAGAAATTCGACCCAGACTGGGATTACGCAACCTGTGACGGCCTGTCGTGCCTACGACGTTCCGTCCTGCAGGTTCGTCACAACCTTCAGAGACTCAATTTCCTTGATGAGTCTGAGATGGTCCGTCGTGCCTACGACGGTCCGTCCTGCACTTCCGTCACGACGGACAGAGAATTGCTCTCAGTACCCAATTCTCAAGAGTTGAAGTGTTTTGAAACGGAACCTCACAACGGTCCATCATGTTTGTGACGGTCCGTCCTGCAGGTCCGTCACAGAGTTCAGAGAGTCGATTTCAGCACTCAAATATAAGAATTCCAAGTGTTTGGAACGAGACACCCTCGACGGTCCGTCGTGCCCATGACGGTCCGTCGTTGGATACGTCGTCTCAGACAGTTTTCCAGAAATAAAATCTGCTGCTCAAAACGACTAAGCAGGTCGTTACAATTTCCATGTGAGAGATATAGGTTATACTTTTTTGCATTTAATATTTTTGGGTGGTTCCATTTATAGAGCAAACTCTACCAAAATTTTGTAGATTCATTCTTCTAGTTGAGGATGAATTTTCCAATGAAAGGAATGATGTAATACCCCAACCATTCTAAATTTTAAATAAAATGTACTTTTTATAACACTATCTTATTATTATAATAATGATGTGCTATAAGGTATTCAAATTTTACAATCATCATTTGTTAAGCTCTAAAGTCAAACAAGTTATTACAAAAGTCGGCAAAAGTTATTCCCAGTTTCTTTCATAAATTCTTTAAAATTTGTGTAGATTTATCAGAGAATATTGACTAATATATCAATAGTTAAAAGTCCCACAACCAAATCAATGTTCTACAAGATAAGTTTCTAATTCATTAAAAATCAAAGTGGTGTCACTTTATATCTAAGTCTAAATCACCTATCTTATTATTCTTAACCCCAAAATTTGCCATTCAAGTCATTTTCTCAAAATCCCAAAAATAATTCCCAAAACTCCCCTCAATTCTCTCAATATAAGTTGGAAGAAGAAGGAAGAAATTGAAGATAAGTCAAGTTCAAGTCTCCAATCTTCAAGGTTGTATGGGCTTTGTAATTATGGTATGATGGTGTTTCATTGGTGGGATCCTTTCTTCCATGGATTCCCTAGATTTCCACAATTGTGAAGATGAAATCCCCAATTTTAGTTAGGGTTTCTACCTGGGTTTCTACCTATATTATGGGTAGTGATGAATTCTGATCCAATTGAGTTAATAATGATTGTTTATGATTGAATTCATAGTAAATCATTTTTTAGGACTAAATTACATGTACACATGCCTAGCCTATGTTTCTAGGTTAGAATTGATAAAGTTGGGTTGATGTCATGAAGGAAAACTCTATGGGTTTAGGTTTATCCATATAGGATTGATACATTATGATGATAGTTGCATTGAGATTAAAGCTTATGATATGAATTGTGGGCAATTGATGTTGGTATTGTAGAAGGTATATGTCCTACATGAACTGATTAAGTATGAATGTATGAACGTGAACAGCTTTCTTACATGAATGATTCTAGGTTGAAAAGATTTCTCACCTAAAATGAATTTAGACTAAAATACTATGTAATTGATAATTCTAGAAGCGACTACCCATGACCTCCATATGATAGAATATGAGGTGATTTCCCATACTCCTTAGTATTGAACAAGAGGCGAGTCCCCGCGTTCTTTTTATAATGAATTGACATCGAGGAGAGTACCCATGATCATTATGAAATGATACGGAGGCGAGAACTTGTTCCATATTATGTAATTGTGGAGGTGAGTACCCATGATATTAAAGTAAGTAAGGCAAGAGGAGAGTATCCATTAGCCTTTTAAAGTAATCCAAGAGGCGAGTACCCATTAGCCTTTACAATCTGGGCAAGAGGAGAATCCACATGTCTTTAAAAGTAAGTATGAATAATGAGAACTATGATATAAAGATGGAATAACTTGGATTTCTTCTTGAGATGCCTTCCTTGAGGTAAGCTTTACTAGAAAGTTGATGTACCGAGTCTTGTCTAGGGATGAGCAAGGTTACTTGAAGACTATTCCTTTCTTAATATGATGATGATTTATGTAGGATGATTATGCTTATGGTTTGTATTGACTAACCCTTATGTTTATGTTATTTATGCTAGCCATCATATTTAGTATATTTTTGTACTAACGCATACTCTTCCTTCACTCTTATCAAATGTAGGGTCTGGCGATATTAATTCTCACACTCATTGCTAGTATCATAGTAGATCAAGGATTAATATTTTTGTGAGTCCTCATAGCATTCAAGGATTTGACCACCATGTTCATGTATGTCTTTCATTTCATGTTCGGACTATTATACGGGTTGTATCCCAAGAATTATTCATATGCTTTAGATGGTTTGAGACAATTATATTAAAATTCTGCTTCATTTTTATAAAAACTCCGATTGTATTGAAATTATTTAAATTTAATCTCATTTTTATTACTTTATGTTATGATATGCTAAGTTTCTTGTATGAGGCCTCTCCAAGTCTTGTACATCCTGTTACATCTAGGGGTAACCTTGGATCGTGAAAAACTTTGTGATCAGAGCACAAGGTTTAGAATGATTCTAGGATGTCTCAAATTACTTCAAGTAGCGTCTTGTTCATAAGTATGAAGTGTGCCACATTTATGAATGAAAGGCTACTAGATGTTTAGGAAACTTCACTTCCTCATTTCTATAAGTCGTTCCATGGAGTTAACTCTATAAATTCTTTCTCCTAATCCTTACCCAATGGTTTTCATGATTGAGTACTAGAAGGACTGATGCTAGAAGGATTGAGGGAGACAATGTGGGTCAAGAAGTTCCTCCATAAGCTCCTACTCAAGCTCCGATTGATATAAAGTTTAGGTCAGCTTTCCAAGTGTTGGCTCAAACCGTTAAGGATAAATCCAATAGAGAGGTGGCAAACCCCATGAGCCCAAATATAGGTACGGCCGCGACAAGAGTGAGGGAATCTACAAATATGAACCCTCCAAAATTTTATGGATCTAAAGTTAAGGAAGATCCTCAAGAGCTTACGATGAGGTTTGTAAGATACTTGCTATAATGGGAGTGACTCCGGTAGAGAAGGCGGAATTGGCCACTTATCAACTCAAAGGGGTTGCTCATATTTGGTTCATTCAATGGAAAGAGGCAAGGCAGGAAGGAGCGGGTCCAATATAGTAGGAGAGTTTCAAAAGTGCTTTTCCTAATAGATTCTTCCCTCTTGAGATGAGAGAGGAAAAAGTACTTAAGTTCATTAACTTAGGCAAGGAAATATCAGTGTAAGGTAATATTCATTGAGGTTCACTCAACTATCTAAATATGGTCCTTCAATTATGGCGGATCATAGGACTAAGATAAGTAAGTTTGTGTCGGGTGTGTCTTACTTGGTAGTCAAAGAATGTCACACCACTATGCAATTACATGGATATTTATCGCCTTAAGGTGTGTCCACAATAAATTGAATAGGAAAAATTTTAGGAAAGATCTAGTGAAGCAAAAAGGGAAAGAAAGGATGATGGTAACTTTTCATATTCTAGATCTGGTGGATGAGGTCATTGAAGGATTGGGAAAAAGTTCTCTACGCAAGGTTCTTCAGATGTTACTCCTAGGTCTAACAATGTAAGGGTGTAAAACCCTAAACCTCAAGGGGATGGTAGTAGGTCCTCAATGCATACTTGTACTAAATGTGGGACAAATCATGAGGGTAAGTGTCTAAAAGGCTCCAATGCCATCTTTGAATGTGGTAAGACAGGTCACAAGAGAAGGAGATGTCCCACGGTTGCTAAGAATGAGGGAGATACTCATTGTATGGCTCAACCCTACTCTTCATCCAGTCCAAGTGGTTCGGGTGCAAGCCCCTAACCCTAACTGATTATATGCGCTCCTAACTAGAGGTGATCGTGAGAGTTTGCCTGATGTAGTTAGCAGTATGTCTAAATTTTTCCAAATAGATGTATATGTTTTACTTGATCTTGGTGCTACTTTGTCCTTTGTGATGCCCTATGTGACTATGATATTTTATGTGTTCCTAAAGTGTTATTAGAAACCTTTCTTTCTCTATTCCTTTTGGTGACTTTTTTGTTTGCTGAGAGGGTATACAAAAAGTGTCACATTTCCTTATACCATAGAGTTACTTTTGTTGGCTTGATAACTTGATATGTTATAATTTGATTTCTTTCTTAGTTCTATCGATTGTAGAACTAGGGTGGTTAAGTACAAATTCCCAAATAAGCCTATCCTAGAGTGGAATGGCGAAATTTATGCCTAAGAGCCGGGTTATTCTTGTCTTAAAGCTAGAAAGATGATTTCTGAGGGTTGCTTTTCCCATCTAGTTGTGGTGAGAGATGTAGATTACAGAACCCATTCCCAATTGTAAAAGATTTTTCAAAAGTGTTCCCACATGATCTACCCAGTATTCCTTACGCAAGAGAAATAGATTTTGATACTGACCTTCTCCCGGATACGCAACCTATTTTTATTCTTATTTATAGAATGGCTCTGGCAGAACTTATGGAGTTGAAGGAACACTTGAAAGATTTGTTAGACCAAGCTTTCATCCGACCAAGTATCACACCATGGGGTGCTCCGGTGTTGTTCGTTAAGAAAAAGGATAGTTCACTCTAAATGTGCATCGACTATCTTTCACGACCCAAGGTACTTCCTAGATGTAACAAGGCACATAGAATGTGAAAGGCTCCATGTAAGCCACTTAGAATAGCATAACATAAGCAATAGAACTATAAGTTTTAAAACACAATTCAAGTCTTAAATTTACATTTACAGAAAACCGGAAGTCTAGACTCTAAGTCTCAACATAGCCATCTATTATAATATTCCAATTAGAAAGAGGGTCACATCCCACACACCATAATATAAAAGTAAATACAATAAAGAAAAAAAAAAGACATAATATTTGTCCTTGAATCTTGAGGACTCACCAACAAGTTAAGAGAATAAGCAAATCCAAGCTTCTAGCCACAATGATTAGAACCTTGAGAACCAGACCCTACATTTGGGGGAAATGTAGGAAAAGTAGGAGTTAGAACAAAAATGCACTAAGTATGACACTCATGCATAAAAACATTGAAAACATGGTAAAAAGGACATTTTAGTGGAATACATGCAATTTACTAAGTTAAAACGTCAGTATGAAGATAGTGGAAAACCATAAGCCTTAAGCATATTCATTGCATAGAGCATCATAACATAAGAGGAACATATCATAATTACCCTCAAATAATAATTGTGCAATGCATGAATAAGACCCCATAAATTCACTCTTTCTTGAGTAACTATAATTCATAATTCATAATTCATATTCTTGTTCATACCGTTGTCATTGTGAGAATAAGCCTTAACCGACATAGACCATGTGAGCTTAACATTGAATCCAGTGTCTACCCACACTGAAACGGGTTGTACTACTTGCCTAAGGTAGAACCATACTCATAGCTTAGTTGGATCTACTATTTAAATATCTATGACGGCACATAGTTTATGGGATAAGAATATTGCTACTACAAACCCGGAATCAACTAAGGCAGAAGGTTTCCATCTCATGAGACATCACAACATCAAAAATGATCATTAGCGGAAATTAATTCTTAATTGATATTAAATATATATTTTTAATGGCAATTAGCATTCTTTGTATATGTCTCTGAAGACTTTAGAGACATTGGTTCTAATGGCACTTAACTAATGCCAGTAAAGAGACCAACACTCTTTATTATTATCAATATTTATTACCGCTAAAAGTTTTTGTTGTAGTGGTTACTTTGGGAACGCGGACTCAACTATCATAAAAGTAATCCATTTGGAAAGCCGGACTCAACTAGCGTAAAAGTTTCCCTCTCATATTTAATATCCACTGGCGCTAAGCATTAATTTCCATGAGTTCATATTAAGTCTTGACTTAAGTTCATATTTATGGAAGAATATGTTAACACTCAATCCAACATAACTCATAAGATAGCTCATTATACCATGAGTGAAAATAACCTTTCACCATCCCTGTCTACAAATAGATTCAATAGGTGAGAAAGCCTTTCAACCTTTGATTCATCATATTGTGATAAAAACCATTCACATCATATTATATTCATGCATGTGTGTGTATATGAGAATAACATTTCAACAACACAAAAACTAGATCATGACCATATTCACTTTGCTCTCAAAATGTTCTTAAAGCATATACTACCGTTCATAATTCATGCATAATATCATAATTTTCCCTTTCAGGATCAAAGCCCATATTGAATCAGCACATATAGAATTCACTACATTAGACATGGATAACTTCATAATTCAAGTAGTTCAATTACAACAAGCATAATCTCATAATATCCTTCTTTCATCAACCATTCCACATCACAAGATCATAATTGGGAAATATGGGACTTTCATGGGTTCTTGGGGATTTCACCATAAAAAACATAATAAAACATCAATTCAATCTAATATAAAGTAATTCAAGCATAAAAATCATTTTTTGAAAGGAACACATGGTTTTGGAATCAAACCCTAGCTTTTGGGGATATCTATCTTTGAAATTGGGGTTTTGAATGGGCTCCATGGATGAAGGACCAACATTCCTTAGTAGTGGAATCCAATGAATTGGAGAATACAACCTTGCTCCTTGAACCCAAGCTCCAACTTCTTTGTTATTCTTCCTTAAAGTTCTAGAGAGATAATTTTCTTCGAAAGGCATGAAGTTTTGAGACTAGTTTTGGGTTTTAGATATAATGAGGTAAATGCATAATATAGTGAATCAAAACTCTTATATATGTGATCTAATTTATCCTAAAATGACCTCACTTAGTTATTAATTCAAAATTGGAAAACCCCAAATGCCACTAAGCTTAACTGCCAAAAAGCAGTTCGAGGCCTGAACCACAGACCCCTGACCTATGAGCTGTGTACGGAACTTCAACCCGTCTTGTTTGGGAGTGGTTCATAGTCATAGACTGGGCACTAACACACGATACCCTCACTTACGGACTAAGGATGGACCTACATCCCGTGATGGTGAAATATGGGTCGAGGTTCAGAGGACCTGATTAACATGCCCGACCTACAGCCCCCTTCACCCACAGGCATGAACTAACCCACAAGGCATGGGTCCTTTCTGTGGTCCACTTCCCAGGAAGTTTTCTAGGGTCTTTCTCAAGGAACCATGGTTGGTCCTTATGGGTCCTTCCTTGATGTTCAAACAGGAAACCCTTTATTTCTAAGTACGGGGAGTTACATTTATGACTCTAACCCTCTTTCTAAGCTTCGGTTTAGCCTACTAGTTTCCGGGGTGTTACATTATCTCCCCCTTGGGAACATGCGTCCTTGAATGACAATCTAGACACCTTACGAAAATGAAGACTCGATACTAGCAGCCCATCAGAATGAAACATTAAAATAATGCATAATTCAAAGGAGGAAACATCAAACTGCATCTCCAGCATAATCTATGCATCACAAGGAAGCAAGAACTACATCTAACAACCCATTATGCATGAAATTTCAACATTTATTATAATCATATGAGGACCTACCTTCTCTAACTAAAACATGCTCGACACAACATCATAGAGTTAAGATGCAATTTATTCACCAAAAGCATACTAAAGCATGTTCATCAATTAATCACGAAGTCAAATAGGTTACTCATACTATATGCACATCAACATTAGGAACATAAATCGTGAAACCTCATTATCTTACTAACCATAAATTTCTCAAGAACATGCATAACAAGAGGAAATCATGGAAACACATAACCTACACATGACCTCAAAAAATAAGAAAACTCTAGAGGAGCTACTTACCTCAAGCGTGAATATGTGTAGAAAGAAAGAGATGATGATGTCGGGACTTCATATCGGCCTCAGACTACCAAGTCTTACCCTCAAGTAAGTGATTTCTCCATGATACCTTCACAAATACAACTTTCTTTTTTCTCAACCTCTTGACTTGCCAGTCTAGAATCTCATCCAGTAACTCTTCATAAGGAGGATTCTCCTTAATCTTTAAACCCTTTAAGGGAACTATGGTTGATGGATCCCCAACACATTTCTTCAACAATGAGACATGGAACACCGGATGCACCAATGCTAACTCATTTTGCAAATTTAACTCCTATTAAACCTTACAAACACGACTCACAATCTCATAAGGACCCACAAATAGAGGACTAAGTTTCAGCTTCTTTCAGACCTGATAGCACCCTTCATGGGCGATATTTTCAAATAAATACAATCATGGACATCGAACTCGAGGTCTCTTCAACTAACATCCACATAGGAATTTTGCCGACTTTGGGTCATCCTTAACCTCTCTCTAATAACCAAAAGTTTCTCAATGGCCTCATGCACCAATTTAGGACCTAGGAGAGAAACTTTCCCTACTTCAAACCTTCCTAAAGGAGACCTACATCTACTACCATAGAGAGCCTCAAAGTGAGCCATGTTGATACTCTAATGATAATTGTTATTATAAGAAAACTCAACTAACGACATATGGTTAGGCCCAATTGCCTTTAAAATATATCACGCATACACTCAACATGTCCTCTAAAGTATGAATGGTGTGTTCCGCTTTACCATCTGCTTGAGGGTGAAAAGCGGGGCTAAGCTTCACCTTTGTACCTAGCCCCTTTTGGAAAGATTTCCAAAACTGTGAAATAAATTCGGGACCTCGATCTGAAATTATTGACAAGGGTACACCATGTAGCCTTACTATCTCCCTCACATACAATTTAGCATACTATTCCATCGATTAGAACACCTTGGCGGGAATAAAATGAGTGGACTTAGTCATTCGAACCATTATTACCCATATCGAATCATGTTATTGTCTAGTACGTGGCAAGCCTACAATAAAATCCATGTTCACATCTTCCCACTTCCTAGTAGAAATAGCAATATATTGTGACAAGCCTCCCGACATTTGGTTCTCAACCTTAACTGATTGACAATTAGGACATTTGGCCACAAATTTTACGATGTCCTTTCTATTTCATTTCACCAATAGACTTCTAGAAAGTCACGGTACATCTCGGTGGGTCTCACGTAAATAAAGTATAGAGAACTATGGGATTCTTCTAAAATTTACTCTCTCAAGCCGTCAACATTTGGAACACATAACCTATCTTTCTTCCTCAACACCCTATATCCCCCATGAAAGAAAGCCTCAACGGACATTTTGGGTATTGCCTCTTTAAACTCAACCAAGATAGGATCTAGACTTTGCTTAGACTTCACATCCATTAAACGGGTGATTCGGGACCATTATGGACCACGAAGCCACCCTTGGAGGAATCCACTAGTTGAACACCTAGTCGGGACAACCAATGCAAATTGCGGATCAACTCTTTCTTTTCATCCTCTACATGATCCATACTACCCATCGACAACCTACTAAGAGCATCCCCTACCACATTAGCTTTGTCGGGGTGATAAAGGACACTCATAACATAATCCTTGAATAATTCTAAACATCTTCGTTGACGAAGATTCAAGGTTTTTTTACTAAACACATACTGTAGAGTTTTGAAATCTATGAAAACATCCAACTGGACACCATACAAATAATGCCTCCATATCTTTATGGCAAAAACAACCACCACTAACTCAAGATCGTGTGTAGGATAATTCTTCTCATGGACTTTAAGTTGCCTTGAGGCATAGGTGATAAGCTTACAATTTTGCATAATCACACATTCCAACCCAACTCTAGAGGCATCATAATACACCACAACACCATATGTACATTTCGATAAGGTCAATATCGGAGCGGAAGTAAGTCTGTCTTTCAATTCATGAAAACCTTTCTCACAATCTTCCAACCACACAAACATAGCCTTTTTTGAGTTAATTCCATTAATGGAGAAGCAATGGAGGAAAACCCCTCAACAAACGTCCTAAGTAACCAGCCAAACCCAAAAAGCTTCTAATGTCGGAAGGAGTTAGAGGTCTAGGACAACTTTTGACCGCGTCCGTCCTCTTATGATCTACCTAAATACCATCACTTGACACAATAGACCTAGGAAAGCTACGAACCATAACAAAAATTCACACTTGCTAAACTTTTCAAAAAGTTGTTGGTCCTTCAGAACATGTAATAAAATTCTCAAACGGTCCATATGTTCCTTCTAAGTCCTTGAGTAGATCAAGATATCATTGATAAAAACAATCACAAACATGTATAGGTATTGCCTAAAGACTCTATTCATTAAGTTCATCATTGCCACTGGAGCATTAGTCAACCAAACGACATCACCACAAACTCATAGTGATCATACCGAGTTCTAAAGGCCCTTTTGGGAATATCATCCCCTCTCACCCCCAATTTGTGACAACTAGAGCACAAGTCAATCTTAGAGAAACAACAAGACCCTTGAAGTTAGTGAAACAAGTCATTCATTCTCGAAAGAGGATATTTGTTCTTGATGGTCACTTTATTCAATTGATGATAATCAATGCTCATTCCAAGAAACCCAGATTTCTTTCTAACGAACAACACTGGAGCACCCCATGGAGAGATATTAGGTCAGATAAAACTCTTATCTAGCAAATCCTTTAGTTCTCTTTCAACTCTTTTAACTCTGTCAAAGCCATTCTATCAGGAGAGATAGAGATAGGTTATATATCCGGTAAAAGGTTAATACCAAAATCTATTTTCCACTCGGGAGGAATACTGGGAAAATCATCGGGGTAAACATTCGGGATCATTTAATACTAGAGCCGACTTTAGAGAAGGGGTTTCAGATTCAACACCTCTCACCCTAAAAGGATGGTAAATACACCCTTTAGAGATAATCTTCCTAGGCTTAAGAAAAGAGAAAAATTGACCTCTAGGCATAGAATTTCCCCCCTTCCACTCTAATATAGTCTCATTTCGAGATAGGAACCTAACCACCCAAGTCTTACAATCGATATAGAGGCATAACATGCATGCAACCAATCCATACCAAAAATCACATCAAAGTTGAACATGTCCATCTCTACACAATCAACCAAAGTAACTCTATGGGATAAAGAAACGGGAAATCCCCTATAAACTCTCTTAGCCACCACCGACTCACCAACCAGGGTAGAGACCCAGAAAGGTTATACTAACACTTCAGGGAGTATATCAAACGTCATGGCCACATAAGGTGTCACAAAGGACAAAGCAACACCGGGCTTTAACAAGCCATACATATCTATAAGAAAGACTTTTGACATACCGTTCACCACATCCGGGGAGCTCTCTTGGATACCTCGAGATTGAAGAGCATAAAAGTTATTTGCTTTGAGGTATTGATGTGTGAACCACTCGGATGAGTTTATTTATATTCTCTTTCCTTAACCTTTAGCATCAGACAATCTCTCATCTTATGGCGAATCTTCCCACAATTAAAACACCCATCGGTGCCAAGTAGGCACTTATCGTCATGCTTTCTTCCACATTTTGCATAATTAGGCCTAGCCACATAAGAACCACCATTTTTACCTCCTTGAGATTTAGGGTTTGAAACGCTATTCTTTTTTACTCTTGGAGCACTAGAAGAACCTTGGTTGGAAAACCTTTGTCTAAACCTTGGCCGACCTTGCCTAGCATACCTAGCATTGGAGAAGTTCCGATCACCGGTTCTAGCTCTTGTCACCTCTTTATTATTTTCCTTGAGTTTCTCCTCCTCGATTTGCTGTGCATGGACCATGAGACAATAGATGTCCATGTCACCAATTATCATGGTTGTACGACACTCTTTCACCACCATATCAAATATACCCAACAAACACTAATTCATCTTAGCCCTTGAATCAACAATCATAGATGGAGCATACATAGACAATTGAGTGAACTTTAGGGCATACTCCGAATCATACCTCCTTGACATAGGTTAATAAACTCTTGCATCTTTGGTTCCCTCAACTGTCACACCCCAACCCTACGTGAGGCATACAAGTACTATATGAACACATGTTTTACAAGAGACCTATGACGAAAAAGTAAACTATTATGCAAATAGATTTAGTAATGAGAAGTTTTGTATACAATACATGTTGACTAGCTAAATTGATACATGTGTCAAGTGAAAATATGAATACAGATGATAGATTTGCAATGTTACAAAGCCTCTAACGGAATCCATGACTTAACCACTAGGAAAATATGCATAGTAATGACTCGGCAAAGCCCCATCACCTACTTGTCACCTACTAGCATAGTTTATTCAAGCAATCACCTCACTTATTTTACACCAGTTTCCCAATCTTAGTTTTTTTTACAAGATCATTGCACTAATACGCACTTGACCACTTTGAGTTTTACATCGAATAACACCTTTTACTATCTCGAGTTTGAATTGTTTTTGAGTTCACTTAGTCGTATATGTGTTGGAAGGCACATGATATAACAACTTTAAAAGGGGAAAGTAGGTGATGCACCTACTTAGAATTAGTGGAATGAATTTTAAGTTAAAAAAGGGAAAGTAGGTGATGCACCTACTTAGAATTTGTGAATCGAATTTTAAGTTAAAAGGGGAAAGTTGGTGATGCACCTACTTAGAATAAGTGGACTGCATTAAAGTGAAAAGAGAAAGTAGGTGATGCACCTACTTAAAAACTTGTGGCGGAAATTAAGGAGATGATGCACCTGCTTGCTTAAAGTAAAGGACCATATTATTTCTCCAAATTTACGTTGAGAAATTTCAAGTGTGTCATGACCGAGACTGCCGTCATTGGCACCCACATTAACTACTCGGTGGGAGAACTGTTACTACTATCAAACTAAAGCAAGAAATCTAAAACTAAAGAATTTAAGTTACAGAAATAAGGTAAATAAATAAAGACAAGGTTCCATAACTAAATAAAGATCTAATAACTAACTAACAATGCGGAAGATAAACCTAGAACCTGAAAGTCAATGTACCAAAACTCAAAACGAGAACCAAATCTAACAAGAATTTCTAGTGAACTATCTAACTAACTAAAAAATGTCTAAGTCCGAAAATGGTGGACATAAACTAAAGAGAATTCCATGACAGCCCGAACGATGTAGCTGACCCTTGAACTCAAAGCGATCATCGATCTTCTAAGCGATGTTTGTCAACAGTCGCGTGAAGATGCCCTGTATTCAACATAAATAAGACCAAGTGCAAAATCAGTACACAACCACCGTGTACTAGTAGGATCACACGGCTATCCCACCAGTGTAACATAAACAAGCAATTAAAACACTAGAACACATGAATATATATCAACATATTCAATATTATCATAAGAATCAATGTCGCAATTCACATGTTTCATCACATAGTAGGTCCTTTTACGGAACCTAGAGTCAAACCGTTAGCATGCTGGAACGGGGAAATCCAATCCAATTCTTATGTCAAAACGTGGCAACCGATCCCAATTAGTATGCCAGAATGTGGCAGTCCGATCCAAGTTATAGTGTATAAACGTGGCAGCCAATGTCAATCACACATCACAATAACACATCAAGATCACACATTCAAGTCATGATTTCATGGTATCAATATTCATATATCTCATTTCAACATCTATGATCAATATTGCAACATGCATACATATACAAGTATCACAATGAAGCAAAGCAAGTGTATATCACACAATCATAGAAACACAACCATCACCTACCTCGAAACAAGCTTAAAACCCTAGACAACTTGATCCTTCCCTTTTCAGATTCGTTCCGCTTGTTCGTGGTGTACAAACAACAATTTATATAAGAGAATCAATAAAGAAATACTAAATTCCAAGAATACTAACAAACTATGAACCTTGTGTCACGACTGTGGACTACCCCCTAGACGTAACATGGCGTAGTTAACCCCGAAGGGGTCGCACACAAGCCCTTAGCATAATCATACACATAATATCATAAGAAATAATGCAGAAAATTAAAAATTTTCAAACAAGTCATACTTCAAATATCATCAAAAGAGTTGTGAATTACTAAACTTGTCTCATTAAAACCATCTAAACTTAAGAGTATGAAATTAGGGACTCAACCCTTTTACATCGGTGAAAGTCATAAGAAAATAAAGTACATCTAAAACTAGAACTGAAACAACTATTTGGTCCTCGAAGTGGAGGACTCGCCAAAACTTAGGGAATAGTCGACCCAATCTTTACTTTGAAGAAGGAAGTAATGATTCAACGTTCGGGACCTACACTCATAGTATGTAGAAAAAAAAGGGTTAGCACAAATATGTACTAAATATGGAAACATGCAATAAAATATTTAAACATGCTAAATAGGATATTTTTAGTTGAAGTGTGCACTTATCAAGTTTGGGAAGCCAGTACACATTTGCAAACATAAAAGACAAGCTATAGTCACAATACACCCATAACATAATAATATTAATATATTAGCAACCTCTAAGAACACTTGTGCAATGTATGGTTAGCATCCCATAATACCAACCTTACTAAGCATTCCTTGAAGACACATATTTATTATCATAATCTTCAAGCTTACCTCACTCTATAATCATGATTAAGGAAGTGTAAAAGTACATGAAATAAAAATCATGAAAGTCATCCATCCATATCTTATCATACCATAAGGATACCATCTACAACATCCTAATAAGTCCTCTTTGTGCAATTTAAAAGTGAAGTCCCATACCCTCACTCCTACCAAGTAAACCCATTAAGAATTCATATTATAATTTATATCATATTCATTATCTTATTATTATTATTAGGGAATATTAGACATAACCGATATAGACCATGTGAGCTTACATTGAGTCCGGTGTCATATAATCCCACACCAAAAGAAGGCGTTCTTACTTGCCGAAGGTAGAACTAATCATATTTAGCTTCTAAGTGGATCGACTAGCAAATTCCTATGTTTGGAACATAGTTATGAGATAGAGATATTTCTACTAGAAACCCAACCTATTGCATTAGCGGAGGAGCTTCCATCTCATGAGTTTACTATAGATGACCCAACATATTGCATTAGCGGAGGGATCTTTTCCTCATTGTCCATATCCACTCGGTACTAAGCATTTCTTCCCAATTATACATAATTAGTATGGAATTTTATTTACATATGTGAAGGCATACGTTAACCTTCATTCAATACAAATCCCTAAATAGCTCATAGATTAATTTAAGTGAGAACTACCTTTCACATTAGAATCATCATTTTAGGGTGAGTATCTTTCACCTCATTATTCATAGTGTTTTCATGAGAACAGACATTCAATCAACACAAAAACATCAACATCATCCTACATAATTCATATATAAACATGAGTCAACAACACATCAATTCACATAATAGTCATAAGATTTCTCACTTTTTAATGAGTTCACAAGTTCATCAATAACTATCAACAACCATAAACAATCCTTCACACTTTAGCCCTTACAAGGTCATGAATCAAGTCTCACACTCACATTTTAGATATAATATCATCAATATGAATAAGCAAGGTTTCATAACCAATTTGACATAACCACAATACACAATAGTAATCGCATTGCATCAATAACTTTCTTGAAATTCATGAAATTGGGGTCATGGGGTAGTTCATGGGTTCATGTGGAGTTTTACTATAAAATCACCATTAAAATGTCAAACCATTCATAATATACATCAAATAACAAAATGAAAATGTTTTTAGAAAGAACCCATGGCTAGAATGAAAATCCAAATTTTGAATCTTAAACCCGTTTTCGAAAATTAGAGTAGAAGGGCTTCATGGAGGAAAATATTCCATGAATCGAAGTTCCCATTCCTTTATTTGAAACTTTCCCTCGAAATTGGAGTGAAAACTTCAAGCTTGAACCCTAATCTTCAAGTTCTTGATGTTCTTCAATGGAGGAACTCTAGAGAGAGAAATGGAGAAGAGAGGATTTGATTTTTAGAAGTGGGTGTTTGTGAAAGTGATTATTTTGGGTGTATTTTAATATAAAATACCTTATATAATTATTTAGAAATAATATAAAATATAACCACTTCTTAAATTAATTTAAAATAATATTTACGAAAAAGCCTATTGCCCACAATGACTTGCCAAATAAAACTAAGGCAAAGTCGAAGGAAGCATTTCAAGGCCCTTGAATTGATGTGCCTTAATTGAACCCTCCCTTAAACTTATACTAAGCCAAATTTTTGGACCTTTTTATATCTCCAATTTATACATAAACTTGTAATGTTCGTATGTTGGACTCAAGTTTCACCTATAAATTTTTCGGCTGTTACACCCTAGTTCAAAACCTATGACCCCAACTAGTCAATTTAGGATTAATTCCACCATAGGATTCTTCAAGAAATCCTTCCCCATCAATATTGACCCATTCTAAAACATTGTACGAATCTTAAAATGAAATCGAGGAATGAAAAGCTTACCTCTAGCTTAAAGAATGGTGTAAAAAGAGTTGGAATAACCCAAGGGTCGTCTCCTAACTTAAAAAGTCAAAAAATACAAAATAAGGTCATCAAAGGGTTTTATTTACGAATTAAAACCCTTCATCCCGCTACAGCGACACCCATCCCAATGTAGAGGTGTCGCTGCAGCGGCACTTTTCGAACCAGTGAGCTCTGTCTTAAAAATCCCAAAAATCCTATAAATCAACCTCGGCCTCGTCCGCTACAGCGGCACCCATCCTGATGTAGCGACGTTCCTGCAGCGACACAAAGCGAGGCAGTAAGCTTCTAAGGGATTTTCAATTTCCCCTTTCACAACATACTTTTAGTCCACTACGCTTAGAAAGTGTCTTTAACGCCAAAGTCAATTCCCGATGATCTACTTATCCAAATTCGATGTCGTAAAGTTGTATGAATTCCCTAACGAGTTATCTATCAATTCATGTAATCAAATCCACTTTTACTCCACTCGATTGCTACCAGATTTACCTACCCCTTGATAACTTCAATTTTTTCTAAATGTTGACAAGGTTGGGAAAATCCTATTACTACGAAAATATTTTTCCGATCCTGGTTTTTCCCCATTGGTATTTCTATAACGACGAAATGCGGTCGTTATAATAGATACCAATTTACCTATCATTCATCCCCGAGCGATCAACTAAGGAGAGGTAGGCTAGAAAAGGAACAAGGAAGTACCTGATTTGACGAACAATTGTGGATACTTGTCTCGCATATCCTTCTCGGTCTCCCAAGTAGCTTCCTCAACTCACAATGCTTCCATTGAACTTTCAAGGACTTAATCTCTTTTGTCCTCAACTTTCGAACATCACAATCAAGAAAATAAATCAGTTCCTCCTTATATTGGAGGTCCTTGTTTAGACCTATTGCGTCCCACTTAATGCTATAGTCGTTGTCAGCATGATATCTCTTCAATATAGACACATGAAATACGGGATATACACCGGACAAATTTGGAGGTAGTGTCAATCTATACGCCACGTCTTACACATTCAAGAATCTCAAAGGGACCAATATATAGAGGACTCAACTTACCCCTCTTACCAAATCCATCACCCCTTTATGGTATAAGCGGCGCCAAAATTTGATACGCTCAAATTACACTTCCCTAAAGAATTATAAGCGGTTGTAATCAAGTAAAGAACCCAACTAATAGGTTGGGGTCGATCCCACAAGGAATATAGTTTAGACTTAATTTCAACGTACAATTATGTCTATTTAGCCAAGGTTTCCGAAAATAAGTAATTAAAATGGAGTTTTTGTGAAACAAGTTTCTTTAATACTTCTAAGTTAACAAGTGAGCAAAAGTAAAAATTGAGTTTTTATCAAGTTGAGAGAATAACTAGGGTATATGTGTTCCACATAGGTTCATAACGTCGTATCCCTAGCAATAGCAATTCTTCCCTAGTGTTTTGAATGTAAAGTTATAAGTTATGTATCTCTAAATCCTTGGTCCGGCATCTAGAGAATTTCACCGCATACCTTGGTTCGGCTACGTATGTATAAACAACTAACCCTTACCGTTACTTCATATTAGACATCATAATCGATGTATGGCTTAGTTATTACTTCTCACCAATCGACACTAGCATATTAGATAGTATCCCACTAAATCTATGTTGATAATTCTTTTCTTATTAACTACCTCCTTGGTCTGGCAAGTAGTAACAAGGCGAGTTCTAACATTGGCCACCGTTAAAAGGACTTCTAAACGAAAGAATTATCAATACATGCAAGAACATATTTGAGATTTGCTATTTAGCTAGGTCTACTTTGTTCACTCATAGTTTCCACAACCCTAGTTGTGCATTTAGTTACCCATGCAAGCAAGAATACAATTCATAGTTGTTAAGAAATAAATCATGAACTTACTTTAACAATTTGAAGAAAATCCGGAAAATCAACTTGAAATTTCAAGATAATACTTGAAACCAAATCCAGAAATTGAATTATTGCCAAAGTTTGCAAAAAAGAATCTCCAAACAAAAACAAGAACAATAACCACAATGTCTACACCAAAAATGAGGTTTTAATCCCTATTTATAGAAAACATTATCCTAAATTAAAAGGAATTGAAATAATAAAAGTTTGTCCAAAAATGCGGCTTTGATCGACGACCCCTACTGACGGACCGTCGATGGAACGACGGTCTGTCGACTGCCTCTGTCAGTCCAGACTTATAATGTTTTTTTTCCTTCGGATGGCATCATATCTGAATCAATCGACGGACCAACAGCACAGTCCGTCGATGCCCTCCGTCGCTCCATCCTTAGAATTTCTCCAACTGCGGGTACTGGAACTATCTTTGATCACATCGATGATCTAGTAGTACGGTCCGTCTATACCTTCCGTAGTTCCACACTTAGTCAGATTACTCCAAGTTTCTCCATCAGTCTGAATTGCAATCGACGGTCACCACCTACGGATCATCGATCGAACGACAGGCCATCGATGGTCTTCGTAAGTCACCTCTCTGCATTATTTTCCAACTGCCTTCTGTGTTTTTATTCTGGACAATTTTCCTGCAAAACAAACATAAAAACATGTTAAAACTACTACAATAAGGCTCTAGACACACACAACTCTTAAGAAAAATGCATTGAAAGCACCTTGAAACCACGGTACGTCAATACCTTGAGAAGAACATTCTCACCCATTTGGAATTCCATGTCTCTCACCTTGTGATACGCATACTTCTTTTGTCTACTCCGCGGCTACAACTTTAGCTTGAATTCTCCTCACCTTATCTTGAGTGTACTTCACTAAGTCAACCCCCAAAGGTTTTACATTTCCGGATTCAAACCAACCTATGGGTGATCTACATCCTCTCCCATATAACGCCTTGAATGGTGCCATATCAATGCTAGAGTGATAACTATTCTTATAGGAGAACTCACATAGGGGTAGGAACTTATCCAAATGCCATCCAAAGTCAATTACACAAGCTCTCAACATGTCCTCCAACACTTGTATAGTCCTTTCTGATTGTCCATCCGTCTGGGTATGGAAGGCTGCACTAAAAGTGAGTTGTGTTCCCAATTCATCATGCAACTTCCTCCAAAACTTGGAAGTGAAAAGTGTACCACGATCTAAGATGATGGAAAGGGGCACACAATGCAACCTCACTATCTCATTTACATAAATCCTAGCCAAATGTTCAGCGTTGTAATCCACCCTTGTCGAAATGAAATGGGCTGACTTGGTCAACCTATCTACTACAACCCAAATAGAATCAAATTGCCCCAAGGTCTTAGGAATACCAACCACAAAATCTATGGCTATCCTTTCCCACTTGCATTTCGGAATTAGCATCTTTTGAAGTAGCCCCGCAGCCTTTGATGTTCATACTTCACTTATTGACAATTCTGACGCTTCGCCACAAACTTTTCAATGTCTTGTCTCATACCCGACCACCAATAAACTCATTTCAGATCTTTATACATCTTGGTCACACCTGGATGAATAGAATAGTGCAAGCCGTGAGCCTCCGCCAACAATCTTTGTATCAAATCATCAACTCTTGGAACACACGTTATACCCTTGTAGTTGAGCACACCATCCGCATCTAGAGTGGTTCCTTGAGACTTACCTATTGCAATTTTTTTTATAAGCTCATCTAAATCTCCATCTTCAAATTGCTTGGCCTTGATTGCTTCTATGAACATGGACTTAGCTTCAATGCTAGCTAATAGCCCACCTCTTTCAAAAAATGCCCAATTACACGAACTTAGGCCCTAAGGTATGAATATCCGTGGCTAAGAGACATTTGGTTCAACTCAAGTGATCCAAACTACCCATACTTATCGTTTTTTGACTTAAAGCGTTTGCGACAACAATTGCCTTACCTGGATGGTATTAAATAGTCACATCATAATCCTTGAGTAATTTCATCCATCTTCGTTGTCTCAAATGCAAATCCTTTTGGGTGAATACATGTTGCAAACTACAATGATCAGTAAATACCTCACACTTAACTCCATACAAATAATGTCTCCAGATCTTAAGAGCAAATACCACCGCCGCCAACTCCAAATCATGAGTGGGCTAATTTCTCTCATGCGCCTTCGATTGACGCGAGGCATAAGCTATGACATTCTTATCCTTCATTAACACAGCACCCAATCCAGAATGTGAAGCATCACAATAAACAATAAAGTCCTTACCCTCAATCGGTAATGCTAGAATGGGCGCGGTTGTCAAAAGAGTCTTAAGGTTTTGGAAGCTCTCCTCACATTTTTCAGTCCATTCAAATGGTACCTCTTTTTTTGTCAGATTGGTTAAGTGACTAGCAATTGAAGCAAAATTCTTAACAAAATGACGATCGTAACTAGAAAGTCCCATAAAACCTAACCTCCATCACCGAACTAGGTCGTACCTAATTCTCGACCGCTTCAACCTTTTGGGAATCCACCCTTACCCCTTCTTTTGACACCACATGCCCCGAAAATGCAACCGACTTCAACCAAAATTCACACTTTGAAAATTTTGCATATAACTTTTGCTTTCCAAGGATACCCAAAACATTACCAAGATGGTCACTTTTGAATACACCAAAATGTCATCGATAAAGACTATCACAAAAGAGTCAAGAAAGAGATTGAATACTCCATTCATCAAGCTCATGAAAGTTGCAGTCGCATTAGTCAACCCAAATGACATTACCAAAAATCTATAGTGCCCATAACGAGTCCTAAACGTCGTCTTGGGTATATCTTCTAGCCTAATCTTCAATTGATGATACTCGGACCTTAAATCAATCTTAGAGAAAATCGATGCACCTTGTAATTGGTCAAAAAGATCATCTATCCTAGGCAAAGGGTACCTATTTTGAATAGAGACCTTATTTAATTGTCGGTAATCTATGCACATCCTGTTGCTACCATCCTTCTTCTTAACTAATAAAATCGGATCACCCCGTGAAGAAGCACTAGGGCGAATAAAACCCTTATTAAGAAGATCTTGGATTTGAGCCTTAAACTATCTCAACTCAGCCGGAGCCATGTGATATGGAGGGATAGAAATGGGGCGCGTACCAGGATCTAAGTCAATACAAAAATCTATGTCTCTATCCGGAGACATGCCGGGCAAATCATTTGGGAAAACTTCATTAAATTTGGACACCACCGAAATAGACACAATGGATGGAGCTTCAATTTCAATATCCCTAACATGAGCCTAATAAGCTAAACAACCCTGCTCTACTAATTTACTATCCCGGATGGAGGATATAGTCTTAGCTTTCTTGGGCTTGTACAACCCTTCACACTCTAATTTTTCCCTTCCCGGAATTTCTAGAGTCATAGACTTAGCATTACAATTAAGAACAGCATAATGGGGAGACAACCAAGTCATGCCTAAGATTATATCAAAGTTAGTCATATCCAAAATCACCAAATCAGCCCAAGTCTGTCATCCCATAAACAAAATAGGGCAAGCACGATAAACATGGGTAAATGTGACTAACTCGCTAACCGGGGTAGAAATACGTATAAGATCATCAAAAATTAGAGGCAAATCTCAAATACACATAAGAATAGGTGGAACTCGGATTAAATAATACATTAGCCATGTGTTCGCTGAAAACAATAGTACATGTGATCACTGCATCAGACGCCTCTACCTCATTCTTGCCCGGAAAGGCATAACATTGAGCTCTATCATACACACGAGCCACCTCCCTAACTGGTTGCGCGTTACCTCTAGCTGTGTTACATTTTCTCTACCTCCACGGCCTCTCTGATTTCCTCCTTGTCCTACTTATGGACATCCCCTACCATTATTACCATTTCCCGTGGGCACAATTGCTCGAGAAGGCTGATGTCAGGACTCAAGTAGACGCGGTTGCGGGAAGTTCCTCACCATGTGTTCTAGTTCCCCACAACTAAAGCAAGTGCGGCAACCAGATGGTCTGTTGCCCGACACGCACCCAACACTTTGATCCGCTGAAAAATTATTAGCGGTAGTTCCAGAATAGTTACTTGTAGAGTCGTGCATGGCGGACTGAATTGGCTTGGCCGCAAGTGTAGGTCTACCGGATCCTCTAGCATAGGAGCGCTGAAAATTTCCAGAATTCTTGTCTCTCTTAGCTAATGCCTTAGCTTGACCGTCTCGCTTCACCCCCTCTACTTTCTTGGCATAATTCGTCACTTCATTAAAACTCCTCCTTGCAGAAGTTATGTGAACTGACAACACTTGTAGCTTAGAATTCAAACCTCTAATAAAGAACCGTATCCTCTTCTCTTTTGTGGTGACCAATTGTGTAGCATATCTAGATAAAGCATTGAACTTGGCTTCATAAGCAGCCACATACATACTACCCTGTTCTAATGCCATAAACCCATCCTTCTTGCGATCTCTTAAGGTCCTAGGCACATAGTTCTCTAAGAACAAGGTATGAATTGGGTCCACATAAGTGGAGGTAATGCATAGGCTCTGTATTCCATATAAGCTCGCCACCATTGCTTGACCTCACCTTGAAGTTGAAAAAACACGAACTCAACCTCATGTTGGTGAATGATACCCAACTTATGCCACCTCTCGTAACAATCCAATATAAACTCATAATCATCCTCTATCTCAGAACCAACAAATACCGGGAGCTTGAGCTTAAAAAACTTGGTCAACATATCATGCTCATTACCGGTCATCACAGAATCCAAAAAAGGATAGAAGAAAGCATCATTACCTACCTCCCCAACCAGCTTGGGCACACTATTAGCAACAAGAGGATTCGCGGGGACTTGAGTAGGTGGAATCATCCCCGGACCAATCAACTCTTTCAAAAATGACATGATCTGTTGAGCTAACACTGGATCAATGGGACGGATTTTTATAGCTTCAGCCTGCACTCCTTCCTTATTTTTAACCTTCTCAACATTCTCAAACTTGACTTCCTCTTCTATCTCTTCGTTATGTATTGTAGGGTTCTCATTCACCGGAACATAGCCATTTGGCACCTCATTCACAACAGGAGACACTCTCCCACGGCCTCTTCCCCTAGATTTTCCCCTACCTCTACCTCTACCTCGACCGCTACCTCTCACTGCGGGTTCCTCGGGTGGAGAATTAGCAGGAGCTACGGGCCTAACGTCGTTATACCTAGTATTAACCATTGTGCATAGAAGAGTGCAAGAAGTTGGATACCAATTTAAATTGTCAGATACCAATTGGAATCAAGTCATAGCCCAAAAGAGACAAGAGAAAATGGAGATTTCCTAATGTTCTATAGCCTTTCGAAGAAAAGTAAAGGTGTCCCCATACCGTTCTGCGAGACTCCATTAGACTCATTTTGGTACATCAAGATCAACGAACCTAGGCTCTGATGTCAACTTTTTCACGACCTAGATGTCGTGATTGGCACCCACACTAACTACTCGGTGGGAGAACTGTTACTACTATCCAACTAAAGCAAGCAATCTAAAACTAAAGCATTTAAGTTACGGAAGCAAGTTAAATAACTAAAGACAAAGTTTCATTACTAAATAAAGATCTAATAATTAACTAACAATGCGGAAGATAAACCTAGAACATGAAAGTCAATGTACCAAAACTAGAAACGAGAACAAAATCTAACAAGAATTTGTAGTGAACTATCTAACTAACTAAAACAAGTTCTAGGTCCAAAAATGGTAGACATAGACTAAAGAGAATTTCATGGCAGCCCGAACAATGTGGCTCACCCTTGAACTCGAAGCAATCACCGATCTCCTAAGCGAGGTTTGTCAACAGTCGCGTGAAGATTTCATGTACTCAACAAAAATAGGAGCAAATGCAGAATAAGCACACAACCACCGTGTACTAGTAGGATCACGCGGATGTCCCACTAGTGTAACATAAACAAGCAATTACAATATTATAACACATGCAAAAATATCAACATATTCAATACTATCATAAAATCAACATGGTTCATCACATGGTTGGTCCTCTCATAGAATCCAAAGTCCAACCGTTAGCATGCCGGAACGTGGCAATCGATCCCAATTAGCAGGCCAGAACGTGGAAAACTGGTCTAAGTTAGAGTATCGGAATGTGGTAGCCGATCCCAATCACACATCACAATAACACATCAATATCACATATTCAAGTCATGATTTCATGGTATCGATATTCATATATCTCATTTCAACATCTATGATCAATAATGCAACATGCATACATATACAAGTATCACAACGAAGCATAGCAAGTGTATATCACACAATCATAGAATCACAACCATCACCTACCTCGAAACAAGCTTGAAACCCTAGAAAACTTGATCCTTCCCTTTCCGAATTTGTTCCTCTTGTTCGTGATCTACAAATAATAATTTATATACGGGAATCAATAAAGAAACACTGAATTCCCGGAATACTAACAAACTATGAACCCTAGTTCAAAACTCATGACCCCAAGTAGCAATTTAGGGTTAATTCCACCATTAGATTCTTCAAGAAATCTATCCCCAACAATATTGACTCATTCTGAAAAACAAAATCGGGGAGTGAAAAGCTTATCTATAGCTTCAAGAATGGTGGAAAACGAGTAGGATTAGCCCAGGGGTTATTTCTTAACTCAAAAAGTCAAAAAATACAAAATAAGGTCGTCTAAGGGTTTTATTTACTAATTAAAAATCCGTCATCCCACTACAACGTCACCCATCTCGTTGTAGCGGCGTCGCAGCAATGACACCAATCCCGCTACATTAGCACTTTTTGAATCAGTGAGCTCCGTCTTATAAATCCTATACATCAACCTCTACCTCGTCAGCTACAGCGGCGCCCATCCCACTGCAGCGGCATAAAGCGAGGCAGTGAGCTCCTGAGGGATTTTCAATTTCTCCCTTTCATAACATACTATTTGCCCACTACGCTCAGAAAGTGCGCTTAACGCCAAAGTCAATTCTCGATGACCTACTTATCCAAATTCGATGTCGTAAAGTCGTACGAATTCCTTAACGAGTTATCTATCCATTCATGTAATCAAATCCAAATTTACTCCACTGATTGCTACCAAATTTCCCTACCCCTTGATGACTCCAAATCTGGAAAAGATTGAGAAAATCCTAGTACTACGAAAATATTTTTCCGACCCCAATTTTTCTCCATTGGTATTTCTATAACGACGAAATCCGATCTTTACAAAGTGACTATGAAAATTTTTTTTGCCCAAAAATTTTTTCCGTTGGCTTCTCTATAACGACGGAAATAGGTCGTAAGATTAAATATATAAGTTTTATTTTATATTTTTAATTTATCAGTTTATTTGAAATGTTGTTGTTCCACTTTTCTCGAAAGGTTGTCATAATCTAAAAAATAATAGAAGAAAAAAATTGCATTCACTTGACTTAAATTGTCGTGAGATCTTATATTATATGCCATAAAATTTAATAAAACAATTCTTATAAAATTTCAAAAATTGATTGTATATGCAATTCACATAGAATTAGTTGTATAAAACAATTGAAATGTAATATTACTTTAAAAGAAATAATAATGTGAGAGAGTAATAATTATATAAATATATATTATTATTTTAATAAATTACATCTAATAGAATTAGTTGTATAAAACAATTGAAATGTAATATCACTTTAAAAGAAATAATAATGTGAGAGAGTAATAATTATATATATATATATATATATATATATATATATATATATATATATATATATATATATATATATATATATATATATATATATATATATATATATAATCATTTTAATAAATTACCTCTATCAACTCTATCTATATTTGAATAAGTGACAAATGTTCATTTCAATTTCAATCAAAATGTAAAACAATTTTATGAGGCATTTTTTAATCAATAAATGGGATGAGACCCATCTGCCAAGTGACAAGTGACATTTATTAAGTCCTTTTGGCATTTTTTTTTGTTTTTCACTTATTTCAATATGTTTTTATTTTTATTTTTTAAAAATATTTTTTTTTTTACACTTATTTCAAATATAAAGTTTATGTTTTTATGTTTTTATTTTTTTGTTTTACACTTATTTCAACATATTTTTTATTTTTAATTTTAACACGTTTTTTTCTTAACTAATCTAATTAATTTATGTTTTTTTTTAGTTTTGCACTTATTTCAATATATTTTTTGTTTTATTTTTAAAATGTTTTTTTCTTAACTAATCTAATTAGTTTATGCAAATTTTATAAAACAATTCTTATAAAATTTCAAAAATTGATTTTATATGCAATTCACATAGAATTAGTTGTATAAAACAATTGAAATGTAGTATTACTTTAAAAGAAATAACAATGTGAGAGAGTAATAATTATATAAATATATATTATTATTTTAATAAATTACCTCTAATAGAATTAGTTGTATAAAACAATTGAAATATAATATTACTTTAAAAGAAATAATAATGTGAGAGAGAAATAATTATATAAACATATATTATTATTTTACTAAATTACCTCTATCAACTCTATCTATATTTGAATAAGTGACAAATATTCATTTCAATGTCAATTAAATTGTAAAACAATTTTATAAGGCATCATTTAATTAATAAATGGGATGAGACCCATCTGCAAAGTGACAAGTGAATCTTTAAGTTCTTTTGGCATTTATTTTTTTCACTTATTTCAATACGTTTTTATTTTTTATTTTTAAAAAAATATTTTTTATATTTTTATTTTTTTGTTTTACACTTATTTCAAATATAAAGTTTATGTTTTTTATTTTTTTATTTTTTTGTTTTACACTTATTTCAAATATAAAGTTTATGTTTTTTATTTTTTTATTTTTTTGTTTCACTTATTTCAACATGGTTTTTATTTTTATTTTTTAACACGTTTTTTTCTTAACTAATTTAATTAGTTTATGTTTTTTTTAAAGTTTTGCACTTCTTTCAATATATTTTTTGTTTTATTTTTAAAATGTTTTTTTCTTAACTAGTCTAATTAGTTTATACTTTTCTTTAATTATTTTTTGTTTTACACTTATTTCAATATATTTTTTGTTTTCATTTAAAATGTCTTTAATTAATCTAATTAATTTCTGTTTTTTCTTTTTTTATATAGTGAATTTTGATTTGATTTTTTATGTTGTATAAGTTTTTATTTTACTATATTAATTTTTTTCTATTTTATGTTATTTATTCATATTTTAATAAAAGTTGTTTGTATTTGACAGTTTGAGCAAAACCATTTCAAATCTGTTTTTTTTTTCTAATATTGTCGTTTTTTATTTTAAATTAATTTTTCTAATTGAATATATTTTATTTTTAAAAGACTTTATTATGCATGGAGCATTTATTTCACCTAAATGTTTATAATTAGTTGATACTTTTTTTTGTTCCTTTTTTTATTTTATCTCTTTTTTAAGGAAAAAAAAAAATTTTTTGTTCCTTTTCTTATCCTGACTGTTTTCAATTTTTAAAAAATCCTAGTTGTCCTTTACACATATTTTCATAATTAAACGATTTTATTTTTAAAAATGATGAAAAATATTTTATTTTTGTGGCGTTAACATGTGGTGCTACCACCTTTTTTAAACACACCTATATTGTTTTTAATTTTAATAGAATAAAGTTGATAAGCAAAAAAATTTTCTTTATTATGTTTTGATTGATTTAAGCTTTTATAAATATCTTTTTCATTTATGAGGGCTAAAAAGATGTAATATCACGATTTAATATAATGACAAAATTATTTTATATGATTATTGAAAATAAAATTAGGGATTCTTCTTATTTTAAATTTCCATATATATTTAAAAATTACATGATTTAATGAATACTTATAAAAAGTGTTTCAACTTGATTTTCAGATTTAATATTCACATCAAAATTGAATTAATTCTAATTTGCTTATGAATTTTTCACTTTAAGGTGAAATAATAAAGAATAAAAGAAATTACATGTTAAATTTCATACTTTTCATTGTCATTGTCTCCGCCTACATTTAAATTTCAAAAAGAAAAAAAAATATTGCTCCTTTTTATGGTCCAAAAATACATGCATAATATGATAAAAAGAGAAAGAAGCAACTAACAAACTTAACATATTAGGAGAAACAATTTTTTTATGGTCCAAAAATGCATGCATATTGTGACTTTCATTGAAATAAATGAACTTATGCGAAAGAATTCAATTGTCTATGATGAAAGAAAATAAGAAACATGGAAGAAGTAATTATTTGTATGTCTTCTTATATGATTTAAAATACGATAAATCAAACTAAAAATTATCTCATTTTAATTAATGTTTTATTTTCCATTAAAGAAGTTAAAATAAAATTTGAAATATTTGTTTAGTTTTTGTCATTTGGATGGAATCCATTATGTTCTAAATTATTAGAATTTTATCCATGTCGTTATTTTTTATTCAAAATATTTTTGTAAATTTCAGATTAAATTTCTAGTATCGAAATTAGGAAAAATAAAAAATAGTTTTTGTCATTTGGATAGAATCCATTGTGTTCTAAATTATTTAGAATTTTATCCACAACATTATCTTTTGTTCATTATATTTTTGTAAATTGTAAAATAAATTTCTAGTATCATTTTTTTTTTAAGAAATTAGGAAAAAATAAAGAATATCTATTATTCATCTTTGTTCATGAAAAGACTTCGTATCTACACATATTCCTTCATTAAGTGCATAATTTTGAGTAACATTACACAAGTTTTTTATTTCCTTCGTCCATGAATGGATCTTTGCATCTAATAGAAGCATAATTATGCACTTAGCGGGATCCTTCGTCAAGTGCATAATTTTGAGTAAGAATACATATGTTTTTTCTAGAGTAATTTTCCAAGATAGTCATTTGTATTTGGAAAATTACCTAGGAATATCACTTATATTTGTTTTAGGATCACATTATCACTCAACTTCACTAATTTTTCTTAAAATATACTTGACAAAAAAAAAATTATCTCTCTCCCAATGGAATGTCATGTGACATTATTTTTTTATTATTATTAACAAGTTTTTAAGAAAAATTTAGACAACCCATATCACCAATAAAAAGAAATAAATAAATCATGACATGCTTTTCTGAAACGTTTATGCTACAAAAATAATATTTTAAAGATCAAATTTGTTTATAAGGCGGTGATAAAAAAATTTGTTACTAAATTTGTTGTCTTCTTCATCAGCTTCAAGGAACTAGTTTAATTTTTTCCTCGATAGTAAGACTAAATTTTTGTATGGATATAACAACAAATATTCGTAAATGAAACATAGGATAAAGATTTTTACTATAAAATTGAAGTAACTAGATTTCATAGAGAATTAATTAATATTTTCTTATAGATACATTAAACAAGTTATCGTTTAAAGAATTTAAAAAAATATTATTAATAAATTAAAATATGTGACATGGCATTTTAGTAGGAGAGATATAATTTATTTATTTTTGTCAAGTATATTTTGAGGAAAATAGACAAAGTTTGGTGATATTGTAGTCCTAAAACAAACATAAGTGATATTTCTAGGTAATTTTCGGAACATGAATGACTATCTAGAAAAATTACTCGTTTTTTCTAATCACCCCACCCCCTCGTAATAATCTAGTAATCTACCGTAAAATCTCAAAGTATGTATTCTACTTTTTCTCCAAAGATCAATTTTATTATTTTCACTCTTATTTCTTTTATGTTAAAATTTAAAAAGAGAATTTAAAGAAATCACAACTACTAAAAAAATATGATCTGCTTCTATAAAAAGAAGGTTTAATCCATCGGTGGCCTCCTAAACTTGGCACCAATTTTCACTTAAACACCTTAACTAAATTTTATTCATTTTAGACACCTCATGTCATTCTGCATTGTGTCGTTTTAGCACTTTTTTAACAATCAGCTAAATATACGAAGTGTGTGTAACACACTCGCCGATGACATGTCAAAGTGACAAATTAAATAAAACTACGTGGCATGTATATTAAAAAAAATTAATAATAATATTTTAGTAGAATGAAGAAGTAGCCAATGACTTAATGACATGTGGAATTTTTTACACAAAAAAATAATTAGAAAAAAAACAAATCTACCAAGGTCATCTTCTTTGTCCACCCACTCCATCCCCTACCCACCCACTCCATCCCCTACCCACCCACCCACCCAAATCGTCTCTTTCACTATTCCCCCCACCCCACCCCACCCCACCCCACACACACACACAATGTCTTCTACACCTTTGTCCATCCTAACCCCAACCCATTCCCCACCCACATCGTCTTCTCCACCTCTCTCCCACCCCATTCATCGTCTTTCAAGATTTTTCGATACCCTTCTTCTTTGCGATAACATGAATCGTAATTTTTTAATGGGTTAAAATTTATTTTTTTGTGAAATCTCTTCGTATTAAAGTTCTTTTTTTTTTGTCCATAGCATCATCAAAATTATTTCTCCATGGAAGGAGTTCAAGTTTTGGGAATGGTGGCTAAAAAAGGAGGAAGAAAATGAAAAAAAAATGATTAAATGAGTCTTTCACGCGCTGGTAGTGAGTGTGTTACACTCACAATGACATGTCAGTAAAAAGTGTTAAAATGACACAACAAGACATGACATGAGGTGTCTAAAATGAACAAAGTTTAGTTAAGGTGTTTAAGTGAAAATTTAGTGTCAAATTTAGGGGGCCTCCGATTCGTTAGGCCTAAAAAGAATGATCTCGAATGATGCATGTACCAAAAGAAAAGAAGTAATAATTCATAATATTTCATTTCTCCTTAATTATTTGTCTACTTTTTTTAGTTGTCCCTAATTAATTATTCATTTTGTCAAATCAAGAATATACAAAAAAAAAAATTATTATACCCTGAAATTATTACTTTGAAAAATGTAGAACTTTTGAAAATCATAAATTTTTAATTCATTCACTTCATAATTAATAAGGGTAAAATTGTAAACTCACTATATTAGTTAGCAGGGATAATTTCAAAGACCTCTCCTCAGGTTTGAGTGAATAACACCAATCTCCCTTATAATTTACGATATTACACTTTAACTCCCTTATTTGATTTATTTGTAACAATTCTTTTAATCTATTTGTTCTAATTATTACAAAATGTGATCTGACTAATTTACCCTTAATGATACTCTCTTTTATTTAATTTTTTCTGTAAGCATATCTTTTAATTATTTTCATCCTCCATTAATTAATGTTATTTTTAGAGAAATACCAGGACAATTGCTCTTCATGATTCAGGATGCTCATTGTAAATCTGTGAACCTCCACTTGTTAACCTTTAAGGTTGATGCGGTTAAAAGTTATTCAGATTCTAAAAGGTAAACTTACGATAAAAAAAATCAATTGATTAACGAAATTTAAAAATTTGATAAAAAAATTTATACTGTATTCTCTAGTCTCTACCATTGCATATAATCACTACAAAAAATGCGAAGAGAACCTAAGATGCTTCATTAACCAATCGGGGTTGTAGTTGGATAAACTTCAATTCTTGTAAAAAAAAATTAAAAAAATTACAGTATTAGATAGTCTTTTTTTAAAAATATATAAAGGAAAACATAAAATCAATATTAGATAGTTAACTAATGGATTCATAAAATTAATTAATTAGAATATTTTAATAAAAGATAAGGGCAAATTAGTCAAGATAAGGTTATTTTACATTAATATTGATAGATTAAAGGGAAAAGGGTCATATATATCCCTAAACTATTCGAAAAGATCTATATATAACCCCTTTAAAATTTGGCTCACTCATACTCTTGCCGTCCAAATTTTGGCTCAGATATGCCCTTATGGGCGATAGTGGTATACTAGACATAGCCAGCTCATATTTTATTTCTTTAAATGTCACAT